>CM040424.1:83858223-84458223 GCA_022702705.1 Papilionanthe hookeriana x Papilionanthe teres
TAGAGTCCAAAGGAGGGAAGAGTAGGAGATGCCACAAATCCCGAGGAAAACCTCAGTGATTTCTGAAACTATCATATTGTTTGGCTGCATATTTTGAAGCGATGTTATTTTAGTGTTTACTCTTGCCAATTTTATTATCTATGACTTACACTTGCATGATACCCAAATCATGCAAACAACCAGTAAAGATAGAGGGTTTACGTCATACCGAACGATAACCTCATAGCCTAAAGACAGTTAGGACTTATGCTGCATGACATGATTATGCAGAAGTCTAAAGATAGTGTGAGGATTTATGTTGTGCTAGACAAAATACCTCAAAATCCTAGGTGTTATGTTGTTTAAAGCTAAGGAAACTTTAGTTGAAGTAGATCTTGTTTCACGTCGGGTCTTGATTCGTCGGTAGTCCTTTGTCGTCCACTCTTGCCTTGAGCTCCAAATAGTAGCGATTATGGGTTTAAAGTTTATGTGAACATGCAAATTGCTGAGTCAATGCCTGCAGCAAAATACTACCTAGCATATATCATACTATTGTCTATCTTAGGGCCCTTGAAAGCATTAAAGATAAATGTATAAGTAAAAACAATAAAAAATGTGCAGTAAAAATGCAGTAAAGTGTGGTAAATGTAAAATAAACATGTGTACTTGGGATTCCTGCCCTGCTACAAGGTTAGTAAAACATAATATAGTAATGTGCAGAAAATTTAAATAAATCATAAAAAAATCTGAGGAAAACTTAAACAAGTTGTAAGAAAACCAGAGCAAACAAAACGAGATGTCACATATAGAAGATTGAGACTGGGTGTAAGATTTTAAGTTGTGGGGGAGTTCAGAACCAAGACTGAAGCCATATAAATTATTTCCAATGGAACTCCGTAGGCAACTTGTAAGTATCATGTCTGTGAGACCCAACATAGGTAAAAAAGCTACCAATCTGGCAATATAGGAGGATGGCCCTCAATCCATTTTGTGTGACTGACACATGAATTTGTCTGAAATAACATCTCAAAAGTTGAATTTTAATTTGTCATGCAAGAGTAGTTTGAATTTTGTAAACATTTAACAAACTTAATACAAGTTTTCATTCGAAAAGTACATTTTTTATTGTATTTTGAAAAATCAAATATTCATGAGTCAATCACTCCTACGGTATAGGACTACCGATCACCCATGAGAATGAGGGGTAACTCTTTACTAAATGTTAGGGGGCATTAATGATAATCTCTGACCCACTCACGAGTCTAGGACATACATTACTCCTCACATACCTAGATATTGTTCTCATCATCGCTCTTACCACCAAGATTGCAAACTTAGACCAACACGATGATCCATATGTGGTCAAATTGAAAATATCCCCAATTACTGTAAGGGCTTGAGTGTAACGTTCAAGCTCATACCCTTAAGCATTGTGTGTTACTGTATGTTAACTAGAGACATGATAATTCTCATTTGTACATTTTTAATTAGAGGGTCCCGAATCATATATTGGCGGGTCCTAAAAGATTTCACTTGGTTTAATTTATCTTTTAAAGATGACTTTCCCCCCAACAAATTGTAATAAGTCCACATGTCCTCTGAAATATCCAAAATCTTACAAAGGTGTCTAGAGAATAACTTTGGACTTCCTTTGAATTTCCATGAATATCTCAAGTTCATTGGGTTTTAATACTTTGTTTGGTCAATTATCTCATGTTGAGCTAAGATTGCATTATTTTAGAGATGTGCCCAATGTCTTAATTAATTCATGAATTCAAGGTAAATGATTTGTTTTAACATTCAATTGAGAATTAAGTGAGTGAGCCCCCCACCCGGAGCATGTTGATGATACTTGTAGGATTCATACTCAGACTTAGGCTTGTAGTTCTTTAAGGTGTTTCATTATCAATCATGTGTTTTCCAACTAATAATCACATGCATTTATATTAAACCTGATTCACTACTAAACTCTTAGGGGTCTGAGAGAAGATTTATAATTTTGAAAGAGTTTTAAGAAGTGCATTTGATCTTCATTAAAGAATTGAATTTTGTTCACCCATTGATCAGAGAGTTTAAATGAGTGGTTAATTGGTTTTTAAATTCATTCCCCTTTACCTTATAATCCTCTAAGTAATTTAATTCTTCCAAATCTCAACAATTATAATTTTATACTTTATAGAAAAATTGTGCATGTGTTACTACCTTCCAAATCTTAACAAGTGATTTGTGGTTTGAGGATGAGTTGGGATTGCGAGCTTAAGTGTGTGTGTGCGACTAAGACCAAGCCACCAGGGGTTACCCTATTGCCTGACAATTCTATGGGGTCTCTCTTTGAGCTTCCTTATGTTGGTTCCAACCTCCCAAGTGTTAGAGGTTAAAACCATACATGTGAAACTCCAGAGAGAGCAAAGAAGTGGTTTAGATTTTCAAAAGGGGGGCAAAGGGGGGGGTGTGGTGGGTGAGTTTCCTCACTAGTTCTCTAGGATAGTCAACAAAAAAGTCCTATGGCTAGATCCTACGCTTCTAAGGAAGAAAGTTGACCTCATCTGAAATTGAGGGCAACATAAGTTATGTTAGAGATCTTGAGATGATGAGAGTTTGATTGGGGAGTGATTTTAAGCCCCGTGGAAGCTTATGAAAGAGTCAATTTAAAGTTTTATGGAGTTTGATACCAAGGCTGAAAAATGCCCTGAATTTCAGTGGTGAAATTAAGGTTATTTGATGGGAATGAAAGCTTGGAAATGGTGGGAATGATCTTATCAAGGCCGTGGGAAGGTCTGGGAGCAATTTGACAAGGCTTTGCTAAGGTTTGTGCATGTGTCCCCTTTGGCCGTAACGTGGTGGTGTTTTTATAGGCAGGGAATTATGGTTTAATCGGCCAAGCCAGTGGGTGAGTTATGTTGTGTATGTGGAGGGAAAAAGAGGGCAACACTCCAATTGGAATGACCCAAGCAGGATGGGTAGAATTTTGGGTTTAACCTGTGGTGGCTCTCTTCGGTTTGGTGTTTTCGGGCAACCAAGGTGGTCGACCAGTCAGGTGGAAGTCACCATCTAGCTCAAACTCAGGACTTGATATTGGTCAAGTCAATTTTATATTGACATTTGTAAAGGGTTGGATCAATGAATAGGGTTGAATTGATTTTGGGGGAGACTTGAGTCAAGTCATGTATTTGGATTGGGTTCACTCACCAAGTGGTTTGGGCTGAAAGGGGTTTGCATGATTAGTGTAGTGAAGTCTCCATCCAAGTGTATTAGGGCTAATCATGGGCTTAATCAAGTCATTAGAGTGGTTAAGCACCTTTGGGGGGAGTACTAAAGAGGCTCCTACTTTTGCCACTTTTAGTATGGTGACGTGGCAAAGGTTCACATGTCTTGCATCTGGCTTGCATGTGGCTTTGAGGTGGCTTCATGTCTTGCATATGGCTTGAGTATTTGCATGAAGAACGATTTTATGAAAATGGGACATTTTATGTGGTGTTGGTATAAATCCAAATATGGGAGAATTTAATCATGTATGGTTTGATTTAATCAAATGAGTGATGAGGGAAATATGTCATGTGGGCCTTTGAATTGGGCTTTTAAAATTACTTAATGGTGGGCTTAAAATTAGACTTTGATTTAATGTTGGTGGTTTAAAAATTTATCTATGATGGGCTTTTTTTAATTGGATTTTATCGTGATGGAATTTGGGATTTATATTTAGTGAAATTGTATTTGGCACATGAGTTCAAATTTGAAGAATTTGGGTTTTAGGGTTAATTTAAGGGTATTTTTGGTATTTTTATAAAATTGGGTATTTTTTGTCAACTTTGGAAATTTTAGGGCAACTAGGTAATTTTGGGGTATTTATTATGATCCTTGGTAAAGAATTGGGTATTTGGGCTATTTTGGGTATTTTTAGAAAATTGAGGGTATTTTGGTAATTTGGCCAATTTGAGTAGATTTCAGAAATTTTGGGCAAATTTGATAGTTAGAATTGGTTTGGGTGAAACTTTGGGTGAAAATGGGGATTTTGACAATTTTGGGTATTTTTTTGTAGTTTAGGGGTATTTTGGTCATTTTGAATATTTTTAGGTGGTGAATATGCAAGCCATGAAGCCTTCCTAAAGTCACATGAACCTTATGAGAACTCAACTTGAAGCCTCCATGTGTTGGTCCTAGTCATCCTAATCGAGTGTTAGGGGTTTAGAACCACCCACATGAGTTTTCAAGATAGTTAAGGAAAAGTTAGTGAGGAGGGGGTATTGTAGTGTATGTGAATGGTATTGTGTGTAGATTGTAGTGTACGTGAATTATGGTGTATGTGAATCATAGTGTATGTGAAGATCATAGTGTATGTGAATTATAGTCTATGTGAGTTATAGTGAATGTGAATAACCAAGCCAAAAGGGATGATTCCTAAGGTCTCAAAATTATATGGGAACTCATTTTGAGTCTCCAAATGTTGGTCACAACCACCCAAATGTTGGAGGTTCAAGAACAACCATGCAAGATTCTAAAAGGAGACATGAAGTGGTTTGAAGTCCTAAAAGGAGTGGGTCCCATCACTAGATCTCTAGAATAGTTAATAGGAAAATCCTATGGCTAGATTCTATCTTCTAGGAGAAAAAGTTAGACCTCACCAAAAATGAGATCAACATGTATTCTTTCACGGATATTAGTCTAAGGTGCTCCCGCCGATCATGTTTAGTTAGACATACTTGATCTATCATTGCAAGGTTTATCACACGTAGGCTCTCTGCATTTTTTCTCTAGTTTGTCATCTTTATTTTATGTTTGTCTTTTCCAGTTCATCTCTTCTCCAGAGCATTTCACATGATTCAGAAAAGAGACTTATTCAGAAAAGGGAAGCTTACAATTATGAACAAACCGATGACACTTTTAAAAATAAAAAAAAGAGATGACGGAAAAAAGTTAGAAATGCTAAGACATCCATGTCACTGGCACTAGCTATTTTCCTATTGATTATATTTGAAAACTGTTTGTATCTATCTCCTCGAAAATCTCCTCTGGAATACGCGACATCTAGTACATGATCAGCGACGCACCGCTGCAACACCCTGTCGCGACGCACCGCAGCAACCCGTCGCCGCGGCACGACGTCACCACACAACGGTACATCGCGACGCTTCACGGCAGCGGTACGCCGCAACGCTTCACGGCAACGGTACGCCACGACACTTCACGGGGACGGTTCACCGGAACTCTTTGCTACAACGTTGCACCGCAACACTTCGACCAACTCTGCACAGCAACCAGCGCCGCAACTCTTCACCGCGACGCTGCACCGCAACACTTTGTCGCAGTTCTGCACTGCAACACTTTGCCGCAACCTTCGCCACAACTTTCCGCCGCAATTATTTTCTTTTTCGCAACACGGGATGACTTTCTTCTTCTCCTCACTTGTGATTCTTTTTCTCATCCATGACCTCTATTTATAGGCTTAAGACGAGACAAAACATTTAATTAAAAGAAAAAACTCTTCTGTTTTGATTTTTCAAATTCTATATTCATGACAAAAATTAATTTATATCATTAAAATTATAATTCTTTTCATATTCCTATTAATTAACTTTTCAAATTTTCTCATAATAAATAAACAAATGAAAAAAAATTGTTTATTTCATAATTTTTAATCTTTCAAATTCTGAATTAATGACAAAAAATTAAATTAAACCCTTAAAAAAAATAGGACTTTTCATTTCATATTTTTTATGTTTTTGATCTTTCAAATTTTGCATTTATAACATAAAATTAATTGGATCCTTATAAAATTAAAAAAAAAAACGGTAGTTTATGTAATTTATGTGTGTGTGTGCTCGCGCGTGTGCGCGTGCGTGTGTGTATTAATGGCTGTTTAAATTCCAAACGCCTTTTCAGATTTCTAAAACCCATCAGATTCTGGCAGCCCGTTCAAATTTGTGCATGTTCAGATTCCGTTCATTTCGCGACCCGTTCAAATTCGCCCCCGTTCAAATCGCGGCTCGCTAGTGTGTTTAAATACCCTCAGCCCGTTCGGATGCTCGGCCCGTTTCAGCGACCTACCCATTCCAGCCCGCCAACTGCCCAACTGAGCCGACCCAAACAGTCCAGCGGCCCATAAAAAATATATTTCGCCTTATTTTTCACCAGATTCAAACCCGGGATCTCCCTTATGAAGGGAAAGGCACCAACCGTTTAACTTGAGTTTAAGTTATTTACATATAGGAATAAAAAATATTCTTATAGTAGTATTAATGAAATAACATATCCAACAACAGAAATGCTTCAGATATTGATATTTTCGGACGATAAAAATGATCTCGCCCGAAAATAGAGGGCAATCGATACGCCACCAACAAAATTTTATCATTTGGCACAAATCTCGATACAATCTTTTCAACAAGAAATATTCAAATGTTGATGAAAATTTATCCTGAGCTCCGACTTCACCAAACTTATAGTCAAACTGACCGGCTCGATGAAACGGACCCAATGATATCAAAACTAGTCCAATCCGAGTCAAATCAAGCCGGATCAAGTCATTAAACTATTTTTAGAAGATTTTTTGACATATGGAAGGTCAAATGGATGACGACACTAGTAAGCCCATACTCGAATTGAGTGTCTCGACAAGTCGAATCCAACGAGCCCAAGATCACTCAATTCTGACATCGTTAAGCCCATCAAATATCCCTTAAACGTCGTCTGATCGAGGGGAGCCCTCTGAACCGTCCGATCAAAATAACTGCAATAATTTCACCCAGAACCCTATAAATAGACCCTAACTCTCACATGAGAGGGGGAGCATGGAGAGAGTCTGAGGCCTTCAAGAGAAGCTGCAGCTTAGCACCACCGCCGATCGCCGTCGACTAACCGCCGACCGCCGTCGACCACCGCCGACCTCCGTCGACTACCGCCGACATTTGTCGACCTCCATTACCGTTGACCTCCGTCACCGTTGACCTCTGCCACCGTCGACCTCCCTCACCGTCGATCTCCGTCACCGTTGACCCCTACTAATCATCGTCAATCACCACCAACTAGACACCGTCAGTCGACATTGTAGTCTAAAACATATAATTACTCTCTCCCGTCTGTGGGACAGGAAATTTCTGTAAACATCAATCAATAGTGAATTATCACAACTGGGTCAGGCCCCGTAGTTTTTCCCTTTACGAGTTTTCCGCGTAAAAAATTCTGGAGTCGTTCGTATCTATCTCCTCGATTAGTGAATAAGCCTCCTCAAAAGACTTTTACATAAGTGACCTCCCAGTCGCAACATCAATTATTGACCTCAACTAACCCATTAGCCCATTATAAAAGGTTAGAAATTATAGGACAATCTGGTAAGGCGTGGTGAGGACGTTTTTTAAGCATCTTTTTAAACCTCTCCCAAGCATCATAAATAGACTTACCATCTAATTGAGTGAAAATGTGATACCATTCCTAGGTTTGGTAGTATTTGAAAGTGACAAATAGTTTGTTAAAATTTTTTGAGCAATGCCGGTCCAAATAGTTTTAGATCATGGGGCTAAAGAATTAACAAAACCTTAGCTTTTACTCAAAGAGAGAATGGAAATAACATAAGTCTAACTGCTTTGTCCGAGACACCATCATGTAAAAATTCGCACCTAAATGTAAGAAAACTAGCTATATGGTGATTAGAGACTTCTACAAGCAGGTTATTAATACTCTTATGGATTTCTTTTACCATGTGGTTGTCAAATTCCGTAAGAGATCTATACATGATATTTTGTTCTGGAGAGGTTGTCATTTCTCTAAAATTCTTTGTTAGTTTATAAATTTTTGTACTTTTTTTTTTTACTATTCTCTCTAATTCAGGTCTTATGGTAAGAGTTCAGCCAGTCCATTTCTAAGCATAAAACCCTAGAACTAATAAATGAGGGACCCTAAACTAGCGAAAAACATAATACACAAACAATATTCACAAAAAAAATGAACTAAAATAGAGAAGATGCAAAAAGTAAAAATAAGAATAAGAAAAATAATATTTTTAAATTTTCTAACACATAAAATATCAAATAAGCCAAAGAAGAAGAATGTCACAATAATTTTCAAATCTAAATCTTAATAGTTCAATTAAAATCTTCCTAAAATTGAAAATTCGAAGTCGTTTCCGAACAACAGTGCCGGAAACTTGATACGTCGGAAATGCTGTGAATCACCTATGATTCACACAAGTACATGCAAACCAAGTAGTATACAAAATTGAGTCTGTATATCGATACCATAAGGAATGAGTAAACTCCTAGAATTTGAAATAATTCTTATCTACTACTTTTGAATCTAGCTTTGAAAGTTTGAATTTTTACGAGTTTAAAGTATATAATCCGAAGTTCTATAAAAAAGTAAAACATATAACTAGTTTTTAGTTTGAATAAGTGAAAAAAATCTGACCTGAATGCTCATATACAACTTAGATCACATTTAAGTGATTCTAATGAAGTTGAAAAAAATAACTCAATTGTTAATTTATAAAAGTGAAATACATTTCATGATAAATAGTATAGTTTAGAAATATATGTAAATATTAAAGTTTATTAGTTAGATTTGTAAATACATAAAAATTATGTGCCAATTATGTAAATTTTTCTCAGGGTTAACCTGTTTCCAGAATTACTAGGAGGACCTTGAAATTGTGGCCGAGGGATTTAACTCGCATTGGACCGATCCTATCGAAGAGTAACTGAATCGGACTGCAGTTGATGGAGACGGGTAATGATAAGCCCGCGTCGAATCTAGATGCTAATTCATTATTTATTATTTATTATTTATTTTTGGGTAATAAATACAGCAGTCTCTATCGATTTTTGGATGGAAATCAAACGGCAAAATTTCCGTGCTTCTAGATTATTTTATATTTTCATTTATACATATTTTTATGTTTTATCTTACAGAACTGCGTGTAAACGAGCCGAACACGAGCGAGCCAGGCTCAACTCATGTTCGGCTCATTTATATTTCGAGCTCAAAAAGTGTGTTTGTTTTCGGCTCGTTTGCTTAGCGAGCCGAACACGAACAAATAGTTGTTCTGACAACCCTAACAACGTACCTATAAGATGTTAAGAATTGGGGCAAGATTTACAAATTATTGTTTATATTAAAACATCATTTGAATCTAATTTAATAAATTTTATTCTATTTTCTTAATATATTTAATTGATTATAAATCATTGTAGTCTTGTACTAAATTAATTTTTTTAAAAATAGTATTCATCAGAAAATATATATATAATTGATGAGTAATATTTCGAGCCAAAACGAGCCGACACTGAACGAACAAATCTTTATTCGTTTTCGGCTCATTAACTCAGCGAACGAGCCGAACACGAGCTTCTTGCGAACAACGAGCCATTTTGACAGCCCTAATTACGCCATTCCTATGAAATTACTAAATAATCAAATGATTTAATATATTTTTTATAATGAAAATGAAATTATAATATTTATGATAATAGAGTTTGAGGATTTTTTTTACTTATTTATAATAAAAATTCTGCAATGCACTAGTGATAATAAATTTTTTAGATATATACCCAAGAAGCATAAAATCATTGGAAGCAGCCTAATTGAAGTAAGTTTATTAATTGTGATGTTAGATTTCAAAGAGTTGAACTTATGGAATATATGAAACAATGCAGTGAGACTTAGAAGTATATGGAACATCATCAATGATGGTGAAAAAGGTGTCAACAACAAGTGCTTCACAATGGGAGAAAATAGATGTCGATTGATGATAGTAGATATTTATTGATGATCGTTGAGTGATCAAAGAAGATCAATGTAGTCGTTATCATAGAAAGATGAGAAATTGGGTGACTAATATAGTGAGGAAAAAAATTGATTGTTAAAGATTCGAAGGACTGATAGTTGTATTGTTGGAGCTTTAGAACTCTCTACAATTCAAAAACTCTCCAAACGCAAAAACTTTGCAATGAATAAGGATCTTACCTATTCATAACTTTTAAAAGAAGAATTTTATTATACTTAAAATTAAAATCAATGAAGTCAAAGGTTAAATTAGATAGTTAAATATCCCTCCTTTGACCAAAAAAATGACCAAATAGTATAACCCGTAGGTTAATTTAATGACACGCCTAAAAAATGTTTGATTTTTCATATACATTTTATGTTTAATTTTAATGATATTGCACTTTAAAGGAAGTTATTTTGTGTGTTTTTGGTTTAAGGTATAAGAAATAGTCTTTTGGAGAAAAAGAAACAAAAACGGTGCAATTTGGAGCAAAAACGGGCAAGAAATGAAATTTTGCCCTGACACTTTTCGATAAGTCTTTTGATGCTTAATCTCTTTTACACTTCTTGCATATTTTTGAATGATATTACACTTTAAAGGAAGGTTGTTTTCATGCTTATTTTGTAGGGTTATCTGTCAGGAACACAACACAACTGAAATGGGGTGAAACAGAGCTAAAACAGAGTCAAACGGAACAAAACGGTGGAGCTGCGCAGAAATCTCGCAGACGTCATCCTCGAGCTCTCGACAGCGAGATTTTCCCAAGAAGACTGAAAAATGACAGAAAAGCTCGCCGACGGAGCCCTCGAGCCTACCGATTGTGCTCGGGATGACTCTGGACCGACTTTTGGCGGTTATGGACCGAAATTCAACGTATTTAGACGTTTTTTGAAAAGTTTCTTGTGACAACTCTTCAAACTTCATCCCTACACTTTAAAAGAACGAATTTAGGTCAGAAAAGAGGAGAAATGTTAGTAAAAACTTAGAGATTGTGCAGAGATCTTAGAATATGAGTAGAAATGTAGATTTCTACCATTTTGGAGAGATTGGCGAGGGGATTTTGAGAGAATTTGTAAGGAGATGTTTTAGCATTGCATGGATCGGCGGGAGACTTTGTGGGAGAGATTTTCATCTTTCTTTCAAGGGAAAAAACTAAGTATTGTGTGTTGACCTCATTTTTGATGAGGTCTTCTCTTCTTCCCTTTAAGATTGTAGGATCTAGCTTTCAGGCTTTTCCTTCGACTATCTTAGAGGACTAGAATTGGGACCCACCTTTTAGAAATTCAAACCACTTCTTAACTCCCTGTAAACTCCACAAACTTGATTGTAGACCCCTAATCACCTAGAGGGTTGAAATCAAATGTGGAAGTTTAAAGGATGAGTTCCTATAGGACTCTTTGGCCTCAGATCGCCCAGGTGGCCCTGCTGCAGTGAAGGGACCGACTTACACATACACTTACACATACACTACACTTTCACACACTTCCTAAAACCACACCCATACCCAACTTGACCTCCCGACTCATGTAGGTGATTCACATGGATGGTCCTTAACCCCTAAGCCCTCGGCTAAGAGGTTAGGAACAACATACTGGATGCCTCAAATGAGTCCCTTCATGGCTCATGTGGGCTTGATGTGGCTTCATGGCTCAACCAAAATGATTTCATTCCACTCAAATTTACCCAATCTTCAATTTTCCAAATTTTCAATTTTTGACCCCCGGGACCCTACACCCGCTTAGCTTACCCAAAACCCTTAAAATTACCCAAATTTCTAAAAAATTTCTAAATAACCCAAAATTCCACAAAATCAATCCCAAACATTTCCACATCACTCAAATTGATCATCTATACCCAAAAATATCAAAAATTCCAAAAAAAACCTCCCAATACCCTCCAAATACCCAAAATACCCCTCTTGACCCAAAAATCCAAAAATTCAGAAAATTCCCAGAAAATTCCAGAAAATCCCAAATATTCCCAATTTCATTTTGTCCAACTACACCATGGGCCAATTTTGTCAATTTACTCTACTTTTGTTAAAACCCCCAATTTGACCCATTTTAACCCAAAGTGAACCCAATGTCAAACCAAACCTATCCAATTGACCCAAATTCTGGTCCAATTCAATTTTAAACTTCAATTCAACATTACCAACACCAATCTAGACCAAATCCAAGTCCAATTTGATTGACATTTGGATCCAATTTCACTTTTGGCCTTAAAGCCCAATTTGGACCCATGACCCAAACCTAATCCAAACTCACCCAATTCAACTCCAATTAACCCCAAATCTTTTCTAAATCTTCCTTAGCATCCCCAAAAGCAAAACACTAACATGATTTGCCCAAAATTTAGACCCAAACCCCACTCAAATTCAACCCAAAGCTAAAAGGCCCAATTTCGACCTAAACCCAAACCTAACCCAAATGAGCCCAAACCCCAAAATCAAAGCCCAATCAAAGTCAAAACCTCTTTGAAACACTCCCATAAACATTTCTCAACATCAATTTTACATCAATTTCAACCCTAGCCCAACATTGGCCCAACTTGGCCCACTTGGACCTATATTGGCACATTCACCAAAAGAACCCAAATTCAACCCAATTCAAACCCAAATCACCCCCAATTTGCTTCAAGTCACTCATGATACATCCATGAGCTAAACCCAACAATTATTTGGCCCAAGCCTTTACCAAAATTTCATCCCAAAATCCATTTTAAAATTCAAAAGCCCACTTTCCTTAAACCATTTTAGAAGCCCATCTAAAACCATTTCAAAAAGCCCAAAATCTACCCTAAAGCCCACATGACATCTCTACTTGCCATCCACTTAATAAAAGCCATTCCCTAAGTCCTAAATTCATCATCAAATCATTCCAAATCAAGTTTCATACAAATTTCCATCAAATTACCAAAAATTCCTAAAATCTATTTCCATGAAATCGACTCCACTTTTTCCAAGCCAAATGTGAGCCATCGAGCCATGCACAAGCCACATGGAAGCCATGGAGACCACTTTCCACCTCACCAAGCCATTAATGGCAAGAAGAGGGGATTCTTTCCTAATCCTTCATTAAGCCTTTTTTACCTTAAGCATGTCACACTCTAAACCATGCTTTGCCACCTAATCCTCGATGGAGACTCCACCACACATGGGAGATCGACCCACCTGACCTCCTCAGCCCAAAACCAGGTCTTGGGGAGGTGCAACCAACCCATTTGCATGGGTTGACCAAAATAAGCCAAAATGACCCCTTCCCCTTTCTACTTTGATTCAACCACTTTACACATGTCAAACCTCAATTGAATACACCAAATCCCGCACCGACCCACTCGAACAAGATGGTGACCAATGCCCGGCCGGCCGACCACCGTGCCGCCGGAAAACTCCATGGCCGAGTGCTCACATGTGAGGCCAAACTTGGAATTCTCACCCGCCGAGCCGCCCCATCCCCAGCTGGCCATCGGAGTCGTTCTTCTCTGCCAAGAGCAACTCGATCCCAAGCCCTAACTCTCCCCGGGAGGCCCTCCACCCTCTCCTATTTAAACACCACCCCTCTCGGCCATGAGAGGTGCCGAAACAAAACCTTAAGGAAACTCTGCCAAAATTGTTCCGGACTCCTCCCCATACACGAGCACTTGATCCCCACCGAGATCCCCCCGCCATTTCTTCTCCGCGAGCTCAATTTCGTAGTCGAAATCTAGGCCCAAAACCGGGACACTTCTCCACGAGTGAGCCAATCCCCAAATTGATTGGTTCTACACCTTCACTGCACCAAGGGAAGGTGTCCACCAAAGCAAAAGCCCCATCTCCAGTGCCACCCAGCTTGCTCCAGCCTCCAAGCTTTGTGATCGGGCTTGGTCGAAATCCCACCTAGACAATTCACTGCACCGTGAGACTTCATCCGGAGCTTGTCGGGATCCAATCGAAGGTGCAACAACCCTCGCATCGAAGCCACACTTCTCCGAGCAAAGGTATGAGCTAATTCTTCATCCCAAGCTTCGGAGATTCTCCATTTCAAATGCTTTAATTTCAATGCATGATCACCGTATCGATGTGTTCGTCTCTCAAGACGAATCCATGAGAGCATAAGAACATGAAAATCCATTGAGTATCGAGTGAGATATTAGGGATTTAGTGTGGACGGCTCTCGGGTGAGGACACTCGGGGACGATGAACGGATGCCGTCCATTCAATACACGCGCGGACGGACGGCCGGGATCGCGTCGGATCGGAGAGACGGTACGAGAACCGCGGGGCCCGGCCGCCGACTCGGATGGCGGCGTCGAATGGGAGCGCGACGCGTGTGCGTTCGAAGGCCGCCGAGGCCGACGCGGCGCCGCGTGGATAAATAGAAAATTAGAGATTTTTCCGATTTATTTAATTCCCTAAACTTAAAAAATTCATAACTTTGTGTAGAAAAATCGGAAAAATAAAATAAAAATACCCTCTCGCTCAGCTGAACGGAGGAGAATAATGTGAAAAAAAATCATTTAATTTCATCAAGTATTTTATTTTTAATAATTTATTTACTCTCTGCATATTTTTAATTCTCCATGCATGTATACAATTCACCATGGCATGAGACCATAGTGGCTTTTGAAGCCTCCGACTTTGGGAACATTCCCCGAATTTTCTAAAGTCGAGGCCATCCCTATGAAGAGTTATTGATTTTTCAAATTCATGTTACTCGTTTTGAGTATTTTAATTCCAATAAATAGCATGTTGTGAGATAAATTCTAGGAAAATTTGGTGATGTTCCTTATGACCGGAGGACCCTAGGAAAAATAGGTTTTGAAGTTAGTTCATTTAAAACAACCCTAATCGGCTTAAACACTCAAAATGGATCCCTAATTAATTAGAGCTAACCATACATCAAATTGACTTGAAATCAATTCTCCACTGACCTTTAGGATCAGAGGAACCCACCATAAAAATTTGAGGTCAATTGGACTTGGTTAGTCTCTACTAATTGGGTTGATTAAGCCATTTAGTCATTTTAAACTTCAAAAATTCATAACTTTTAAAATACTTTTTAAAAATTCACCAAATTGGTTTTGGAGCCTCTCTGATATCAGGGGAATTTAATAAAATTAAAATTTCAATTTTCTAAAAAAGTTGATTTTTTGTATTATTTTAATATTTTAATAATTAAAAAATAATAAAAATCACAAAAATAATAAAATTCACCAAAATGTCACATTTTGAATTTTAATCACTTAGGAACAAACCCCATATTTTTCTTAGGTATATTTTATGAGATATTAAATTTTAAAGCCCTAGGGTAATTTTAAAATTAAAAAAATGTATTTTCTAGCATTTTCACTAAAATAATTATAATAAATCATAGAAAAATCAAAAAATTGCAAAATTTGATTCTCGGATTTCCTTGATATCAGAGAGATTTTTTAAAAATATAAAATTCATTTTTCAACATTTATTTTATTTTTAAATTAATTAATACTCCAAAACTTAAAATAATTATAATTAAAATAATATAATTCAAAAAATCACCAAAATTGGTCCAAGTGGTCCTCTAGTCATTAGAAATGTCCCCTAATTTTCTTAAGGATAGAAACTTTCCCTTGGTCATGTTATTAAATTTTCCTTGAAAATCTCTATTTTCCACCAAAAATAATTATATAAATAAATTAAATACAGAAAAATCACATTTTCTCCTCTCATGTCTTTATTGACATATGAGTGAAGTCATATAAAAATTTCAAGTTCATTTGAGTTCAATTTAGTGAGTTATGAAATTATTAAGCTTAAAGGGCAAAATGGTAATTAAAATTTTAATCCTTAATTAAAACTTTAGGTTTAATAAAAAAATTAATAAGTAAAATATTTGATCTTAATCTGATTTGGATGATTGAAATTTAAATAATTAAAGGGTAGAAACACATTAAACAATTCTAAAATAATTAAACCTTAATTAAATAATTGATTAAATTTGGAAGAATAATAAAATTAGAATTATTAAAATAGGGATATTATTAGGAATATATTTATTCTTTAATTTAAAAAATCCCTAAATTAATTATCTCTTTAATATTCAATTCTTAATTAAAATGATAACTCAAATTCAAAACATTAAAAGACTTAATCATTAAACTAAAATTAAATTATTAAACTCTTTTAAAATTTCAATTAAAATTAAAAATAAAATTAAATTAAAAATTAAATTAAATTAAGTAAATTAAATTGGATTAAATTAAATTAAATTAAAATTAAAAGTTGAATTAAATTGAATTAAATTAAATTAAATTAACAAATTGAATTAAATTAAATTAAATTAAATTAAATTAAATAAATAAATTAAATTAAATTAAGTTAAATCAAATTAAAGATTAAATTAAATCAAATCAAATTAAATTAAATTAAATCAAATTAAATTAAATTAAATTAAATCAAATTAAATTAAAATTAAATCAAATCAAATTAATTTAATTTAACATCAAATCAAACTAAATTGAATTAAATCGAATTAAATTAAATTAAAACTCAATTAAATTAAATTAAATTAAATTAAGTTGAATTAAATATAACATCACCAAAGACATAAAGAATTCAAAATAAATCTAAAAATAACTTGAACACTATTCCAAATTTAAACCCATTAACTTAAATTAAATCATTCGAATACCAATTTACCCTCGAAAGCTTTGTTATTATAACTCCTAAACGTAACATTAAATGAAATGTTACTTCACTTATAGGATATTCAAATGTCCTAGTTCAATCGAGCAATATAATAAAACTCGAGACTCTTGGACGATTAATTCATTTGTGTAATTGAATCCATTCGGACTTAAAACAATTCTAAGCAATATTGAAAAGATGTTTAAGATTCTTCTTAAACACTTTCTCAATATGATAGGATGTTTATAAGAACAATTGAACTCAATTATTCTTTGATGAAGAAAATCGTCTTCAAACCAAAACACGAGGAACCTAGACGTCATAGGAAATGACTAGCTATAGGATTAGGAATTTGGTAGAAAACCATAACCCTTCCTTAGGCTTTACTCTAGAACTCGCTTAAATATTCTAATTGTGTTTTAAGTGCAGCTTGGGATGACTGGAAGACCCTCCGTGTACGCTTTTATTTTATTGCAATTTACTTTCTTGCAATTTACATTATTGCAATTTATTTAACCGTATCGCGCTTACTTTTCTTGCATGATAAACAACTCGTTGTACGAAAACCCACACCTTTAGGATAGTCCCTAAAACCGAAACCAAAACTAAATTAAAAGTCATTGCAAGATAAAATTCACCTTCACAACATTTCAAAATATAAAACAACTCAAAATTTAATCACAAACAGTAACACAAAACTACAATTACAACTAAATTAAAACGTCTCGTTGGATGATCGGAATACCTCTGATGATGTAACCTACGTGTTGCTAACGGGATTTCCCACGTGCCTAAATGAAAGTGTGGAACTCATTCAGATTGAGTTTAGCAAATTCATCCGGACTAAGTGAATCCGATAAAAATAATGATGCCGGAAGGATGGAACCGTGGGATCTTAACCGTGTCGTTATAATCAACTTTAAGATTTGTTTTAATTAAAATATAAAAAACACTTGGAAATTAAGATTTTCTCTAAACCAAAACACTTTTCTCATCCCCCGATTTATGACTTCTAAAATCGAACCCTCGCAACAACAAGGAGCTCTGAGCATGGTGGGCAACGACGGCCATCGTCATCAATGAAACCTGAGTCTACTTCAGCAAAACTTTCCTAGAATTAAATAACAAAGCCATAGGACTTCGGGGTAGTTTTCCTAGTGCAACATAAATCCTCAACTCTTCGTTAGGCACTTGCATTGCAAATTAAGCCCGAACCGGTCTTAGGATTCCGAGGTAGTCGTCCGATACGACAATAAACCCTCACATCTTCGAGGCTATTTGTTTGATTTTATCATACAAATATAAGCCCTAATTAATTAAAATTAGCAAGATCAAAACATTTAAATAAATATTAGGACTTTCCTAAACTCAAGCCAAACAATAGGATAGTCGGAAATTACCGAAGTTCGCTTCAAATCTGTGATTTCTCCTACTTTTCTTCCTTTGGATTCCCAAAACAAAATGTTCCAAATTTGATCCATTCCCTATTGAAATTTCAAAATTCAATCCTCGAAAACTTAAACTTTGAAATCCTCGAGAGCAGAATTATTGATTATTATCGAGAGTTTTCTTAGGTGATTCCCGTCACTTAAGATGTAATTAACTATAGGGGCTTGCCCTTATTGGGAATTTTAAAGAACC
This sequence comes from Papilionanthe hookeriana x Papilionanthe teres, assembly GCA_022702705.1. Taxonomy (NCBI): domain Eukaryota; kingdom Viridiplantae; phylum Streptophyta; class Magnoliopsida; order Asparagales; family Orchidaceae; genus Papilionanthe; species Papilionanthe hookeriana x Papilionanthe teres. The sequence goes on from CM040424.1 coordinate 83,876,247, forward strand.
CAAGTAATATAAACCCCGTTTAATGCTTTCATATTAAGCGTGGGAATTTGTCGGCTTATAAAATTGGTTCACGGACCAAACGGATGTCACAAATCTTCTAGTTTATTTAATCGAGCCCCACCGTCAAGCGATGTGTGTCTATCCTTGGGATAGATACACGGTTTGTGGTGCGGTGCTCGTTTATATAAACTATTTGGGATGTGAGATCGGTTTAATCTCATATCTTAAAACCTTCAAATTTAAAATTATTTTCAAAATCAAATACTACTTTTCAAAATTATTTATTTAAATTAAATTAAAAATTCGCCAACAACTTCTGTTAGGCGACCCCCTTTTCAAAATAAAACACACAACCTAAAAATTTGCCGACATTGTGTTCTTCATTATCTTATGGTTTTGTAAACACTTATCTAGTGTATTTGTTTTGATGAAATGAAGTTTTCCGTTGTGTTTTCTTCGTACTTTGTGATGTGTTTCTTTTACTCTTTCTTCTTGTTTGAAAATAATGGTACGAGAAGATTATGCCGTTGTTTTCATTTTACTTTTCTTTTGTAATGAGTAGAATTCATGTTTAGGATTTTGTGATGCATGTTAGAAGCGGATTTGATCATAAATGTAATGATTTTTACTTGTACTTTATTTACATTATAATGAGGGTCTGTTGTAGTGTTAAAATTCATTATAATTGTATTAAGACCCGATAGGGCGGTGTAATTCTCAACAAAGTGGAACCACATTCAAATTCTATAGATGATGAAGTTCATGAGAGTTAAGTACAAATAAATAGGGAAATATGTTTTATTGGGCGTATAATTGAAGATTTTAGAGTGACAGACTGAAATCTCCAATTCAGTCCTATCATTTGAGTACTGAAGCGTTGGCTATTAGCCCTCAGGCGAGGGGAACGTGGGAGCTCTGAAGTGAGAGCCGGTATCCTCCCAGCCTAGCCACAGATTCAGTAAACAAGCATAGGATTAGTCAATGTTCTTTATGCCTGAACCAAAGGGTAAAGAATATATATGCTCCTATTTTACACATACAAAATTTAATGCATCTCATTCCTTTACGTTATCCGATTCATTGCATAATAATAATAGTTTTTATTATCTCAAAATTCTCCAAACCAATTCCTCCAGAGAGGTGTCTCTTTAGAATTAATATTTACATTTAGTTATAGTTACTATCTTTACATTTAACACTTGTATTTAGAAGTAGTTGCTAGATAAAACATCATTTTAATCGACATTCCAAACTAAAGACTAATTGTAGTATACTAGAATTTGAGTAAGGACCTCTTACCTCGCTTCCTTGTGGGATCGATATAGAGGTTTTTAAAGAAAGCTCTATATTACTTGAAGCGTTACGTATACTTGTGTTGATATAAGTGAATTTATTATTAATCAATTACACTCATTTTTATCACCTCAAAAAGTCATTATCATAAATAATCCATTAAAAATGCCATGGATTTTAATGGAGAAATTAGGGTTTGGAGGTGAGGGAGAGCGGCTAAAAATGATGGGGTGAGCTTCATAGGAGTGTAGGAGTGGTTTGGGGATAATTTGGCAGAGTTTCCCTGAAGTCCAAGCACTTCATCTATTTTGGTCAGGGGGGTGGCGGGGGTTGGGTCATAGGATCGGCCATGTTGGCCAAAGGCAGGGGTCTAAAGCGGCGTCTAGATGGAGGGATGACACAGGCAAGAGTCCAATGGGAGTGAGCCACATTCGATGGGCTTAATTTTGAGTTTGAGCCATGGTGGTGGCCCTCGGATTTGGGTTTTCTGACGGTCATGGTGGCCGGCTAGGCCATAAGAGGTCACCATTTGATTGTGGGAGATCAGAGGTGGAGAGTTGTGAAGCCAATTAGGCCCAAGCATGGGTGTTGAATTAAAATGGAAGGGTGTTTAGGCTAAACTTGGGTTTGACTTGGGCTAGGTTCATGGAAATGGACTTGGGTCACTCTCAAAGTGGTTTGACCTGGTGGTCAGCCTTGGAGCTTAAATAGTTAAGTCCATGTCATAGAGATTAGGTCTTAATCATGGGTTTATGGGAATCATGAAAAGGGTTAGGTACTTTAAGGGGAATCATTAAAGGGCTTCCTCCTTTAACCAAGAATAGTATGGTAGCTCACATGAGGCTTATGCTTGGCTTCATGGCTTTCATATGGCTTGGATGAAGCCATATGGCTTACCTAAGGTTCATGAATGGCCTACATGGCTTGTATTAAAGAGGGGAGGTGTGGATTTCAAGCTTTAAAAATATTTTCTTGAATTCTAATTTTTAAGTTTATTAATCATGGAATCTAGGACTTTAAGTTTGATTAAATTTGATCATAGATAGCTGAAATTTCTCATTTGGGCTTGGATGTAAGAGGATTTAGAATTTGGGCTTTAGTTGTGAGATTTGAGGATGGATGGTTGGGCTTGGCCTTGGTTTTGGACATGGGCTTGACAATTCAATGTTATCCAATGACAACCATCATTTGTTTTGATAACCTGCTACAATTTTAATGTAATCAAACATAAATCTCGACAAAACTTTGATGTACCAAACCATTGAATGGTTTGGGACATAAATTTTAGAAATTAATACTAAAATTATCCAAACTATGCCTTAGAAACTTTTAGCTAAAATAATGTGGCTGATAAGTCCAACTTGACCTTACAATGGCACATTGATCAATATCTAAATTATCGAAAGTCTAGCACTCAAAAATATATTTAAACATTTATGTGCTATTTGAGTTGTCCATTATCATTCAAAATTTGAATTTTATGATTAAAATGAACAGCTTGATGAGCATAATTTGTCTAGCCCAATAAAATGTTAAGACATTAAAAATAAAAATAAAAAAAGTCAAAAGAACATTTGATAGTAATTGGATACTTGGATAAAATTACTAAAATGATGACCGATTGTTGTTGACCAACTTCAATAACTATTGTTTCCCCTGTCAAACGTTCAATGCTAACGCTCACCATCACTTGTTGGACACTTATTAGACATCAACATCCAACACATGTGAGCAAGCAATGTCTAACACACTTCTTTTTGGTTAGTGATCATATATTCTGTCAAGAGAATTATCACTGATTGGTAGTTGAAGATTCTCAATTCTTGGCTAAAGGAGATGATGAAGTTTCAAAATATCAGCGTAGATGACTTACAATGAAGACTTACAACAAGGAGTAGTGAAGGAGGGGAGAAAAGGCTTGTGGCTTGTTCTTAATCAAAGTAGAGGAGAAGTTGTGGTGGTTGTGAAAGGGAGACATGCATGCCTATGATTTATTCCCTAGTTATAGTTTCCTTGAAATTACATCCAAATATTGTGATGAGCGTAGTCTTTATGGGTCAATCACATGAGTTGAAGATAGTGATAGTTAGGTGATTGGGTGATTGGAAGGTTGATTTGGGCTCATTTGAGGAATTCATGTGAAAGGAGTGTAGGTCTTATTCACACGAGTTTGATTTATTCTAGATTTGATTCTACTTGCAACATTGATCAACTATTTACTTGTGATGCTTTGTCTTTCTAATTAACCATTCTTCTTCAGTATTAGAAGAATAATTTTGGTTTTGATGACAACTCAAAATATTTTAGGCTATTCTTACTATCACTATATAAAGGAGATAACTTTCCTGAATCATATATATATTTGTACATCGAAAATGTGTTAATGCTGATCTTGAGGAGATCTAACAGTCTAACAAGATTAAAATACAGCAAATAAGGACCCATCTACAAAAGACAAGAGACTCACTTCTCCGACCAGATGCAGCCATCTGAGCCGAAACTAAAGATTGACTGAGTCTGATGAAGGTCAAATGGATGGCCAATTGATCTGAATTTGAACTAATCGGACTAAAACAATACAAATAAGCATTTGATCCAGCCACTGCAAGAGAGTCGACTCAATACAGTCATCTATCTACAAGTAGATCCGACTAGTGGAAGATATAGTTTCTCAATTTCACCAACCATACCGTGATGCCACGAGGCTCCTCATCAAGGAGCAAGCATTGACAATACAATAGTATTCATTTCACATGCTCTCATCGTTGAATAACGAGCTACCTGTCGAATTACGGCGATTCACCATCTTCCCGAACCTTAGTCTCGCTCCACCGATAAAAACTCCTCATCTGTAGATCGAGGGTCGACAATCAAATTAGATCAACATACCAGCAATGCCTAGCCGATCGATTCATTCTTGTCGACACGAAACTAATCAAACTCAGCCAACCAACAATGCCGACTCAGCCTAGCTGACTGAAGTGTAGCCGATAGCGCACAGAGCGATATACTTATAAATTATATTACTGTTCATTAATATTTAATCTTTGAGGAGTGATTCATAAAAAAAAAATCAAGATTTCGTTCGCTTGTTAGTAGAAAATAAGCTTTGTATAATATTTATGCTTCCCGTAGCGGACTCGTTTAACATTATTAAAAATGTGTGTGTTATTTAAAAAGAATTTGGTAGCTTAATTGTTTTTAGTACTCCAAATTACGTAGATGGATTAAGATTTAAGACTATGTACTTGTCCCGAAAAGCAGTTGCAGTCACGTGGCATTTTGTGACGCTTAAAGTATTTGGATGCCGTTAAGCGTAAAAATATGAAATTTCGAATAAATAGCATTGACAAAGGAATTAAGTAAGAAATTAGTGAAATGATGGTTTATTTAGTCCTAATTCGACCAATTTAAGCCGGTGGTTGGGCTGGTCGTTGCAAATTAAGTAACCGACCACGGAGTATGAGAAAGTAAAAACCGACAATACTTTTTTATTTTTATTTTTTTTTGTTAGTATTTTAATATGAAAATAAAGTGGGAAATCAACATTATCACGTGCCAAGTTGCCCTCATGATCTCGAGCTTTGCATTTTTTTCCTTAAATTTATGTGGTTTGAATCCTATATGCTATCGTAAGAAAAAATCTAGTTCTTATTAAAGAATAAGTCTAGCGTAAGGTGCTCTTTGGTCCGCTAGAATATATATATATATATATATATATATATATATATATAATGTATAAAATAACTATAGTGTAAAAATAATGTAGTCTTTAAAATATTTTAGAGTTTACTTGATTTAGTGCAGGACAAATACAATACGTTATATATATTTTTTTTTATTTTGTTTGAAAAATACAAAATTAATGTAAAATGTTTTTGTCACAAGCGATGTTAGTAGATTGGGCAGGTGGGCAATGGCGGTCGGTGGGACGGGGAGCAATTTCAGTGAAATAAGTGGGTGACAATGATGATGGGTGGCTCGCAGAGATGCTAATAGATAACAATGCTCACACAAAATAGTATACTTGGATTTCATCTTAGTCCAATGAATTCCAAATGCATTAAAAATGAACTGGAAATTAAGGGATTGCTTGGGGCAGCGGCATCGCTGCAGCGTGCATTCCTGCTGCCCATTTTTCTATTTTGAGTGGTTTTGGACTGGATTTCTCCGCGTCAGCGCTAACTTTATTTAGTGTCCTGCAATCGTTGTTTTCCTTTTGTGTGCCCTAGTTTCTCTTCTGTTTTCTCTCTATGTTCCCCACTCTATCCCGCAGTTTCGTGATATTGCTTCTTCTTCCATCTTATTGTTACTGATCATTCTTCATTGCATGTATGCCTTGACTTTCTTGTCTTCCCTCATCTCGACCAAATGTGTTCTTTCTTCTTCTATGTTTCTTGTCTGTGTGTGCTTGGTTAGGGTTTATTTCCCTCTATTGTGTTGTGGAACAGGTTTCAGTTGTGTTGTGGTTTGGTTACAACTTTTATGAAGAGTGATGATGATCATCATGTAATGATTATTGAATGATGATGATTAGACAATAATAAGATAACTGTAAATAAAAGTCGTTATACAATAATGATAGAGAGAAGACAATCATACAATGACAATTATATAATGATAGTCGTGTGATGGTGGTCAAATGATGTCAATTGGGTAGTGATAGTTACGCTATAAGAGACAAGTGAAAGTAATTGAACAATAATGGTCAACCAAATATTGATTAGAAGTAGTTAAAAATGCCAACAATTTGGAGCTTGTACACATTTTGGCGGGCTTCCTGATAACCTCCAGAGAATTATGAGGCCCATGGGCCATGGGGAATTCGCAAAATGTTTTAGCTTATGTATATATTTAATTAAACTGATTATAGAAATATATATATATATATATATATATATATATATATATATATATATATATATATATATATATATATATATATATAAGGAATTTGAACAGGTTTTTCAATAAAAAAAATAAATTAAAACTTTTTAAGTTGAATTGGCATGTATTAATTTCCAAAAATTATTTCAAATTTTTTGTAAAATTTCTTAAAATCGTAAAAGATATGTAAAAAATAAAATAAAAAATTCTCTAAATATAAAAAATAAACGCACCAAAAATGAGAGAAATAATTTACTCCTTTTTTTCCTTTTATTTCAATTCTAATTTTGTTCACCAAAAAGAGTTTAGTCGCTGTCTTATTTAAGTGAAGTATTCTCTCTTTATATGCTTCAATGTGTTCTCTATGAAAAGTTTTCAACCTGCTGTAAGAAGTTATTCTCCCTTTACAGTGTTTCTTATACAAGTACTGAATTGTGAATAAATTTTATAGATGCAGGCATATAAAAAACAACAAAACAACAACAACAACAACAACAACGAAGCCTTAATTCCACTAAGTGGGGTCGGTAACATGAATCCTTTCTCTCCATTGCATCTTATTTAGTGTCAATTTTTCATTTAATTCTAAGAAATTAAGATAATTTTTTATGCAATAAGCCCAAGTCTTCCTAGGTCTGCCTTTGTCTTTCTTAACATAAGTTGAATCTAAAACATCTACTCTCCTAATAGGATCATCAGGTGGTCGACGTTTACTGTGACCAAACCATCTAAGACAACTCTCTCTAATTTTGTCTGTCACTGGTGCAACACCAATCCTATTACGAATATATTCATTTCACATTTTGTCTCTAAGTGTAAAGCCACTCATCCACCTAATCATTCTCATCTCGGCGACACTTAACTTAGCATTATGCTTCTCTTTTAAAGTTCAACATTCAACACCATAGAGCATTGCAGGTCTCACCACCATCTTATAAAACTTTTATTTTAATCTAAGCCGTACTTTTCTATCACACAAAAGACCAGACACATTCCTCCTCTTCAAACAACCAACCTGAATTCCACTATTAACATCCCAATCTATATCACCATCTCTTTGAACAATAGACTCGAGATATCTAAATCGTTCACACCTTTTAATATACTTCTGTCACTAGAGCTACTATTACTAAAATTACATTCCATGTATTCAGTTTTAGTTCTACTCAAACGAAGACCTTTAGACTCCTATGTAGACCTCCATAATTCATGTTTTCCTGGGTTTTTTCTCTCGTCTTATCCACAAGGAGGATATCATCAGCAAAAAACATACACCAAGGTTCATCCTCTTGTAAATGTCCAAAGCACCAAAGCATATTATTACTATTATATAAAAAAATGTTGAAGTCTTAAATGAATGATTTATCAAATATAATTGATATTCCTTGAAAGAAAATTTAACAAGATTAACTTATTTTCTTAGCCTTTTATGTATACTTGTCATCTTTATCTATGTTTCTCTTTTTTTTTTTTTTCAATTATCTATGTTTCTCTTTTTTTTTTTTTCAATTGCAACAGCAATATTACTTCCATTAACATATTTGCATATTTTTTATATAACAGAAAATAAAATTTGATTTTAGCATGATATTGTTGTTATGATTTTACAGTGGAGATATCAAATATTGGTGTTAACTGGATGTGATGGAATCAATTTGTGTTGTGTTGTAATTAAGATAAGAATTACAATCTTGCAACGAATTTAGAAGGAGAAGAAACAATCCGGTAAAATTTAAGGTATGAGTTGGAGAGGATTTATTAGTAGAAGTGTAAACGAGCCAAACACGAGTGAGCCCAAGCCCAACTCGTGTTCGGCTCGTTTGCATAGAAAGCCAAACACGAGCTGTTTACGAACAAAGAGTCGTTTTGACAATCCTAATAACGTAGTCATATGATGTTAAGGGTTGGGGTAGGATTTAAAAATTATTGTTTATATTAAAACATTATTTAAATCTAATTTAATATTTTTTTATTCATATATATATATATATATATATATATATATATATATATATATATATATATATATATATATATATATATATATATATATATATAGTATTTCTAGTCAAAACGAGCTGAACGCGAACGAACAAATCTTTGTTCGTGTTTGACTCGTTAACTTAGCGAACGAGCCGAACACGAGCAGTTTTGACAGCGCTATTTATAAGACAAGAAAAAGTATTTGATCATGGAGATGAATAAGGCTATTATCTCCATGCAAATTTTATATTTAAAGTGGCTTTACAATGACTCTTCTTTTTTGTCAAGACTATGATGTATGTTTTCTCAAGTATTATAAAATCATGACTAATATTTGTAATCAATTTGATGATGAACTTTAAATTTGTTTGTAGGAGTAATCTAAACATAAGAGAACACAGCCTCCCAAAGAATATGAAGTGCTTTAAATGTGTTTGAGACACTTAAAAGTCATCAAATTATGCTACAAAACTAACATGGTATCATTAAATCTTAAATCATCAATAAAAGAAAATTGCACCTTATATATTCAGAACATAGCACGGCCAAAAGCTTTTAAAAATTATGACTTCAGAGGTTCTTAGATGAATTAAAAACTTATTTTTTATGGGATTTAAGCCTTCTAAGTGTTGTAATGAATAGAGAAGCTTAATATTTATAAGAATTATTTCTTCTGAGATTTTTGAAGAACTAATTTTGTTATGCCTTTATTTTTTTTGAGATATTTACATATTTTTTTCCTTTTAAGGCCTTTGCCTTTTTTTATATATATTTTAAAAACTTATACTTTTTAAGATTTTACCTTCTCATGTTTTTTTTAGATAATCTATATTTTCTAAGACTTTATTTTTATTATTATTAGAAGATGAGTATCTTTTAAAGCTTTGAATTCTAATATTTTAGATAATTTATAATTTAAATTTTTTTAAATAACCTGTTACTACATTTACTTTAAGATTCTAGATGAGTGCGGATCTTATCAATCATTTATTTTTATGGAGTCTTTTTAGTAAAAATGTTCTTCATTACTAGGTTATTATGAAGACGTTCTTACAGTATGACTTTTAGGGTTTTAAAATGGAGACCTTATATATCATCTACTCTCATGATTTCTTTTTAATTACAAAATAAGACAACCATTTATTTATTTAAGAAAATAATTGATATTTAAAATGAGAAACATAATATTTTAAACACTTTTTTTTAAAATGTTCATAGATTGTTCATTGTCTCTAATAGATAGAAGTTATATTATAACATTACAAAATTATACAAAAGAGCTAGTTTTTTATGGTGTATTTTAATGAAAAGCATTTCTTACTAGAGATAACATGTGTGAGCCAATAATAGTTCTCCTTGTACATATTTGATACCAGTAAGTGTGAAAAACTTAATATTCAAGTGGAGGATAAATGCAACATCCATAAAATTAAATAATGATTGTTAATTAATTTTTATATTATATATTAAACTAATATCAACTACCATGAGCTACGTTAAAACTTTGGTTCATCCAAAATCTCTAGAATGCTGATTGATTCACAATTTTTAATAGTGTGTCCTTTAAAAATATAAATAACAGGAGGTAATGTAACAAAACTCCATGAGAGTTAATCTAAACTTCAAGAAGATAATTGGAAATAAAATATTCATTGACTATATTAAGCAATTAATTTTTTATATTATTGATAGTGGTTGTCTTAGTTCAAGCCAAGATGATAAGATAATTATGATATGAATAATAAAATTTTTTGAAGTAAAAATGAAAAAAAAAATTTTCATGAGCACATCTTCGTATGCATGAAGATAAATATGCTATGGTGATATTATGATAATACTATTAATAAGTCCAAAATTTTGTTGTCATGTTGATCTCTTTTATGTTGGACTTGATGATCTACATGGTGCTCCTATAAAAAATTACATATTTATCTTTGATAAATTAAACACTTTATTTTATTTTTCCAAATGATTATTTTTTCTGCCAAATGTGCTCTTAAATGACAAAAGTGATAATATCAAGATTGGTCTTTTTTATTTAGGTTTTTTAATGAATTTTGACATTCAAATTACTTAATTATGTAAATCTTTATTAGAATATTAGCCTTTGATGTTTTTAATAAACTGTAAATTGATGACTTATGCTTATTTTGGTGGGAAGATAATAATCTTGAACTTCTTACTGTTTTTATTACAATATTTGTGTGAGACATTCTAGATTACTCTTATGCACCAAATGATGATTTAAAATATATTTCATCACATTGATGATCTTATCTATCGTAATGTATACTTCTATATGATGAACAAATTAGCAAACAAGTGAAGTTTCTCTCACGTTAGTGGAATTATTAAAGATCATGAAGACTAATTTTTTGAAAACATCTCATACTCCAAAATAAATTATTTGAAAGATACCTTTAAGAAAATTTCTCTCATATTTACAAAATAAAATAAAAAAGAGAAAGAAGTTAATGATGATCTTTTGATTTACAATAAATTATTTAACGAATAATATACAAAAGAGAATAAAATTAAGAAAAATCTTGACTCTTAAGCGCTCCCAAGATTATGTATTAGAGAAGCACACTAGAGGATTATTGAATATATATGATATTTAGGTATTGACTAACATAGCTAAAAGAATTAGATGACTTATCAACAACTCTAAAGCATATTATTTGAATCATACTAAAATATGATGATGAAGAATAGCCTTGATTATAATTGAAAATTTCTAAAAGCTATGACTAGAAATTAAGTAATTCCTACATTTAAATAAAATTATCTTATATAAGTTGTTAAAGTTCATCTATTATGACATCACGATGGGCATCAATAAAATTAGGTCAAGTCAAGTATACCAAAATTGCTATAAGAATACAAGTTGATCGATTATTATAAAAGTGTTGAATTAAATTGCTAGTGTCAAAAAATCTTTGTTACATTATGATCGAGAAGAAAAAAAATCTAGCATTATGATGAAGAAGCCTTACACGAGTGTCCTTGAATTAATAAGTTTTAGCTTACTATTGATTTTTTTGGGAAAACTTTATCATATTATGAAGATGACACTTATTCATAAATTTTAATCGAGCTAATGAACTAAACTTGTTATTCTCTATGTTATGAAGATGATCTGATGAAATTAGGCTCATGCAACCTTCAACAGTTGAAATATAATATCTTAATGAAGAGATTGATTATCTATCTGTGGAGAAATGTTCATAGAACATTAATAATTTTTCTTCTTACGAATAATAGTAATAATAAAATTATCATGTGCTTGAAATTTTAGAGCCATAGAATTAGTGTTTTACTCCTTATTTTTTCATAAAAAATAAAAACAAATATATAAAAGAAGGTTTCATAGAAGGCACTCAAGTTTTTATGTTCGAAATTTTTGAAAAGAAAAGAACCACAAAGCCTAGTTTGATTTTCATTTATAAGTAATAAAAATACAAAAATCTGATTTTCCCCATAATTACAAGAGACTAGATTATGAAAAATGGGAACTAGTTTGATCTATTGTGATTGTAGTAAACATGTACTTAGAAGTTCCATGATATGTGCATTTTCTTGCTCACCCTATCACTGTGCGTGTTTGTTATATAATATTATCAATGGAAAACACTAAGATCAAACTACAAGAAAAGAGCAAGCTTGAATAGGAGGGAGAATCATACATAGATGTGAACACCTAAAAAAAACATAATATTTATCTAAGTATTTGATTGCATTATGTCCAAATTTGTGAGCTAAGTTCAGCAAAAATGACCTAGATAGTTAAATAGACATGATGTTGTTGGTTATATAGTACTAAAGTTTTATTGACAAACTACCTACTAGGTAAAAAAAAAGAGTTTCAAATTGAGGAGTTCTTTAACATGTTCTTTTATTGAGAAGATTTACTTGACAAACAACCCTTTACAATTAACTAAGATCTACATATGACTTTGATGGCTGGGTAACTTCATGAGATTTCTGAGGTGGAAAAGTAGGGTTTACCTTATGGACGACTAGAAGAGACTTAGTTTTGAGCTATTATTGATTTACTTTATAGCTAACTAGCAAAATCAAATCTTATTTTTTTGTATGTTTAACTGATTCTTCCCATATGAATTTAAGTATTTGTTATACCTTAATTACCCTCAGCTAAAGCACATGTTAAATAGAATAGATCTAAAAATAATAATTGAATGCCATTTGCAGAAGTAGAGATTCACTCCCACCATCTAACTGTCAAATAATGCTCAATTGTTTTAAGTATTTTTTTCCCATGCCATGAAAACTTGACACCAGTGCTGAAATTAAAAGTAATATTATCCGTGAAGTGAGCTTATAGTGATGTAAATTGATAGGAAAATAATGTTGTACTCACTTAAAACCCGATTAATTTTAATAAATAAATGTATGTAATAATGAACAATTATTAATGTAAGTAATAACTTTATTCTAGGATTTGAAAACTATTTAATATTTTCTCATTTTAAATTTGTTTTTATCTAATTTTTGCATGTCAAAGAGCAATTAAAGTAGATCAGATGGCTTATAATGCTTTATTACAAAAAATAATTCAAAAAATTGAATAAGAATCAAATTAAGTGAAATCATCACTAAACTTCCCATCATTTCAAAATAAATTTAATGATATTAAAATTGTGTGAATTAGGCCTTGATTAGCTTTGAACTAATCAGCACACATTGATCTATTGTCAAATCTTATCAGTACATATGCCCAAAGTTATTTTTAACAACCCAATATGATTTTTTTCTTTATTAAAATTTTTCATATGGAATATCTAAATTTTTTTTTACTTATTTGATGGCTTTAATTGTGTGTAGGCTATTGTTCATAATTCTTCCCCCATTGCTATGCATGGTTTCTAAGCTTAAAATAAACCAACTATATTCATATCCACCAAGGGTTGTCAAAAAAACTCGTAGTTCGCGAACAGTTCATATTCGGTTCGCCAAGAAGTTTGTGTTCGATTCGTTCGATAAGCAAACGAGACGAGCAAGAACAGTTTTTTTTTCATTCGGTTTGTTAAACGACCAAACACGAATAGTGATGTGTTCGTTCGTGTTCGGTTCGTTATTGTTCGAAATATAAAATGATTTAAAATAATTATATATAAAAAACTTATGATATTTTAAAAATAATTATATATTATAAAAATTTATCATATTTTAAATAATTAAACTTCAATAAATTATAATATATGATAAATTATTAATAACAACAATAATATAAATATAGTATTAATTATATTAATATAAATATTAGTATATTATAATTAATATACTATACTATATATTAAAATAAAACCCTAAACACCTTATTTGCTTTGCTTCATTTTGAGGAAGTATGGATTACCTGATGTGTATGGAATACCTGATCAATTTGCTTCAGTTTGAGGAAGTATGCTATCAAAGCTAGAGCTGTCAAAAAAGCTCGTTGTTCACGAACAGTTCATGTTCGATTCGTCAGGAAGTTCGTGTTCGATTTGTTCGATAAGCAAACGAGACGAACACGAACAATCTTTTTTCGTCCGGTTTGTTAAACGAACCAAACACGAACAGTGATGTGTTCGAACATTTCAAACACGAACAGTAGCTCTGTTCGTTCGTGTTCGGTTCGTTTACACCCCTATATCCACCTAGAATCATTTTTACTAGGGTGATAGGGTAATTTATATAAATATCACCCAATACCTATGTTTTTTCATATTTAAATCTAATTTATTTCTTTTTATTTTTATTTATGCCACTTAAATTTTACATACTTCCATGCAGACATAGACTGACATATATGTAAAAATTAAAATTAGGGGTATGTTTGTAAATCTTCCTTTTTACGTATCAACCAATATCAATTTCGATGATCACTCCTCAGATTGGCAATTACCCACAACCATAACATATAATCAAGCCTTAATTATTGATAACATAAAGCCCATTAGCCCATTCAATTTATATAAATAACTCAGCTGCTCCTAAAAAATAGCTTGGATTTACACACTGCGGAATGACACGTAATATTTTATTCTATGGGAGAGCCTCTATCAGCTTCAAAATTTCTAGACATAAACTTAGTTAACTTAATGCAAAGAAGAGCAGCGAACTGACTCTTTTTTTTTTTATTATTAGATTGATCGACGGTCGGAGACCACCGATCAGTCCCTTCAAGTTAAACTGACCGAGGAGCGGATTCCCCTTCCAGTTCAGTGTGCTATTCGAATCCTCCCGTCATTGGTGGGATTCAAACCCCTGACCCAAGGCACTTACACCAAAGACTGCAACCTATGAGCCAAGGCTTTCGCACCAAAGGACTCTTTATTGTTGATTCTTTTTAGAATTTTGGATTTTAATTACTTAATCTCTTTTTAAGGTTGATTTATATTTTTTGAAAGGCATTTGTTTCTTGTTATGTGCAAAGGGCTAGCTTGGATGCTTTGTTTTTGCGATGGGCCTTAGGATGGTGACTAAAAGGGTAAATTGGGTTGGCGAGCTTAAATTCTTTGGTGTCGAATGCTAATGCCGAACTTCAACTCCTTTAAATTTTGGGCTTTCTCTGGTTCAACGACTAAGTCATTTTCATGGATCAGGTATGAAACAATTTATATAATTGCGAGAGACTTTTTTGCAAATAAAGAAAGAATATGGACCACTTCATCATATGACCCAGAGAGATTCATATGACGTTTGGTGGACATTTGAATGCCTCAACAATGATGGAATTGAGTTACCTTGAGCTCGCTGAATTATTTTTTTTGAGACGCTCGATTTGACCGCAAGTTTATCGGAGTTGGAAGCTGTTTTACTTCAAAATTGGGTGCTAAAGATTTCAAAATGACTTAACAGCTCGATTTGGGCTTGTTTTGACTTGCATTGAAATCATTTTAGTTTCTTTGGTCTTCTCGTTAAGCCGATCAGTTTAATTATAACTTTGCTGAAAAAATAGTTCCAAATCATTTTAAATTGAAGTTTGAACATTTTCTACTCAAAAAATACTATAAGATTCATGCGACGCTTTGAGATTCATGTCGGATGGTGAAATTTTTTTTGACTACATATCAACTTATATAACTAGAACAGGACCACACATTCTAGGAGAACCTACACAACATTCTAAAGTGGCATAGATGCCATGATACCCAATATACACTTACAAAGTCCCTCTCTTATTTTGCCAACTATCATTATTACTATCATACATTTTAAAGATTATTAAGATTATTTTTTGGCTTTTGGCCCTTGATTAGAGGATGCACTTATTACTTATCAGTTATTAGTGCGAATGAAACATTTTTGTGGGGGTAAATGTGGATGTACTTTGCTGATTACAATTATTATGTGTTAAATTTTTTAGTAATATCTGAATCTTTTTTTTTTCTCTATTTGTATCTTGTTTCATTTATATATTAGCCTTTGAATGTTAATAAATTTTTCATATTTTTCTTGCTAAGTTTGTTGATTATGAACATTGTAGTTGACTTTTATCGCACGGTGTATTTAATAAATTATTTAATTTTCGCACTTCACATCATCATTGTAAAATAGTTATTTTCATAGGTATCATGACAGAGGAATGAAATAGCATTCACCTGGATGACGAGTCTAGAATACCCCCACCAATAGATGTACATCATGATATTGTTGGTCGAGTGGCTCACATCGTCTTGCACACCTTGAAATAGTAAGTTCTAGTTGGCATTCATTTTATAAACTCTTATTAACATTTAGAGACTATATGCATTTATTTATCTTGAATTTACAGTGTATCATTTTGGAAGCAGCTTCACACCATGTCATGGCTTGGGAGTGGTGGATCACATGCCAACAATTTCAAATTGGATTGGTTTGTATCAGACACTTGTATTATATCAAGTTGAATCAACGTTTGCTCACTGCATTTATGAAACTATAGTCATCTAAAATAAACATATTCCACCTTCCTGTGGGTGAAATGATTATGATCAAACAGCATGTTCGGTTGAGATTTGGTGTGCGCATCGATGAGTCTTTTCTAATTGGACAGAATGTAGTAGGTGTCAGACATAGGTGGACTTCATGGAAAGATTGTAGTGATGACATTCTTGATGATCATCTGATGTAAGGTGTTTTGTACCACCACCATAATGATCAAGAGCTCACGTTGATATTTTGGATGGGCAAGACACAAAAACATACTGGCATGCCTTTCAGTTGGTTATGATGGAGGTGAAGTGCTAGCTCATCTCTATTAAAACTTGCTACAAAATTGAGCCAGATGAGCACGACAGGGAGTCTACACCTATTACAAATTTAGAGTTGGGAGCACTTACATGCTGGTTCACCGTTACTTCATGTGTCATATCCTTAGTCCTTGCAAAAAAGTAAAAAACATCAGATTCTTATACACATTTTTTTTTTCAATAAAAAGTAATATTTATAGAATTTACTAAGTATCAAATTATTGATGAAATGAGAAATCCTCGCGAGATAAACACGTAGCAACATAAGAGTGTATATGGATGAGTTTGACCTGTCGCTTGGAAGTTAGGTTAATACAATCTTAAATGTGAATTTAATGTTCAGTATATCTCATTGTTGTAAATACTTGACATCTTATTGGAATACTCTGCAGGGGGCAATAATGTGCTTCTTTTGGACACAGACCTTGGAGATGTTGAAGAGCAGAAAAGGATTATTGAACTTCTTTATACCGAGGAATCAATACCAAATAAATGATAAATGTCTCTCCTTTTCATTGTATTTGCACAATTTAAATCTGTCTAATAGTGTTTGGCTTTGAACAACTATTGACTTGATGAGTAACACAGATCTTGTGAGCTGGCTTGTTCCTTTAGTGTTGAATTCTAATAGTTCTTTTTGTTTTTTCTTTTCAAAAGCATGTCTTTAAGACTTGATATGCAAGAGTTAGATTGTATAAATGTAATTTATAAAGTTTAAGTGTTACATATGCATATACATAAGAATTTGCTTCTGCGTATGTATATAAATCCCATTTCAGATTTTTGCTTCAAATGGATCTTAAAGCTAGATATTGAGCTTCTTCTTCTTTTCATTGTCCATTCTTTGCAAGGGGAATCTGAGTCGGAAATCATGCTTGTGAAATGTATTTATACATGCTTTAATGCAGCTTTGCAATTTGGGATGAATTTTCACATGCAAGTTGTAAAAAATCATCTGAATTGGATTTAAAAAATTTTATAAATTTTTATGAATAATCTTATTTTTTTTCAAAAGTAGAGGTATGTATACGATTTTCAATGCATTTTCTCATATGACATGTTAAAGGTATCATTCTCTATCATATTCTTTATGAAATATAACATGAAGCCATAAATGTGTAATGAAATATTTCAACTTATATACATGCAAAAAAAAAAAATAATAATAATAAAGTTTACATAGGTACCTGTTATTTTGACCCCCAATTAATGAACTAAAGTAAAAGGGCACTTTCGTAATGTGGTACCGCTCACCTATCACATCTCACCTACCGCTCACCTACCTCCCACCTACCACTCTCTTGCTTTGTATAAATAGAGAGGGTAGAGGCTTAGGAGAGCAAATGAAGAGGTCATAAGCTACCATAAAGGAGGAGAAAATAGCTAGAGAGCTAGAGAGGAGGAGAGCATCTTGAGGTCTTGTATCAAGGTGTCGCTTGAGAGGGAGGCTATAGAAGGAAGATGAGGGCTCATCTCTATGTATAAGCTATGTATTCTCCATTTCTTTTGCCTTAGTGAACTATTTGATTGATTCCCTCCCGTAGACGTAGATCCAGCTGGATCGAACCACGCAAACGATTTGCGTTTACTTGTGCTCTTTGCGTTTCATTTCTATACCAGGAAGTACATATCTCACAACAATACCACATAAGTTTTATGCATTTACATATCTCACACTTAGATTTCCATATTCACATACATGACAATTTTATTTTAAACTTACACACGTAAAGATGCATTTAACTTTTAAAAGTAATAATAATAATAATAATTTTGATGTGATATTAAATAATTTAGTATTATGTCTATAAATATAAAAATTTAAGCATGAGATATGTAAATACATAAGAATTGTGTGAAATATATGTAAATGCCACCAAATTAATAATATATACAGAAGAAAAACTTTCATATTCATCCATAAAATAAATATACTTCCACGTTCTAAATATATGTATTCAAGATTAATGTTATCTGTGTTACAGGAAATAAATCAATGACATTAATTACCATAATATTGTGTGATTGTCCTGAAATGGTGTAATTAATACTGATTTCATATACTGATGTCTAGACTTAATTTCTGCTCTTAATTTACTTTCTTTTCTATCATAAATCATAGAATATTTATATAAATATCACCCATTTTTGTATTATTAAATATCAAGTGAAGAAATATAAATTTTATTTTCTTAATAGCACGTGGGAAGAGCATGCTATACCGAAATTACATTATTTTAATGAATGTAATAAACAGAATTTAGTGATGTCAAATGTCATTACTGTAAGGAGAAAAATATCAAACAAATTTTTGCCAGCGTACCACGTTGACTGATTGCAATTTAGGAAGAAAATGACATTAAGAGATGGACCGGGGGACCGGGGACCCAAAATGAACCCAGACACAGACCTACGAGCTACCCGCTCATTCTGTACCAAAAGCGGTCGATTTCTGGGTCACAAAGTCAGCGAAGGCTGCGATGGTGACAAAAAATCTCGATCTTTCCACTAATATTCCATGCCTTAGCTCGATGACACGCTGCCGTCATACCTAATGAAAGATCTCTATTTTGATACGAGTCTTTTTAGCTCGGTTAAAAATAAATAATTTATATATATATATCTGGAGGCTATTATACAAGCACTCAGTCATTTTCATGTGTCTAATTATTTGAAGACCGCTCTCACTAGCGGCAAATTGTCCAGAGGGGGATTCGAACCTGTGACTTAAGGGGACTTACGACTTTCAAAGAGATTATTCTACTAACAGATCACGGCTTCCAGCACTCACACATAAGGGCGTGTGTATAGCGTTTGTACAACTTCATGCTATTAAATTCTTATTTATAAGAATATGGATGCCCATATATATTGAAATGTAATTTTCTTATAAAGCTCTTGGGCATTATTTCGTGTAATAAGCCTAGTCAAACAATACTTAAAAGTCGCTAAGATTCGATGCTTTTACGCGCTTATTTTTGACTAATAGGGCTTGAAATTGGGAAAAAAAGGAAAGGGGTGCTTTGAATTGAAATCGGCAACAAACAAGTTGTGTTGTGTGGCTCTTGGTTACGGGTGTTAACGAGTCAAGTTATGTTCGTGTCACCCTTAGCTTGAGCTTGAATTTTATTAATAACATCAGTTTAATTTAATGAGTTCGAGTCTAGTCATGAGCCACTTTATTTATTATGAAAGAGAAAGTGATATTAATTCAAATTAATGTTATAAACATTTGACAAATAGAACGTGCAACTAGAGATTAAAAATAAGAAATCACTTAAATATAAACTATGAAATATAAAAATTAAATATTTTTTAATAATTTATTGATAAAGATTTGAACTTCATAATATTTTAAATATATTTTATACTAAAAGATTTTCTAAAAATGAGTTAGCTTACGAGCTAACGAGTGAGTTAAGTTAAGCTTGAGTTTGATTTATAGTTCATCGAGCTCAGCTCAAGGACCTCTTATTGAGCTAAGTCATAGTCTCACCTACTTACAAAATATATAATATTTTCTCAGTGCTTACCTAAGAATAGAACTGTTATTGATAGCTCACATTGCCATCAATGTTGGCCGGCGGTCCCGCTGCACTTTGCATGAATCCTGATTCACACGCTCTTTCTGGGCCAGTGAAAGCTGTACATGGTGGTGATGTATATTCCCATTCTTTGGCTTAATCTCTGAAACTGATAATCAACACGCGCACTAATTCATGGTTTCCCTCGAGTTCTTAAGTTTGAGTATGATATTAAAAGAGCTTTTGAAGTCGGCACAGCTACAGGAGTTGTAGTGTCTGTAGGCTATGTTTGATGGTGTCATTTCATTGCTCCATTTGTCTTTCATTCACCACTGATGTTGAAAGAGGAGAAATTTAGGATCAGAATATGAATATCTATCGTGGTCAAGATTTTTTGACGTTGATGTGTGTAACAGAGAGAATTTTCTTCAATATTGTGCTTGATTAATTAGTATTTTGAGAATTGATTGAACAAAGTTATTCATACTAGTTAAAATGATGGAAGATAAGAGGTTATTGTAAGATGAAGAATGCTAAAAAGAGAAGAGGAACCCTTGTAAAACTCATTTTGATATCATTCTTATACTTCATGATTTTACTCGATACAAAATACAAGCACACTACACCTATTTATACTAGTGACAACCTCATTAGAATTGTGCAAAAACTTTTCAATCCAATGACTACTATTGACTCTCTAAAATTTTCTTTTTTTTTTCAGTTACAAAAATTCATTAATTACATGTTTTAGAATTCTCTAAATCACTCCTAAAATATATATCTCTAGAATTCTCTAAAAGATTCTTCATAAAATGAGACTATAGAATTTTCTAAAGACTTTTCTAGATTATGGACTCATTTAAACGACCCAATTAATTAAATCGAGTTTTATTTTAAACAACCCCCCTTGAACTCAATTTGTCGTCCCGTGCAATCTTCATACTTAAACGGCTTGGTGAATATAACAATTATTTGATCATGAGTGTTCACATATTCCATTTCCTTTCTTATGTTGTGATGATAGGGTCTATTGATATGCTTACTTCGATCATGGTCAATGCCAACAGTTTGGTTTGCAACCTTTTGCTAGCAATCTTGCTTTACAATTCTCGATTTATTCTTTCACATTCTTCTTTATGTTGTACATCCGCTTCACGTCAGTTATCTTTGCCATTTTGGAAGTGCAGTAGCTCCCATGTATCGTTCTTCTCAATCGCATTGATTTCCTCGTTCATGTCATCCTTTCATTATTTTCTTTGCGTAGCTTCTTGAAGATTCATAGGCTCACAATTGGTCGAAAGGAAAAAAAGAGTAAGATTGTCTTTTGGTTACCTCATAAAATTTCTGTAAAATTCTAAATCTTAGTACTTTTTTACTTGACACTTCACTTGAAGATGATAGATCCTCCTGAGTACATGAAGTTGTAATTGGCGGTGTAGTAAACTTCGCTCTTTATAGCTTTATCTTTGGCTGGTCCACTTCTTCATTCTCAAAGAAATTGTAGTGCTCCTCTTGTACAGAAATTGTAGTGCTCATCATATAAGTACCAAACCCATTTTCCTTCTTCATCGAACACAACATCATGACTGATGATTGTCTTCATAGTGTTTGGATTGTATAACTTATGGCCTTTTGAGCTGTAGTCATAGCCAATAAAATTGTATTTCTCACTCTTTTCATCCAATTTATTTTGCTGGTCATTGGGTATATGCACATGGGCTATGCTTCCAAACACTCTTAGATGGAAGATATCGGGCTTCCTTCCACTCCATGCTTTCTGTGATATCATTCCTCACACATTTCTTGTTGAAGATCGACTGAACAAATAAACTGTGCATGTAACAGCTTCGACTTAAAATTCCATAGTTAAAATCTTACTCTTGAGCATTATTCGAGCTATGCCAATGATAGTTTGATTCTTTCTTTCTACTATATCTTTTTTTTCTGTGAGGATTTCAAGACGGTCAATGGTCGACTTATTCTGTTGGCTTCACAAAGATTTTGAAACTTCTTTGAAGTGAACCCACCTCCCCGATCAGATAGCATAGCTTTGCTCTCAAGGCCGCTTTCTTTCTGTACCAAGGCTTTGAACCTTTTGAATACTTCAAAGACTTCCAATTTTTGCTTCAAAAAATACACCAAATTTTTTTTTGAAAATAATCTATGAAGAGAAGAAAATAATTATTCCTGTAAAGAGAGCTTGGCTTGATTGGAACACACACATCAGTATGCATTAGTTCAAGTGGATTTTGCACTTTAAATTTGACTCATTTGGAAAGCTACTCTTGAATTGCTTCCCAAGAAAGACTTCACATATCTGGTCTAGAGTAACTGCACATAGGTGATAGAACAAAGTTATTAATACTAATTAAAATGTTGGACAATAAGAGGCTATTATAAGAGGATGTAAGACGAAACAAATATGTCTGTGATAAGGTTGTAGTAACTACATTTGCGAGCAATATTTGCAAAGAGATATCATGAAGTCTAAATAAACCGTTGGAATAACTTTTTCTCAATATTAAACAACAGTTACCGCTTGAAAATTGGCTGGTTCGGATTTCTTTAAAGCCGACAACAGTTAAGTTCAAAATCAGAATGTTAACAACCTATTGAGGCTGTTAGGGCTGTCGGAGATAAAAAATTGATGAACATTTATCAATATTTTAACTCTAATCTTATTTATCACCATAGCTACACCAACTCATTCATGAGTATATTTTGTTCACATTTCAACTACAAATGTAAACCAGTGATTTGTATGGGGTTTGCGATTGACTTTTTACTTGGAGACAAAATTTGAACAAATATATCTGTGAGTAGCCTGTGTTACTACAGTGACATACACTACCATAAGGAGACGCTTTAATCAATTATAAGTCAATGTTCGATAGTTTAACAATCTTCAATGTTAAACAATCTGACTTCTAGCTGAGATGATGTGGTTCCAATCAACCAACTTGAAATCTACTCATTAATCACATCCTCATCTATATCACTATCACTTTGAACAAGAGACACGAGATATCTTGAACATTCACACCTTTTAAATGATTTGATCACCCATGATTACAACTCTACCACTAGAGCTATACGTCAAGTATTTAGTTCTAGTTCTACCCAAAAGAAGAACTTTAGAGTCCAATATCGGCCTCCATAATTTAAGTTTTTCGTAATCACTTTCTCTAGCCTTATCCATAAGGAGGATATCACTGGCAAAAAGCATACACCAAGGTGCTTCCTCCTTTATATGTATAGTAAAGTATTGATAAAAAAAGCAAAAAAATATGTGCTTGAAGCCAATCCTTGATGTACTTAGGGTTGTTAATGATCTGATTTTGAGCCGAGCTTGGGTTAGCTCAAAATCGGCTCGAAAAAGTTTTGATCCAAAATTTTGGTTCGTAGCTACGGTCGTTTATTTCTATCCAAACTCGATTCGACCTAAAATTCAAATCAATTTTTTTGAGTGATTAATGATCTTTGAGGTAAATTTGCTAATTTCAGTCATATGTTGTTAATGATCTGATTTTGACCCAAGCTGGGGTCGACTCAAAATTGGCTCGAAAAAAAAATTAGATCTAAAATTTTTGCTTGCATCTCAGCTCATTTATTTTGATCTGATATCTCTCCAAACCAAAATTTGAATCAATCATTGAGCGATTAACGATGTTCGAGCTAAATTCACAGCCTTAGATGTATTCAAATGAATATAGGAAAATATTTGACAAACCTCTTAGTTGCTAAACCCAAAACCCCGAAACCTAAACAAATTTGTCAAAGCGAATGAAAGTAAAAAACAAAAATGAAGATAATAAGTTATCTTCCTCAGTCGTTTCAGGTAACAAGGGAGCAGAAGGAGGAGAAAAATAAGAGTTTCTTGTCAGTGTAAGCCGCGATACCACCACTGCATTCCCAGCTAACTTCGATTCTATCTTTATCGCGAGAGTTTCGGACGAAGGTGATGGTTTTTGACGAAACAGAGATGGACATGCGAGAGGGACATGCGAGGGTTTTGAGGAGAGGCGAGGGAGAAGACGAGAGCCCAGAAAAGGGATTAGGGCAATAACGGGAGGGAGGTGATTTTGTGCGGCTTATAAAATTAGTTTCGATGCCCTATCAACAAATTTTATTGTGTCGGTTATTACAACTATTATCGATGGTCATTCCCTTCACCTAATAATAAAATGTGTTGGTTAAAACCTTGCCAGTTGTCGGATTTGAAGATAACCGACAAACTATAGCCGTCGGTTAAATTTGCTTATAACTGACAGGTTATTCCATCGATTATAATTAAAAACAGACAAGAAAAACGCTATTGATAAGCGACAGTGTATGTTGCATTTATGTCATCACAAATAACCAAGAAAAACAACATACACAAAACCTTCGATAATTAGAACATTTTTTCTAACGTGTAAAAAACCGTCAATTTTTCTGTTGATTTTAGAGCTTTTTTCTATGTACGCATGTAACAATGAGTTACATCATCAAAATTCTTGAAAATGAAATCACAACTTTAAATTTTCCCAATACACTTAAATTCAAAATACATAAGATCTAAAGATAGAAATTAAAAAAAAAATAGAAAAATAGTAGACTTGAGGTTACCTAAGATTTGAGTGTGAGAATTTGAAAAATGCTCGACTTCGACAAAAGAGGCAACAGAAAGGCGCTGATCGGCATCACAGCAAAAAGACGCCTGAAGGAAAGAAAAAAAATGAAAAATTTAGGTTGTCGGTTCTTGTATTAATCTCTCTAACAGATTTTTGATGGCCATTAACTATCAATTTTTAATTTCTTAATAACCGATGGGCTCACTCGTCAGTTATCGATTTGAGCATTTCAATTATTACTTTGCTAATAATCTGCTATCATTATTGTCGGAAAGCCGTTAGTATTAATGTTTATCGGAAAACAATCACTAAAATCAACAGAATAGTCGAGGTACCATTGACTGTCGATTTATCTATGGATTCCAACTCTCATTATTGTAGTGATTGAACCATATTTCTCATAATATAATGGTGGAGAAAATGAACTTTTTATTTTTATTTTTATTAATAACATTAATGAATATCAAGAGGTCGTTGTGAATTATTCTAATTTTATTAATCCCATCTTTAATCAAATTAGTAATCCAGATGAAATTCTTTAAGAGGATGTGGGTGATTCTAATCATTCATTGGGGCAAGTTAAAGAAGTGGTTAATGTTTTAGATTTGGCTATTTAGCATGACAATCTTAATTATCAAATTAATCAATTAGAATTAGGTCCATAACCTTATAATATTAAAAATACATGGAATCCATCAGAGAATTAAATAAGAATTACAAACAAATAACGAGATAGAAGAAGGTGAACTTGATTAGACCCTTTCTTCTTATGCACCTAATTCAATTAACTTAGATTCTAACACACCATTCAATAATCAATCTAACATTTTAGGTGGAGAAAGACATGGAATGGTAAATAGAAGAAAAAAATCTAAGTATAGTAAGAATATTTCCACAATTTATCAAAAAGCTACTAAGGCCCTGCAGGCCCCTAACAACTCTATATATGTCTATTTATTTTTAAAGATTAATGCACTTATTGGAATATGAAAGAGATTGGATCTCCATATGTTAGGAATATAAATAATAATATATGTAGGGTTTATAACATTTATTATTATTATTATTACTTTAGGAACCATATGTTTCTTCTGATAAGATATTTCTTATATTTAACTTTCTAGGTTTGAAAATTCCTGTTGGAATTCTACCAATAAAACTTAGCTTTTGTGGAATAATTGGTTAAACATATCTATTGTTAGAAATTTGGCCCAAGCTATTCATGTTGACATTTCCTTTAATCATGTTGATACATTTTAATCTTTTATTCTTATTAATAGTACTAGAATGGATCATATGATTCATTGGAACAAACTTAGAGAATTTGTTTCACACTTTGATGATGCATGGTTGGGATGGTGATAGCCAATGTCAAGTTTAGGAGGAGCTATTCTTTATACTACATCAATGATTGATTTTATTAAATTTATATTGGATTGTAACCTTAATGAGATAGGTTTCATTGGACCTATATTTACATTGGCTAACAGTCTTCTTTGATAGGTTACTCGGAGAATCCTTTTCGACAATAAGGAGCTCTGTGATTTGACACCTTCAAAGAAGCGACTAATGAGTACGATTAATCTGATGAGTGTCATGCCGCTGTTGGGCTCGATTCATTAAATTAATAAAGCTCATTTATTATTTGGACTTTTCCGACTGCTTAAAAAACTCATTTTTATTACACAGAATTTTACTTCTTTCTTCTGTTAATAAACTTTTAACCTTTAAAAAAATTACCACATTCAATATTTTGTCCACAAGAGTAATATAATTACTTCCTGCATGCGTTTGACCGCGATTCCGAAACTACACCCGGACCTTTTCCGGGCACCGGCGACAAGTACGGCGGCCGACGGCGCTGCACTGATTTGGGGCGGGCCCGTGAAATATGTAGAGGTCTTTGCTGTTCACTCGCTTTGCACTAAAGCGCACGCGCGTTACTTCAATATTCAGAAACTTGAAAATGAGTCGGAGTTGATTCGAAGTCGGCAGGAATAGCGCGAGTGGAGTTCTGGTGACTCCTGGCTGGCCTTCAGTTTGCCTTTCCGTCCCATTAATTCGACATTAATCCACGTTTTGATTTGTTATGCCTCCTGCAGCTTTGACTCTGTCGCTCTTCTACTTTGGTGCGTAGGTGAATATAGTGGTTGTGGTTGTGGTTGGAGAATAGATATTTTCTTGGGATAGTGAGATCACCTTCCATGCATGCTAGTGGGACCTCTTGAATGAACATATGAATACATTAATGATGAATGAAATCACCACACATATCTAAAAAAATTATCTAAGAAAATCTAATGGATCGTACAATACATAAGTTCCTAAAGTATTTACAAAAGATATACAACATAACGTTCAACTATAGAAGAAAAAAAATAGAATACATAGAAATCCTACAGGTCATCATCCCCCTCCTTGTTCTCCTCCTGCAACGATTGCCTTGAGCCTCTCAACCTTTACATCCCTAGCACACAAATCAATGTTGATTTCTTCTGTAACTCCTAAGCATTTGCAAACACATGAGTGCCAACTTCGTCATCAACCATTGATGACGAACTATTACTGTGGTCTGAACAGGAGTTTTCAGCCTCATAGAAAATTATCGATTTCCTAAGCTGTAGACCTTCCCTTCCTTCGTCCTAGTACTAACCAAGCTACTCGCAATTCTTGTTGGGCATTGACTCCTAGTCTTTCTCAGTTGCTTTTATTCCTCCTGCACAAGTAAAATTAAAGGATAATTTGCACTTTACAAAAGATTGTAAAAAAAATATACAGAAACAAAAATATTATTTACTTATATGGATCAGGCTAAATTTATTATCGACCAACTGCCGGTTCCCTTGGTGTTGGCCTGTCCAAGCATGCAACTCAGTAGTGGCGGGCTGCTAAATTTGTTTACATATAAAAAGAATAATTATTGGAAAATTATATAAATAAGTTGTTGAGTATTAAATGAATTTTACCAACTTCTTTCGATGCTCAGTGTGTTGGACTAAACCTCCAATGTACAATGAGGCGCTCATGCCCCCACACTCGGATGCCTGATTTTGTTGGGTCGTCTCCCTTTTCCTGACATACTCCATAGTGGAATATTGTCTTTGACAACTCCACGAAGAAATTCACACATATCTTGCTAGCTGGGCCTCTCATTCTCTTGTAGATAACAATTAAAATATCACCCAAGCGATCCATGCCTCATTCCTCAAAGTTTTGTTGGATCTGTTGGAATGGAGAGGCTTTTGGGATTTGGCAAAGGCTAGAAATTTATGGAAGAAACTTCACTTTATTTTCTTTGCTTGATACAAACTCAAAGACTCTACCCCTATTTATACTAGATGACACCTCCTAAATTAAACGGCTAGGATTGTGCCACCATAATTCTAATCCAATGGTTATAATAATTCCCCACCTACCACACAATAATTCAACACCTACCATACAATAATTCTACACCTACCACACCTACCACACATTCTAGAATAAGCTTCTAGATGAGGCTCTTATTTGACTTTTAAAACAACTAAAATCAAGTTTTAATTTCAACACCCCCTCTTAAACTCGATTTTGTGACTCCAAGTAAACTTCTCAATTTAATAAAGTCTTCACTTTTGAGTGGCTTGGTAAATATATCAGCAACTTGATCTCGAGACTTCACGTATCGCACTTGTATCTCCTTTCTTTCGATGCATTCTCCGATGAAGTGATAGCGCGTATCAATGTGCTTCATTTCTATCGTGGAAAACCGGATTCTTTGCTAGCGCTATTGCGGACTCGTTATCGACAAAAATTTTGATCGCCTCTTCTTGTGGTAAACTTAACTCTTTTAATAAGTTTCGAAGCCAAATCGCATGACAAACACATGAGGTTGCAGACCACATACTCGCTTCACACGTAGAAAGAGTAACAATCGGTTGTTTCTTCGACATCCAAGTGAAAGCAAGTATCTCCTACGAAGAACACGAACCCCGTAGTGCTCTTTCGATCATCCATGTCTCCGACCCAATCACTATCGCTATATCCTTCAAGCTTCGAAATTGTTAGATGATGAGTAAAGTAAGCCAAAATCAATCGTACCTTCGATATAACGCATAATTCTTTTAGCGGTCTTCGAGTGGGTAGCAGTTGGAGTCTCCATGTAGCGACCGATAAGTCCAACGAAGATAAAGAATATCCGGCCTCGTGCATGTCAAGTAGCGCAAACTTCCAACCAAACTCTTGAAAATCGTCGGATCGATTCTTTTTCCCTCATCATACTTCGATAACTCGACTCCGCATTCTACAGGGGTATTTATAGGTCAGCTATTATCCATCTCGAACTTCTTCAATATCTCCTCGCATAACCTTCTTGAGAGATGAAAATTTCATCCTTTGTTTGCTTGACTTCGATGCCAAGATAATATGCCATAAGCCCAATATCCGTCATCTCGAACTCCTTCGTCATCGCATCTTCGAACTTTTCAAACATGCTTGGATTATTTCCCGTGAAGATCAAGTCATCAACATATAAACAAACAATCAAGACATTTCCATCATCATTCTCGATTTAAAGAGCATGCTCGTAAGGACACTTTATGAAGCCCTTCTCTTGCGGATACTTGTCTATTCGACTATTCCATGCTCTCGGTGCTCGCTTCAACCCGTAGAGCCTTTTTTAGCTTTAGAACCTTGTCTTCTTGTCCTTTGACTTCATATCCTGGTGGTTGCCGAATGTAAACTATTTCTTCAAGTATTCCATTCAAAAAGCAGATTTTACATCCAATCGATGTATTCTCCACTTATTTTGGGTCATCAAAGAGATGATTAGTCTAATAGTTTCTAATCGAGCAACAGGGCAAATACCTCATCATAGCCGATGCCTGCTCTTCGATCGTAGCCTTTTGCCACCAATCTTGCTTTGTATCTTTCAATTTCTCCTTTCGAATTCTTCTTTGCTTTGTACACCCATTTCACACCAATCGCCTTGTGCCCTTTTGGAAGTGAAGCTAGCTCCCATGTGTCGTTCTTCTCGATCGCCTCGATTTCTTCATCCATCGCATCTTTCCACTTCTTGTTTTGTATGGCTTCTTGGAAATCTATGGGCTCACAATCGGCAAAGAGACAAAAAAGAGTAAGATTATCTCGATTGTTAGTTACCTCATAAAGATCTTGTAATCTTCCGAAGCGTGGTACTCTTTCACTTGAATTTTCCGTTGAATTTGATGATGATGAGTCACTTCGAGTATTCGTAGTTAATGTTGCTCGTGGAGTAGTAGGCTCTTCTCTTGTTTGTTCGATCCGTGGTCGCTCTACATCTTCTTCGCAAGTATGAGAAAAGGTTGTAATCCTCGTCATGTGATTCCCAATCCCATTCTCCTCCTTCATCGAATATGACATCTCCGCCGATGATCGACTTACCTGTATTCGGATTGTATACCTTGTAGCCCTTCGAGTTGGTGTCGTAACCAATGAAGATGAACTTCTCGCTCTTATCATCCAACTTGCTTCTTTTTCGTCGAGTATGTGTACATGAGCTATGCATCCAAAAACTCGCAGATGTGAGATGCCGGCTTCCTTCCACTCCATGCTTCTTGTGGTGTCTTTCCCCACACACTTCTTGTCGGTGATCGGTTAGCCAAATAAACAAGACATGCGACCGCTTCGCCCAAAACTTCTTCGGTAATTTCTTGCTTTTTAACATGCTTCTTGCCATGTTAAGGATGGTTCTATTCTTCCTTTCCGCTACTCCATTTTGTCGGGGATCTTGGAACGCTAGAAGTCGACGTATTCCGTCGGCTTCAGCGTACTCTCGAAATTCTTTCGAAGTGAATTCTCCTCCTCGATCGCATCGCATAGCTTTCGATCTCGAG
Organism: Papilionanthe hookeriana x Papilionanthe teres; assembly: GCA_022702705.1. Classification (NCBI taxonomy): domain Eukaryota; kingdom Viridiplantae; phylum Streptophyta; class Magnoliopsida; order Asparagales; family Orchidaceae; genus Papilionanthe; species Papilionanthe hookeriana x Papilionanthe teres. The sequence goes on from CM040424.1 coordinate 83,906,633, forward strand.
ACCACTCTCCTTTTCTACATCCGCCTTAAACTTTTCGAACATTCCAAAAACCTCTCGATTTTTGTTTTAAGAAATACACCCATATTTTTCGTGAGAAATCATCTATGAAGAGAAGGAAATAGTTGCTCTTACCGAGTGAGTTTGGCTTTATCGGACCGCACACATCCGTATGTACGAGCTCAAGAGGTTTTGGGCTCTCGAACTCGACTCCCTCGGAAAGCTTTTTCCGAAGTGCTTTCCGAGTAAACATCCTTCACATAATCGATCGGGTGGTCGATGCAAGGTAAGCCTCTCACCATCTCTTTCTTCGAAAGCAATTCGAGTCCTCCGAAGTCGAGATGCCCAAATCGAAGATGCCAAAGCCAAGAAGCATCTTTATAACGTGTCTTCGAGACATTCGGCAATATCGTTTTGAATGTTAAACAAGAACATTCTATTTTTGGACATTGGCACCTTAAGAATCAAGTTACCAATATTGTCTTTTAAGAAGAGAGTATTTTCTTTCAAGTGAATATCATATCCCTTCTCCAATAGTTGCCCTAAACTCAAGATGTTGCTCTTCATATTCGGCACAAAGTAAACATTAGAAATAAATCGATGCTTCCCATTTTTCCGGCGGATGAGAATGTTACCTTTGCCTTTCACCTCTATCATGGACTCATCTCCAAACGACACATTGCCGCTTACCGATTCGTCAAGCTCTACAAACATGCTTCGTCTCCCGCACATATGGTTGCTTGCACCGGTGTCCAGTGTACCATGTACTATCTTCACCTCTTTCATTATCCTCGTATGCTAGTAGTAGCGTGCCATCTTCTTCTCTCTTTTCTTCTATGTAGTCGACTCTTTCATAAACTTTGTTCGTAGGAGCTCTACATTCTTTTGCATAATGCCCGAACTTGTTACAATTATAACACTTAATTCGAGATTTATCGTACCTCGAATTCGAGCGCCCTCGACCACGTCCTCTCGTAGATCTTTCTCCTTTCTCACGCTTATTGTTGGAAGCCCACCCTTGCTTGCTAGTATGACCTCGTCCTCGTCCACCACCTCTTCCATGTCGGCTTCTAATATTGTTGAAGCTTTCATCCTTCGTAGTTGGTTGAATATTCATTTTGAGAAGTTGTTCGACAATCTCTTCATTCATCTTCTTCTTTTCTTCGTGGGCTTGCAGTGAACCCGTAGTTGTTCTATCGTCATGGCTTGTAAATCATCGATTTCTTCGATAATAGTCGTGATACTATCAAATTTTGAATCTAATGAACGAAGAATCTTTTCCATGATTGCCACATCTTCTAACTTCTCTCCATTTCTTTTTAGTTGATCGGAAATTGTAATGACTCTAGAAAAGTAATCGGAGACCAACTCGCCTTCTTTCATATGTAAGATATCAAATCGACTTCTTAAAGTTCGAAGTCGTACCTTTTAACCTTCTCTTCTCCTTTATACGAAACCTCGAGCTTCTTCCATGCTAGCTTCGGCCGAAGTAAGCACTTCGAGATCTTCTCAAAACCATCTTCATCTAAAGCTTCGATAGATGAGGAAGAGAGCCTTCGTCTCTCTTTCGCAAGTCTCTTAAGCTCTCCTTTCGTGTCGTGGATAGAGCGGACTCGTCGCTTGGCTCATCGTAGCCTTTCTCCACAACCTCCCAAACATCATGCGCTCCAAGAAGTGCCTTCATCTTGATACTCCAATTGTCGTAGATGCTTTTCTTAAGCATCGGGACTTGGAAGGAAACCATACCACCATTTGTCATTGCTCTATAAAGGAACCTTTGTCTCTCGATACCACTTTGTTGGAATGGAGAGGCTTTGGATTTGGCAAAGTGCTAGAAATTTACGAAGAAGTCTTCACTTTATTTTCTTTGCTCGATACAAACTCAAAGACTCTACCCCTATTTATACTAAGTGACACCTCCTAAATTAACTAGCTAGGATTGTGCCACCATAATTCTAATCCAATGGTTACAATAATTCCCCACCTACCACACAATAATTCAACACCTACCATACAATAATTCTACACCTACCACACCTACCACACATTCTAGAATAAGCTTCTAGATGAGGCTCTTATTTGACTTTTAAAACAACTAAAATCAAGTTTTAATTTCAACAGGATCTACTTATGATGCTCGACATCCCAATAGAAGGACCTTTACAAAATAAATATGAAGCAATGTTTATTATTGTAAAGAATGTTACTACAAGAATTTAGCTTATTACCGATGATTTAATATCAATGGGAATTATTTAAAAACTGTTTGTAACATAATTGCTGATAGGAAACCATGATTTATTTGTTATAACAAAAATGTTTGTATGTAATTAAATTATCGATGTTTAACATGTTGGATCAATTATGTGACTATAATGTAATTAATAAATGTGTTAGGTCATCATTTAATAAGTCAAAATTACTGTGGTCTAATTAAGTATAAAATTTATGACTTTAGACATATTTGTCATGAAATTATAAGTGTGGAGACTATAGCGGCAAATTCCACTTGATGATGGCGAATCGAATTAAGCAAATTTTGTAACCACCCTTTGGTTATATTAAATAAGGAGGTAATGGTCCCCGGCCTGCAGAGAAAAAAAATAAAAAGAAAAGAAAATTATTCTCTTGTCCCCCATCAACGAGAGAGACTAAGGAAAACTCCGGAAAATCTGCAGATTGGAAGATCGTTGCTTGCAATCGATCAAATGGATTCAGGTACGCTTCCGCTATTGTATAGATTAAGTATTTCTCATCAACATGAACGTGAACGAAACTAAAGATTCTGGATTAAGTTCTAACAATTGGTATCAGAGCCTCCCGTTCATGTTCATGTTGAGATTCCACTTCTCTTTACCTCTCATCCTTCTTAATTTTGTCCCTTTCGTTCGCCTTTACCCGCGAAGGAATCGTCCGCAAAAGGCTGCGGCGGCGGGGTATGGCTACAGAAATGTCGCAGCGGGACTGCGACGTCGGTGGATGCTGTGGCGCCTCCTCCGACGGCGGCAGAATCCGGCGCAGCGGAATGCTGCGGCGAAAGGGAAGACGCCGGAGGGAGGCGGCGCCCGGCGACGCCGCGACAATTCGTTATTCGCGAACGGTTCGCGGCCCGGTCCGCGAACCTGGTTCGCGGAAAATTAAATTTTGTTTTTTTTTAAAATTACTCATTAATTAATTAAATAAATTAAATTGCTCATTTTAATTTGGACAATAAAATGAGTTATTTAATTTAATGAGTAAATAAAATAAATTAGTTAATTAATTCACTCATTTTAATATGAGTAAATTAATTATAAAGTTTTTCTTTAAGTATTAAATTAACTCATTTAATGATTGATTAATTTTATAAAATCAATAATTTTCTTTTGTAAATCATGGGCCTTATGGCTTATAAATTAGCTCATTATTTATAAATATAAGATTTTATAAAATTAAATTAAAGTTTCAATTAAATTCGAATAAATGGTATTTTATATTTGATAATCATTTTTAATGAACTTATTGAAACATGATGTTGCCAAAGTAACCTCTATTGTGTATATAGTTCGTGATGAATGTTGGATGTTGTGTGTATGTGAGTTCATGCGTGTATTAATTAGCCCAAAGGAAAATTAATACTTAGCCGAACTACTTACACACTTGTGTTGGTAAGCATGTAACAATTATAAGAAATAATATATGAGTAATAAATCGATCCAAAGATAGATTTATTACTTGATATACGTTATTGTTAATGTTTGATCATTACAACAAGATTACCATTAGTAATTAATATTACCGTCCAAAGACTTGATATTAATGTCGCATTAGGTGTCTTGAGATGGATTTACCATTAATTGAATTTAAAATATTTTATTAATGTAATCTTTTGTTCATTTTTCATTTGTTGCTAATGTATCTGCTAATCTCAATTCGGTTTCAATCCTTAAGGGTGATAACTTTAAGGATTGGAAAGAGAACATTCTCATTGTTCTTGGTTGCATGGATCTAGATCTAGCGTTAAGAATGGATAAACCCGCTCCTCTTACCGATGCAAGTTCCTCCGAGGAAAGGAGAATCTTTGAGAAGTGGGACCGTTCTAATCGCTTGAGTCTTATGATCATAAAGCGCGTCATACCTGAGGCCTTTAGAGGTGCGGTGTCTAGTGAGATCACCGATGCTGCAAGCTTCCTCGTTGAAATGAGAAACGCTTTGCAAAAGCGATAAGACCGAAACTCGGTATTCTTTTAAAGAAACCGATTTCAATGAGGTTTAGAGGCAAGGAAAGTATAAGGGAGTACATCATCGAGATGTCTAACATTGCTTAAAAGTTAAAGAAGCTAAATCTCGAGTTACCGGATGATTTACTCGTGCATTTAGTTCTTATTTCTCTTCCTCCACAATTGGCCAATTTCAGTCGCTATAATATGCAAAAGGAGAAAGGGACTCTTAATGAGCTTATTTCTCATTGTATGCAAGAGGAAGAAAGGTTGAAGTAAGGAAAGACTGATAGTGCTCATTTGGTGAACACCTCTAAGGAAAGGGGCACTAAAAGAAAGAATGAGGCTGCTAAGAATAAGAGTCCTTATCAAAAGAAACAAAATAAAGTTTAAAATCCTGAAAGTGTCAATTATTTTTTTTTTGCAATAAAGAAGGACATCAGAAGAAGGAATGTGCAAAATATCATGCTTGGCGTGTAAAGAAAGGTACATTTCTAACTTTGATCTGTTCTGAGGTAAATTTGGCTTCAGTACCTAGAAACACTTGGTGGTTAGACTCGGTGCTACTACTAACATAAGTGTTTCAATGCGTGGTCAGCTCGAGCTACCGAAAACCAAATGATGCTGAAAGATGCATTTATGTGGGAGATGAAAAATCGGTAGAAGTGGAAGCAATTGAGCATTTTAGATTGTTATTATGTACTTGTTACTATTTGGATTTTATAGATACTTTTGTTGTACCATCATTTAGATGTGAATTTGGCTTCGTTTTTGTTCGGACAAATCGGGTTATCGTTGTTCATTTCAAAACGTATGTTTCGGTTTATCTATTAATTCCAATATTATTGGAACTGGTTCCCTTATGGTGTATGATAATCTTTATTTGCTTGATACTGTTGCTTCTTATAATGAAACTCTGAATGTGGAATCACAAGGTACTAAGCGTAAAATTAATAATGAAAATTCAGGAGCATTATGACACAAGCATTTAGGTCACATCTCTAGAAATAGAGTTGAAAGACTTATGTCAGATGGAATTCTAAGTTCCATTGATTTTACGGACTTTAATGTCTGTATTGAATGCATTAAGGGAAAACAGATCAAAAGAAAGAAATTAGGTGCATATAAAGCTACATAAGTCTTAGAATTGATACATACAGATGTTTGTGGACCATTTTCTACAGCTTCTTGGAATGGTCAACAATATTTTGTATCATTCATAGATCATTATTCAAGATATGCATACCTATTTCTTATAAATGAGAAGTCCCAAGTATCGGACGTGTTCAAATCTTATAAGGTCGAAGTTGAAAACCAACTAAGCAAAAGAATAAAGAAAGTCAACTCGATCGTGGTGGTGAATACCACTGCAGATATGATGGTTCAGTGAACAACGTCCGGACCATTTGCTAAATTTCTAGAGGAGTGTGGAATTGTCCCTCAATACACAATGTCAGGTTCACCTAACATGAATGGTGTAGCTGAAAGACGAAACCGCACTCTTAAAGACATGGTAAGAAGTATGATCAGTCATTCTACCTTACTAGAATCACTCTTGGGAGAAGCACTTAAGACAGCAGTCTACATTTTAAATAGAGTACCAACTAAAGCAGGTGCAAAACACCTTATGAGCTTTGGACAAGGCGAAAACCCAGTTTAAAGCATTTTCATGTTCAGGGTCGCCTAACTGAGGTAAGACCTTACAAGCCACTTGAGAAAAAGTTAGACCCTAAAACAGTGAGAAGCTATTTTGTTGATTATTCAGAGCGATCTAGGGGTTCCAAGTTTTATAATCCCAAATTAAAGATAATTTTTGAGACAGAACTCGCAGTGTTCTTTCGAGGATATTGAATTCGTGGGAGAAATCGAGTTAGAGACTTTGTCTTCGAGGAGGAATCGACCATACTACTCTTGTTAAAGAGGAATTGGTTCTTATTCCTATAATTACTTTTGATAATGATCGTGATTTTACTCCCGACATTGATCAAGTTGCAAATCAAGAATAAAACATTGTTAATCAACCCCTTGAGGAACAAATTCAACAACCTCAAGAACAAGTTCAAGAGCGAGTGCTTTTGCGGCGATCCACTAGGGAAAGAAGAAATGCTATTTCAGATGATTATATTGTATTTCTTCATAAACATGAGGAAAATATTAGTATGATGGAAGATGATCCTATCAACTTTCATCAAGCTATACAAAGTTCCAATTCAGAAAAATGGATTAAAGCAATGAATGAAGAGTATAAGCATATGCAAGACAATAAAGTTTGGGAACTTGTCCCATTGCCAGAAGGAAAGAAACCCATTGGTTGGAAATGGATTTTTAAAACCAAAAGGGATTAGAAGGGTAATGTGGAAAGACATAAAGCTCGTCTTGTAGCTAAAGGCTATACTCAAAAGGAAGGATTCATTATAAAGAGACTTTTTCTCTGGTTTCAACAAAAGACTCTTTTAGAATAATCATGGCACTAGTTGCTCATTATGATATTGAGCTACATCAAAAGGATGTTAAGACCGCTTTTCTTAATGGAGACATTGATGAAACGATCTATATAGTGCAATAAGAAAACTTTGTGTCAGGAGACCCAAAGAATATGGTTTGCAAACTGACAAAATCTATTTATGGGCTCAAACAAGCTTCCCGTCAATGGTATCACAAATTTCATCAAGTGATTCTATCATTTGGTTTTGAAATGAATGCAGTTGATGATTGTGTGTATCATAAATTCAGTGGGAGAAAGCATATTTTTCTGATTTTGTATGTGGATGACATACTGCTTGCCACAAATGATATATGCATGTTGCAGGAAACCAAGAAATTTCTATCAAATAATTTTGAGATGAAAGATCTTGGTGATGCCTCATTTGTCTTAGAATTCGCATTCACCGAGATCATTCTCGGTGTATTCTTGGATTATCACAAAGAGGCTATATTGTTATAGTGCTTAAAAGATTCGGCATGCGGACTTGTAGACCAATTGACACCCCTGTCGCTAAAGGAGACAAGTTCAGTCTCAATCAGTGCCCAAAAGGAAACCTTGAGATTCAGGAAATGCAAAAGATTCCCTATGCTTCAGTAGTAGGGAGTCTTATGTATGCTCAAGTTTGTACGCGACAAGATATTGCGTACATTTTTGGAGTTTTAGGCAGATACTTAAGCAACCCAGGAATGGATCATTGGAAAGCAGCCAAAAGAGTTATGAGGTACTTAAGGAGAATAAAAGATTACATGCTTGCATATAGGAGATCGGATCATTTGGAGATCATTGGGTATTCTGACTCCGATTTTGCTGGATGTGAAGACATCAGAAGAACCACATCATGCTACATATTTTTGTTAAGTGGTGGAGCTATATCCTGGAGGAGTGCAAAACAAACACTAATAGCTTCATCCACTATGGCAGCAGAATGTGTAGCATGTTATGAGGCATCTAACCATGGCATATGACTGAGAAATTTTGTCACTGGGCTGCGCATTATGGAAGGAGTTGAAAGACCACTAAAGTTATTTTGTGACAATAAATTAGCTGTATTGTATTCCAATAACAACAGAAGTTCATCCAAGTCAAAGCATATTGACATTAAATTTCTCATTGTGAAGGAAAGAATACAGAGTGGTCGTATTCACATAGAAGCATATTGAACAAACTCTATAATCGTCGACCCCTTACAAAGGGTCTGATACCCGGATCTTTCATGAGCATACCGCTCATATGGTGTTATAAAGCTTGAGGAAATTTAGATTCAAGTAGGAGTTTATTAACTCGTGTTTTTAGCTCTATGTTTTATTTTGTATACAAAACATATTCGGATATTTTCCGATCGAAATGAGACATTTTATTCGACTTAAGTACACTCGTACAGCTAAAGTTCGATCTCACTTAAGTAAAGTAGACCAAATTGAAAATCGACATGAACATACCACTTTACATGTAATTTTCATTCCACACATTCATGATTGATCTATGTCATTTGATTATATTAATATATGTGATCATTGATGGGTTTCAGCTGTGATAAATACAACGAAGATCGCTTCGATCCTATATCGATATGATTAATGGACGAGATTGTAATGTGCCTTTACAACGATGACAACAAATTTTGAGCGCATTATGGTCGACACATTTATCTTATACATATATAGTCAAGTGGGAGATTGTTGGATCAATTATGGGACTATGATGTAATTAATAAATGTGTTGGGTCATCATTTAATAAGTCAAAATTATTGTGGTCTAATTAAGTATAAAATTTATGACTTTAGATATATTTGTCATGAAATTATAAGTGTGGATACCATAAGGGCAAATTCCAATTTGACGAGGGGCAGAATTGGAATAAAGAAAATTTTGTAACCACCCTTTGGTTACATTAAATAAGGAGGTAATGGTCCCCGGTCTGTAGAGAAAAAAAAAGAAAAGAAAATTATTCTCTTGTCCCTCATCAACGAGAGAGACTAAGGAAAACTCAGGAAAGTCTGCAGATTGGAAGATCGTTGCTTGCAATCGATCAAATGGATTCAGGTACTCTTCCGCTTTTGTATAGTTTAAGTATTTATCATCAACATGAATGTGAACGAAACTAAAGATTCTGGATTAAATTCTAACATAACACTGAAAATTAGTCGACGAACATCACCCATCGCTATTGGTTCAAATTCATAGCATTGTTATGTCATCGGTTTCGTCAGTAATATCACCGACTCCCTTAGCCATCGACAAAGTATAACACTCCAACCGGAAAAGTGTCACACTTCCATCCGAAAAGTGCCGCACAATTGTCGATTGACTGCGGATAATTACCAATGGGTTTAGTTGTTGGAAAAGAACAATGCCTTATTTGATCCTCCATTGAACAACCATCGTAACTCTTCTAGAAGGCCGTAAAGCCGTCAGTAAGACATGGAAAACCTATAGTATCAGAAAAAAATCTCCCTCTTTAACACTATAAATTACATACTTGCAATCATAAGTGTACAATTTTCATAGAACACATCACAGTGTATTAATAAAAGTAGTTATTAAACTAATATAATATTAGTAATTGACAAACAAAACATACAAAAAAAAAGATAAATGATTGCATTTAACTAACCGAAATGAACAATTGTTCATAAAAAATATTTTTCGCAACAAATAAATTGTTTTACATAAATAAACAAGAAAAAAAAACTCTCTACTCATCCTCCTCCGTCCTCTCATCATCATCATCCTCGTCGACATCATCCTGAACTAGCTATTTTGATCTCCGACATGCATAACACAACATCATTTCGATCTCTGACTTCATCTTTAGCTCCTTCTCTGATCTTATTTGGGCTAGTTGGGTGGAGACTTGAGCAGTAACCTCAGCAGCAACCCGACGATGAATCTTCTACTCGTGTAGTAGAAGTTGATGAAATTGATGTGCTAGAGGTCAGACGAGCATCATAGGTCGGCGCCTGAGACCTAAACCGTAGACCCTACCCTTTTTCTTGCCATCTACACTCCTTCCACGAGTCGTAATCAGAAGGATCATGACCTGTGGTCAAACCACCACCTTACTGTTGGGCTCAACTCTCCTTCAATTTTTGGAAGGTCTTCTACAAAAATAAGATTAACGAGAATTAGTGACTAAATAGAATTTGATATTTATTTGAATTGTATACTGATAAATCTTGTGAACTATCTAGATAGCCTGGGATCTGCTATCCACCCAGGAACAGTGTAAATGCCGCCTACGAGTGTGCTCGCATAACTCCATAGCTACTTTCACCCATACTTTATGTAGACTCTGTTAGTGTTATGTAATAGTTAGCATATATTTAATGTAAAATAAGATTTAATGCAGAAAATAAGTCTTGCCAGCCTCCTCTTATACTTTGTATGTGAGAGTGCCCCACCAGTGTGCTTGGAAGGCCATATGCCTCCATAGTCAAAGTAACGATTCTTGTTGGCTTAGTAGAAGAGTCCCAAGTCTTGCCAAAGTGGCAAACACACATCCTCTCTCAGGCACAAGCGACACTCATGCGTCTTCTATATATCGCCAACTAGTCACCAAGACGGTCGCTCATATTGTGTTTGATATTCCACTAGATGGGTGACTCCTTAGGGGGTCAGGATCGTTGTTTCTGTAAATTAAACTAGAAAATATCAGCTTGATAAACATACGTACATAACTGAAGATTACTGTGTTTGGGGTATAATGCAAACTTTTGAAATCACATGTGTCGAACTGCCGTCGGGATCCCTCCAGGATAAATACACGTAATAGTACATGCTCTGAATAATATCCCTAATGGAATGGATGGTCTATGTGGGAACAAAAAATCTGAAAATAACATATGATTAGTTTTCTATTAAATTAAGAAAATATATAGTAAAATCAGTATTTAAAATAACTTACGTGTTCCCCACAGCCTAAAGCTGATAACGGTTGCTTGTGTTGCCCAAGCTAGAAAGCGCATCAATATCAATTGTTGGTGGTGGTGGTGTGATGATCATGGCTGGTGGTAGTACTGGTGTGGTAATCGCGAGTGGTGTCAATGTTGATGTAGTAAAAATAAAGGGCAACAGTAAATTGCATGCAATCTACACACTACTAAAATTGAAAAATACAATGAGTACACAGTAAACAGAATGAAAAACTATAAAGTGTTATCTACAAACTATTGATACCGAAAACACAAAAGTACTCAATAAACACAAAAGAAAACTGTAAAGTGCAATTTACAATTCACTAAAACTAAAAACACAAAGGTATGCAATATGATTAACTTATACATCTTAGTTAACCTCCTCTGATAAGTCACTTAAGGATGTGGTTAAAATTGCTTCGTCCAAAGCATCGTCATAATCATACTCATTAATATGAATTTCTTCGTGTTGGCCACTAGAATTCTCTAAATTGAGCTCTTCAGAGATTATATTGAGTGGAATGCATAAATATATCATTTTTATTTGATTATGAATAGCTTTGATTGTATTTTGATTATTAATAGTCGTTGTAGGTTTACCCGATATGACTACTTCCCTCAACTTTTTCTCTTATTCTATGGGGATATGGAAGAAAAAAATATTTGACTTGCTTGTCTTGCTAAAATGAACGGATCAAATTTAGCATATTTTTTGTTTACTTTTATTTCTATGATATTATACTATCATTTAACCTTGTTCCACGATTAGGAACAGGATCGAACCAATCATAGTTGAAAAGGAATACACTCCCATCAATAGAAACAGGATAAGATAGTTTAACAACTTCTATTTCATCATCAGATTTATTATTTTCTTTAACACAAATGCTGTTACAAGCCTTTTTTCCTTCAACCTAAGATTTTGTATGAAACTTGTAGCCATTCACATCATAAATTTGTCAAATTTTCACGATGTACATGTGTCTCTAAGCAAGATCTGTCAAGCCTTGATCTATTACTCCATTATTCCAATTATGGATATAGTAACTCATAAAAGCTCATGTGTGAATGAAGATACCTAAAAATAAATACTTGACATGAGTAACAAATTCTTCAAACTCTAACTTACGTGCATTGAAACTATTAGGGAAAATTATTCTCTATCTTCTAGCTTGTAAAATCGCTTCAACTGAATTTAACAAATCTACAAATAAACTTTTACCACATTGAGAAATTTATGAATTAGCTCATCAGAATATTTCCACTCGAAAGGGTAAACTACTACTAATAGAATTTAGAGTCGTTGAACTTCATTGCAATTGAGATAAAGATAAAGGGTTACTACTCGAGTGTTTTCATCTTAGCAGATGTCTCTTCTGCCTCTAAGAGTAATTTGGTATGTGTTGGTGAAGAGACTGAATGACGTCTTATTCTAGCCTTTGAAATGGCTGAATCTATTTTCCTTAGTCCTAGAAGAAATTTAGTCGGTACTCGAGCCGTTGTAGCATGTTGAATTTTCAAATGAGATTTAGTATAGTGTTGGGGTAAATCAATCTTCTGACGGATGGAAGTTTCTTGTGCAAGAATTCTTCCTCTCATTGTCGCAAAAACTGCACATCCCATTTTGTCTGAAAGTTGTGAGATTTAACAACCTTCTTTTTGCGCAAGTTTTTTTTGATACGGAGCGTATTACTTGAATTGATGAAGGTCTTTCCTTTTTTGGATGAGAAGATCGAAGTGTATGAGACACACTGGAAACTGCTTTCATCTTCTTCAGTTGATATTGGAAAGAACTTGTTTTCTTTTAAGAAAGTATTGTCAAAGATATTTTCTTCAGGTTAAGAGACTTCAGCCTTGTTAGCTGTCTCAATTTCATTTTTCTTTCTTTTTTCTCATGGCATAATGGTTTCTATTTCTTCGTTGTGTACGAGTTAACTGTCCAATCTTAGACCTAGACCCAACTTTGTACACTGATGGTGGAGGAGCATCATTTTCCTCCTTACAGATTTTCTTTCCTTTCCAATCAACTTCTTCCTTTATTTTGATAGATTGTTTTGCGGAAGCTACTTCAAAGAGGTTTAACTTAAGAGGAGGAAAGTCTTCATCTAAATCCATAATTAAACTCTTAAAGAGGTTCTAGTACTGATTGTCATTGTCAGAGCATGTGATGGGCCATGATAGTTCAACTTCATCAAATCCAGATCCGAATTTGATTAGTGACTTTCGGTAACGAGTAGAACATAAAGACAATTTGTTGTAGTGGTTGTTGCGCACAATTTTTTTTTTTTTTTTGTTGATTTGTCTGGAGTCATGATTACGCTTAGGATTTTAGGATAAAATAATGAGTTCCAAAATTTTCTGCAATTTAAAAGTTTATCCGAATAAAATTTAGTTTTAAAATCATTCTAATTTAAAAACGAGTCTTTACATTCATGCATGGCCTTCCAGGTTGGTTCTAAGATGGATTTGTATTGCACAACGATCACCTAAGTCATATTTAATAATAATCATGGGTAGTTAACAAGTAGTTCACTGTCGTATTGTGTTGTCTACCTTCACGACTTCGTAGACTTAAGTTTTCAATAGCATGAAATAATATTCCATGGAGTCCTAACTAGGCTATCTCTATTGGTCTAGGAATATTTTACCCATTTGTTGGCATCCCCCTTTTGAGTCTATGAAATAATATTCCATGTTGTACTACCTATTGTGTCTATTATAGTTTTTTCATAGGGCCCTCTTTTGTTAAGAGACAACTACATGTGATTCAACGTCTGCCCGAAAGTTTTGTCATTCTTGACAGCAAGAGGTTTCCCATACTTAAATGAAAAAAACTCTCCATGATATCGTATTGTTAGGGTTTTCAAAAGGGAAGCATGATACACTTTATCAAATATCTTTATAGATTTCTCCCATGGTGTAATTAACAAGGTGCACAAATCAGCTTGAGAGGTCACTTTGAATCTAGAATAAAAATAAATTTGATTTTTCTTTAGCTTCAAGTACAAGCTTATCGTAAATCCTTTCTCGTATATTTTCTCAAGTGATCAAGTTTGGTCTGAATCGCTTGAGGCCGCTCCTATCATCCGATTGATGCTGTGAGAATCATATTACCAAACATCTTTGCATTCATCTATTTCATATTTCTTAAATAGTTATCCATTTTGTTTATTTTTCTTCTCTCGCTCTATTGCTTTTTAAATTAGAGATTGTTTGAGAAGGATGATATAGAAAGAGAGAATATTTTTTAAAAAAATCTAACAAGAAAGGGCGCAAACATCATTCAATTTGAATTTGAATATAACATTTCTAATATATATATATATATATATATATATATATATATATATATATATATATATATATATATATATATAGACGCGCGCGCACTCACAGATATATATAAGCAGATGATGCTATTAAATAGCAATTTTTTGTTAGTTTCCCACCGTTTCTTTCTTATTCTCTTTCAAATTTAATAGAAGAAAATGACTCGAGTACAAGAAGGGAAAATAGGCATTAAATCTGACAAGGAATTTCTTAAATAAATTTATAACGATTTGACTAATCACCGTTTACTTCTGTATTAAGATCTAAGTTTATTTATCTCTATAATTGAGACTTGTGGCTGGAAGGACTCAAATATCTCCAGGTTCAGTGAATGGAGATAAGAAATAATTTCTTATGGGAATATTTGCAATATTTTATGAGCTGCACTTATATATATATATATATATATATATATATATATGACTACAAATTATTATTAAATTCTTTCTAGTTGTTAGGTTTCACATCATTCATAAGCATATACAACATGATGAAAGATCATGTACCATAGAAAAGATCTCATTGAGAGAGGGACAGATCGACCGAAATCTTGAGAAGGAACCTTAATAATTAAATTGAATGCTTATGTCCGATCAGTCGGAGAAGTGTGGCCCGTTCACGGAGTTTCAAGGTTTTAGAGGATGGGATCGAAAGCCCATATCTCGTCCTTTTTCCCCACCTTCTATGCGTGAAAGGAGAAAAACTATACAATTATCAATGAGGTACATCCTGCACAGCATGATGTCTATCTCGGATGTCTTAATGAAATGACTATGATGTGGATGGCAGGTTTTAATGGTGTTATGCCTGTCCCTGATGTCTGAGTGAAGAAATTGAGTCACAAGTATCGGATGGTACTTTTAATAAGGGATTGACAGATGTCTTTACTAGTTATGATGGCTCCTCTAGATAGCAATCCTCACACAGATGTGCTAGGTTGTCCTTTTAAGAAGAATGAGCATAATTAGATCAGCAGATGGGTTCAATTCAGCCACTTCGACAGGTGAGCTCCGCTTTAGCCATTTCGGAAGTGGACTCTAGTTCAGCCATTTGGACTTGTGGACTCCAGTTCAACTATTTTGGCAGGTGAGCTTCGTTTCAACCACTTTATCCTGCGGGCTCCAGTTCAACCAATTGGCACGTAGTCTAATTTCTGTCAGAAAAAAAATTTTCGATTTACCATTATATGCATATATGCAAGTATTTACGTATACAAAGAATATCTTTAAATTGTATTTTTTATTATATTTACTCATATTCTTTATGATTGTGATTATCATGCAATTTTCTTAAAAGAAACTCAGATTTCATATTTAAGAATGGAAATCTCTTTAATAAAAATTGAAAATTATGTCAAATCACTTAATATATTAGAGACTTCGATTCCTTCCAATAATTACTCGCACATGCAAGTAATCTACACTTACACGTACGATAAATGCATATTTAATAGGAGAAAAAAAAAACGGTAATAGCATCTAGCAGACGGTTGTTTAACAATAGAAAACATTTAAGGGTGAACTAATACTGTATCTAAGTAAGGGTGTAGATGAACCGAATATGAATGAATAGAATTTGTGTTTGTGTTTGGTTCGTTTGAAATTTAATTTTTTTTTTTTTAAATAAATTTGTGTTCGAAATTGTTCGTGAAGTCATTGTTCGTGTTCGTTTCTTAACGAACGAGTAGAACAAGAGCCGAGCACGAGCTGTTCGTGAACGAAGAGCCAGGTTGACTATCCTAATATTAATATATATATATATATATATATATATATATATATATATATATATATATATATATTAGAATATTACTAATATAGTATATTAATATATTATTATTATTAATTTATTATATATTATAATTTATAAAATTTAATTTTTTAAAATATCATAAATTTTTATATATATAATTATTTTAAATTATTTTATATTTCAAAAAATAACATTCGAACACGAACATTGGTTTGTTTAATTTACCGATTGAAAAAAATATATATATATTCGTGTTCGTCTCGTTTACTTATTGAACGAATTGAATAAAAACTCATTGACAAACCGAACACGAACTGTTTGCGAACTATGAGCTTTTTTGATAGCCCTATCTCTGACTGTGAAAATTAGAAAATATATATTTTGTAATTATTTTTTGGCAAGGAAATTTATTGAACTCAAAATAAATTATGGGCATTTACCTCATGTATTTACCTATCTAACACCAAAACATTCACATTTACACACTCAAAATTTTAACATATTACCATCATTATCTTTTTTAAAGATAGAAATAAGTTTATGAGACTAAGGTGCTATAAATATAAATATCAAAATTTAAGCGTTAGATATATAAATACATAAAAAATAATGTGATAAGAAGTTAAATTTCCTGTAATTTTTTGTTGTCATATCATGATAAGGCATTGCATGTATGAATAAGTAGTGTAGGACCGCAATTGATAAGGATGTATCTTACGTATGAACGATATAAATTTTACTGCGCATAATGACACTGATGGGTATTAATGCATTTTACACTGAGCACAAGGCTTTTTCGAGATTTTATGAGGGTGGGGCCATTTTTCAGCTAAATTAATGAAATGATTATTCTACGAAAGGGTGTGAACTAAGAACCCAATGCATTGAAACAAGAATAGTAAATAAAATGATGATGGAACATACAATGCATTTAGAAGGAGAGATTGAGATTTCAAACGTCTTAACAATTAATATTTGGGGGCATTTACATGAATACAATCCAAGTTTTGTTTAAGAGTCAAACTAATACCTTCCAAAATTTATATGTTTATAATTAAAGTAACTATTTTGATGAGACAAACTTCAGTTCTGCCTCGCTTCTCCTATTTGCTTCTCCTGGTTGCTCGGTCTTCCCTTCAACTAGCTTCGAGGATGTCCATCATCAATAATCTTAAATGATATAACTATTGAAGCTAGTGTTTGTCATTAGTAGTGACTAATATCGACAATCATCATTGCTCAGCTAAACTTGCCCAATGTTCAATATTGTTCATCTCTACCAACTCCTTGTAATACTCCAAGATCATTATAGAAAACGTCTCTTCAAATTTGGAATCTAACCTCTTATAGTAATGAAGAAGGGTGAATCTTTATAATGTTTAAAGATATATATGCCCTGAATTCATTATAATTTTTTTACATAATTACATGTCTTGTGAGAGTTATGATTTGTTTATTTATGAGTATGCAATTTTTTTTGCAACCCTATGATTAAGAAATTATCTTCTATTTCCATAGAAAATCTGGTACACTAATTTGTTTTCATTCATAAGAAATCACATCTCATCTTTTCTTACTTGGCTACAGATCAAAATCATGGCAAATAATTGCAGTGTACACATTAAGAGAGCCATTCTTCCAAACCTGCTTCATTCTGAAAACCAATCCTTCAATTAGGGACTCTAAACTTCTTCCATATTATTTATCAATAAGCATAATACCATAGTTGAAAACCTTAAAAAGCTTATCACTAGAAGATTAAATTTATAGGTGAAAGAATATCAACAAGGTATCCTTCCCCACTTACATGACTCCCAAACCAACATCATCATTATAAGGTGGTATTATAATCAACCATCATCATGATAATTAAGGCTAGTTAAGTCAAGGACAATAAAATAATTAACTGTTATCATTAAGTTAAAATTCTCCAACAATACAACCAAAAACAACCTGACTGATAAAATCAGTTTCACTAAACCATCCAATTTAGATTCCTCCACCTGCCAAAAATAATCTTTTAGCCAATTTAGAATCCTCCACCTACCAAAAAAAAATTAATCAATTGAAAATCCCTAACAACCTCATAATATATATACTTTGAGATAAGTTCATGTGTTTATTTGGATAAAATTCCCATCAAGGGATGAAATTAGCTTCATTTTATCACAAATTTTAGAAAATTCACTTCTTAAAAGTAACTATAGGCACATATTATGAGGATTATTCAACTCTTATAAGTACATTAGACATTAGAGGAATACCTATAAGAATTTAGGCTTTTTTCGACGGCGGTTATAATAAGAAAAATTATTGTTTTTAATCTTACAGACTGTTTAACAACAGTTTTAAGCTCATAAGTAAAACGTTTGTTGATAATTCCAAAATCAACTGATATTTTGACGGCATAAGAGTACAGAAGGTTACCCGACAATTTAATGACGTAGCTTACTTCGAGAAAATTTAAGTCGTCAGTAATCATCGGTTCGTACAACTGACAGTTCCTCTGTCTGTTATAGTGACGACATACACGCCAAAAAAAAGTATTGCACCCGTTTGGTTTTTAACGCAGGCAAAACCATCGGTTATGTGTCATTTTTTTATAACTAACATGTTCACTATCAAAAAAGTGTCACTCCCGTCAGTTTCTTGACATAGATAAAACATCAGTTAAGCGCCGTTTTTTCAACCAATGAATTAATCGTCGGAAAAGTATCACACCCGTCATTTATAGGTCGGTAAAAATTTTCATCAGCTAGCCGTCAGTTTTGTCTACAGATAAGTTTGAAACCGTCGCAAAAATGATGATACGCCATCAGAAATTTGTAGTATAAGAAAAAAATAAATTCTTTCTTTCGTATTTAAATCACCACGGCAGTTATCATAACATTTAGTATACAATTTCATGCATTTAAAGAATTACAATAGATGTCTAACAGTAAACTATCCAATCAAACAATAAAATAAATAAAATGCATTTACTCTACAATATGTACATCACTGTTCACACAAAAAAATATTTGTGCAAATGTACATAAACATAAAAAAAATGCTCATTCTAATCATCTTCCTCTATCTCGTCAACCTCATCGTCATTGTCCTTCGCCGCTCCCTCCTCCTCTAATACTACCACTACCTTGCTACGCTCCCTCATCCGCTGTCAGCAGAAATCTAGCTTTGCCTTCAACTTGGCCTCCATGTTGGCCTCCAATTTCGACCTTATCAGAGAGAAGCGGGCCTCCATCTCAACAGACAATGCCACAACATGCCCAAAGATCTCTTCATCCTGTGTGGTAGAGGTTGAAGCTGCAGATACACTGGTGAAGCGGTGAGCGTAGGCAAACGAATGCGACCCGAGCCCATAGACTCGACCATTCTTCTTCCCTCCAGTAGACACCTTCAACATGTTGTATTTGGAAGGATCACGCTTGTGGATCATAATACCTATTGACAGTTGGGATCGACTCTCCTTCGCATTGTTGGAATCTCTTCTGCACAAAAAAGTAGTTACATTCAGTTAGAACTAACATGTATTAACATTAAACTAGTTTAACTCGTCAATTACATGGGTCACACGGGATATGTCGTCGACCCAAGACTGGTCTAACTGCCTCCTGTGGGTGCGCTCATGCACATTGGCAGTGGAGGGCTCTCGCTCAAGATCCACAACTTGTCGATAAAATGAATAGTGAAAATACAAGTTCGAACTATAACAAACCTTATAGAATAAATGAAAACTACTAGCCTATGCTTGTATTCTGTATGTGGGAGCACCCACCATTGTGCTTGGAGGGCCCAATACTTCCACAATCTGATCGCCTATTCTGGTTTGTCTGCTCCCTCTTCTTCTAGTAGCTCGGAGAATCAAAGGCCCTAAGCAGTGTGGTAAATACTCCTCTCTTAGCCACAAAGCATGTTGTCAAAATTTCCAGAGCTGTTGAATGAGGTTTGAATGAGGTTTCTCTAGATGATCTTTCCCCTACTTCTTTTTAAGAAACATGGACTTGGCTTCATGTTAACAAGAAAAATTCCAAGTCCAATCATTTTTTTTTGAAGTATTTAGTTAAGACTTTAAAGCAAAATTTATCATTGGATTCCTTAATCAATTTTGCTGTTTTTATGCTATTAGTTTACATATATTCTCATGTCATTGGTTTGGTTATGAGATCCTTTTTAGACTTATTGTTTCAATGTGGAGTAGTTTATGTCCTATACTTTACAATCTTTATTGATTTGAATGATTTAGGTAATAATTTAATTCTTTTGAAGGTTACATTTCACTCTTTTATAGTACATATGATTAAAAGAATTTTATTATTTTTAATAAACAATAATGATATGCTTCATAGGAGTTTTAACCAACAATTTTAGCTCCTCGTGCCACTTTAGGTCTGTCAATTATCTTGTAGTAGTATAGTAGAATACTTTTGTAATGTACGATTAAGCTTATTTTATGTTTCTAGATTTCTACATTCTCATTCTATTTTATTAATTTCTTAGTAATTTCTTGCTTAAAGGTTTTTCTCTTTATTTGGATTTATTATCTTTTATAGGGGTCCAAAAAGCTAGTTTATGACTTAAAATTTATCATGTTTATCTTTATTTTTCAAATTATTATTATTTTTTTATATTAGATAATTTTCAAATTTCATAAGTATTTCTTTGAATAATATTTTTTTCTTTAAAATTAGCTTTTCACAAATCATTTAAATAAATTAATTCAAACGAGCTTTTATCAATAACTAAAATAGATCAACTTTTAATAATTATTAAGTTAGAATCAATGCCACACTTCTTTAAAATATTTCAGTCCTATGACCATTCACACTCCTAAAAAAAAAAAACTTTAAGGGCAAACAGTACTATAATGATTTCAAGTCCAAAACAATTATCACATATTTAATACGTATGTCAATTAATAATTAGGTTTTGTTTGGGATAGCTTATCTACTGCAACGATATTATCAAAACATCGCATCTCCATTTGAAAATTGCATTTAAGCAGCTTATCCAAAAAAATAGTTTGTTTTTCACACTAAATGTGAAACGTGAGTTGAACCCCACAGTCTGCGTGTCCAGATAAGCAGTTTATCTGGACAAGCACAATCTGCTCCAAACACACCCTAAGTTGAAAATTGTTCCTTAATTTAATTTTACTCTTTTACATGGATTCTTCCATAATTTTTCATTTAAAACTAATCTTATGACTTATGATTGTACCAACAAATAAAAATAAATTTAATAGCAATATTTTTCCCATAAAATCATCAATATATGTCCCCTTTTAGAAAATATATGATGGCAAGTCTAAGATAATAATAGAAATAAGAAGAAGCCATGTGCTCATCTCCTATATGGCTCTTGATGATTAGCCATCATGTTATAATCTGCCCCCATCTTCACCAAATTTCTTCCAATCATAATTTCTTCAATAAATAATTCAATAACTAATCAACACCTAAAATATTTAAAAATAACAAAAAATATATATATAAAATGCATCAAAATTAATGTTTTTTTTTTTTTTTTAAGTCTCACGTGTTTTTAGTTAATAAATATGACGCTTCTAATAATTTGCAGTGGGGCCCAGCTTACGTGCAGGCTTTTAATTGTTGCTAACGTGGGGCCTAGCTGGGAAGCACGACTCGCGTCAGCGGGGCCCGCGATTATAAGCTAAAACCGAGTGAAGAAAGCCGGCGATCTTCGGCTTTCCGCGGGAAAGCCGCGAGGAATTCCGAAAGCCGAGCTGGCGTCCCCTCATTGGTCCTCATTTTGACGCTATAAAAGTTTTGGTATCACTCTAAGCGCGCACGTACGTCGCAGAAGACGCCACCAACTTCCCTCCCTTTATGAAATAATAAAAGGTACTCATAAATGTAATTTAAATTTTCTCTTTGATGTTGATTTTGCAATTTTTTAAATTTTGAAGGTTTTTTATGGAAAATGTTTTCGATTAAATATATCTCAATTTAACAACTTTAGATCTAAGATGATCATAACGCATTTTACTTTATAATTCTTATGATATTTTTAACATTTCTAATAAAATAATATTATAAAAAGGTACCGAAAAAAGTTCTAAATTAAAGAAAAATTTTCTTTTTTTCTTTCATGTCTAGAACCAACAATATTTTTTATGGTGTACAATAGGGTTATCAAAAATGCTCATTTGTTGCGAGCAGCTCGTGTTCGGCTCGTTCGCTAAGTTAACGAGTCGTTCGTGTTTCGCTCGTTTTGGCTCGAAATATTACTCATCAATATATATATATATATATATATATATATATTTTCTGATGAGTAATATTTTTAAAAATTTTAATTGAGTACAAGACTACAATAATTTATAATCAATTAAAAATATTAATTAAGAAAATAGAATAAAAATTATTAAATTAGATTCAAATGAATTTTTAATATAAACAATAATTTTTAAATCTTGTCTCAATCCTTAACATTTTATGCAGACGCTGACTAGGGTTGTCAAAACAATTTTTTATTCACAAACTACTTTACTCACTAAGCTCACTAAATGAACGAATGAACACGAACACACTTTTTGAGCTCGAAATATAGACGAGCCGAACACGAGCTGAGCGTGGCCCACTCGTTTTCTGCTGGTTTACACCCCTAGTGAACAAAATTATTAAATATCAAATTTTGCAAACATCTGGTAAAAAAAAAATATTTCCAGAAGAGATAAAATTGTTAAATCACCTAAACTCTATAAGAAAAAATATATTAAATTTTATTATTATTTTAAATAAATTATAAATTTAATTAGTTAATTGTCCACCCAAAGTTATTGCTAAAAAAAAAATCTAAGTTTTCATTACACTGCACATACATAACATCCAACCCTTTTAAAAGATCATGTCCGCACCACTAAAATACATTAAACACGTCCATATCATAAGAACTCAATTATTTCAAACCATAAAATAAAATTTAAAAGTTATATTTCTTTTTAATACAATTCCGTCCTTTTTAATATTTATATCATGCAATAAATTTATGTAATATTTAAATATTTTGTAGTACGTAAGCGGACTACAGCGCGCGGCTACCGAATACCCATAAATACGTTTCATGAAAACTTTCTACTAATTATTCTTCAAATTAGAACTGAACTGAACTGATCAGACTAACGTTCTCATTCGATCGATACAACACAGAGCAGCATATATTAAACTGATATGTCATCTTCTTCAATCTCGGTCTCCTACGAACTAATCAAAGTACCAGAGATTCTCTCCCTCCGAAGCCTCCTCCGGCGACTCATCGGAGCCGAGCGGGCTGAGCCTCGGAGGGCTCAGCAGCATCCCCTCCGCCATGCTAACAAGCAATTGCGGCATGTCGAATATCTCCTCCTCGTCAATAAACGAGTTTTCATTCATGGACGGCTGGGAAGACTCCGCCGCCATCTGAGCCGCGGCGGCAGCCGCAGCGGCGCGTATGTCGGAAGGATTGGTGGAAGCGGGAACGGGATTGGTGGGCGCATTAGCGGGAAAATTGAGGACGGCGTCGGCTCCACGGAGAGCTAATGCGGCGACATCATAAGCGGCGGCGGCCATCTCGGGGGTGGGATAAGTGCCGAGCCATATACGGTTAGTTTTACGGGGTTCGCGGATCTCGGAGACCCATTTGCCGCCTCGGGGGCGGATGCCACGGTAAGGGGTTGTGGGGGGATTGTGACGGCGGCGGTCGGCCATTGGGATATGATGTGATGTGTGGTGAAGAAGGGATGATTATCATTTGATGGTGAGGAAGAGAAGGGGATATAAGAGGGGGAGGAGAGCGCGGGCATTGCGAGGTGGGATGCGCGGGGAGGAGGAGGGGGATGAGCTGGTGCTGGAGAGGGGGGAGGGAGAGAGAGGGAGGGAAAGGGAGGAATGAGGAGATCTGTGGAATTTTTTAATGGGGTGGGGGGGGGGGAGGGGGGGAGGGGATATTTAATGGAAGTGAGAAGGATTGATGTGGAGTGGTGTTGAAGGGAGGGGAAAGGGGAGAATGCGATGTGGGGGGGGGGGGGGGATTGTTTAATGGGAGGTTGAGTGGTAATATGGGAAGGATGGCGTCATGAAGGGAGTGAGTGAGAAGGGGTGATACTGGTATGGCTCTGCAACATCTATGCTTTGGGGATATTCTTATGTTGAATAAGATGGGTGGAGGTTGAGGTTCGGGGAGTGGTATTTAAGTGGGATTTATTCTTTTTCTTTATTTTATTTTATATTATTAATTTGTTTATTTATTGTTTTAAATTTGGATTAAAGTGTGCTAATTTATATTGATGATGATGATTATTATTATTATTAGTATAAGTAAGGTCCAACGGTTGTTTGGATAAAAATTGTTTGAGTGGAGGCTGCAGGTTCTGTGTCACCAGAATGAGTCCTTTTTAAAATTGAATCGTCAATATCAACTACAGAGGCAGTGTCCTTAGCCACCCTTTCAAATGATTTTATATTATTATTGTCAGAATGATCACAAAGATAAGTGAACACAATGATGTACAAAATAATGTTAACATCAATCATGTTCTAATTTCTAATATTTCTCAGCAGTGGATATTTAGTTTTTGCCAAATAATAGCACCTATTGCTCATCATCCACCAACTTCTGGCACCCATCATCTTAATTGTGTGATTTCATCTCTTATTTGATCACAATTAACACTTGACTTTCGATGCTCATCTTCAATCAACGCATGCATCCAACAAATATGTGCATAAACTCTACCACCATTCAATTGCTCTTGCGGCCTATCGAAGACCAGCATCCAATGGTACGTCATTAGTTTGAATTAATTAGCTAATTCAAAATTTATACTAAACTTTATTTAGTAAATTTATCGGTATTTAAATATATTTTTTAATTATTTTAGCTAATTTATTTGATTTAGATTTTTTATTAAAAAAATTAAATTTGTTGAATATATTTTTAAAATGTTAAATATTAATTAAACATAATGATTATTTCTAATGAATGAAATTGAATTTAGTTTTCATTTCATAGATTCATGGAATCACTTGCATACAACTTGAGATATAATATTATATATTTTGCATTAAAATTAGTTAGGTATGACATTAATAAGAAATTCAACATATTTACTAACGTATCATTAAAGATTATTTGAAATAGGCGTATGAAGGACTGTACAAAATTTTTGCCATTTTGTGGCCTATTTTGATTAGCTTTTTAATGCTATTTTTTCTCCCAATACAACTAAGATTAAATGAAAAGAAAATAAAAAGATTAGAAGCCTTCTTGAAAGAGTGTTATGCGAAGATTCTGTCTTCATTAATTAAGCAGGTTTTTCTTATATTCTGCTTTGGTGATTGCAAATATAATCTCTATGGGAGAAGCTTGTAAGCTGTTATATTATATATATGCTAAGCAGGTTTTTCCCATATGTGCTAATTCAATTCCGGGTAGATTCGAATCCGTGACAGACGGGACTTACGGCTAGAGCAGCCTTCCAACAAGCAACGGTTGCGCACCTATTATATATATATATATATATATATATATATATATATATATATATATATATATATATATATATATATATATATATATATATATATATATATATATATTACATTGTAGTATTTGGTCTGCCATGATTGTGAAAGAACAAATTTAGATAATATGAGGGCTGTTTGTGATAGTTTGCATTTACTTGGGGGAAGAAGATTTTAGTTAAAATAGTAAGTGTTATTCAAATTTCTAATTTTGGCGGAGATAGGCATAGAAGTAGACCCATTTAATGCCAACATATGTAAATATTATTATATCCTCGCTACACAGTATAGATTTACATTTTTGCTTTTTCATTTAATTGCTTAAAATGGTTATATGATTATTTTTGAGCTAATTGATGCTTCTTATACAATAGTTAATGAATTAAATATAACTATTATGATTAATAGTTCTATTACTCACAACTAGCATAAATTTGCATTCATCATCATATATATTATATGGGAGATTGTTCATGTGGCCTTCTTGTTTTATATATATTAAGTGATTTAATAAATTTTGTGATTGAGTAGATACTCTGGTAGATACTCGATAAATATGTGTAATTTACATGTGTTTAATTGATTGTTTGACGGACTTTTTTTGTGTTTAATGTACTATGGGATAGAATTGAAAATAATTATTGAAAAATATTTGATATTTAATCACATATATAAATCAATGTACCCCTCACTTTGTCTAGCTAACATTTAGACTTCATCATCCACAAAATGATGCTATCTTTCATTTTAAATTTGAAATAATACGTAAGTGCTAAATATCTATAATAATAATAATAAATTCGTTCATCATTGAACTAAAATAACCTTTTCATTGCTTTAAGTAACTGTTTTGTTCATCTCTATTAGAAATATACACAAAAAAAGGGAGAGAAGAAACTTGTGTAAAACGCCTTATAATTTGATCCTACAAACAAAATAATTTTAAATAAATAAAAGAAATTTATTTTATTTTTTTTTTTGTTAATAATTACAATTAATTCTGAAATGCAACTTAATATTTTTTTAAAACTTTCATGTTCTTATTAATATTTGCTCTAAAATTTTAGTGGGGTTTACCTAAATAAAACTCAAAATAGATATTATGCAATTTTTAAATATATAATATATGGGAATATATTACATTAAAAAATAGTCAAATAATAACAATATGAGTTTTTGGCATGCATTTATGCTCCTTTTGGGGCAGTTTATCCGCAGTAGAGGTGTTTTGAAAACGTTGTATCACTGTTTGGAAACTATTTTTAAGCAGCTTATCTGAAAACGTAGTTGGTTTCTTACACTAAACGTGGAACGTGGATCAAAACCCACAGTCCGCGTTTCCAAATAAACTGCTTATCTGGATAAACACAAGCTGCCTCAAACACACCTTTAATAATAAAAGAACGGCTAGTATTCTAACATATGCTAGGATTTGTTGTTCTTATTTTTCAAGTTAGAATAATATCTTCGCTTATTATAAATTTTTAATTTTAAGTCAAGATGCTTCTGATCACTGTGATAGACGTTATTATTTATTTATTTTGATCAGAAGCATCTTGACTCTTCAAATTAAAAATTTATAATAAGTTTAATAACTAAAACATATATAAATGCACAATTGCAATATAAGAAAGAAGCTGATGGATAAATAAAAAAAGTAATATGAATAAATAGAATGCAAATAAATATAGATAATTAGAGTAAAGTCCAAGGTTCTGAATACCGGGCATTGAATCGATAAAGGGGTAGGTTCAAGGTTCAATAGTTGAATCGGAGTTGAACCAACCAGATGATATAACAAATTATAAATTTATTTAAATGTGACATAAATATTGCAATTTAAAAACAAAAACTCATTATGAAATATAGAATAAATATATCAAAATTTAAATACTTAACATCATGATAATTTTAACATGTTGATTTGGCAAATTTAATCAAACAACAATGTGAGATTACATCGACCAGCTGCGATGCGGGCAATCTCATGTCCAGTTGGAACTAATTGTCTAAAAACCAAAATTTTAATGTTTGCTTGACCCAAATTTAGAATCAAATTACAGACTGATTCAAAGTAAAATCTATGATTTGTGCAGCCCACTTGGTTTCAGATTAGGTGCTTTGCCTCGAATGATAGTGGCTTGTGTTCAAGACCCAACACATTCAAATTTGTGTTCATGAATTAGAAGATAAAATCTATTATCAATAACTCTTTTATTAATAAATCAATACTATTATTCTCAAGCAAATTGTGAAAAGTTTCACAACATTTCAATGTAATTCAAAAGCAAATGGAACTTGCATATCTAACCTCTAGAATAACTGAGAACCATCTATTAACCCCTGCTCCGAACTGTTCATAGCTTGCAATCAGTACTAATGAGAGTAGAAATAGAAAAAAACTTCAAATAATTTGTAGCTTCTGGATCCCTACAAGCAGTTTTGCATTTATAGATAGGGGCACTTACATAAATACGACATTATTTTTTATGTATTTGCATATCTAACACCTAGAAACATAACACTCAAATCTTTAACATTACATAAGAAAATATTTCTAGCACTAGCTTCTTAAATTGAAATACAACATTTCATGCAGAGGTCTATGTAAATAAATGTAAATTTGGCTTGTAGATATCTATACAACCGTTTACAAGCCTATTTGTTGAGCATTCTATCGCACTGAATTTCATTCATTCAAATTTTTACCAACATTCCAAGCGCCAAATAAATTAATAGATGAATGAACATGGATAATATTGTACAAAAAATCATACACCAAAAGCCTAATTCATACTTAAATTTCAATTTCATGAAGCGGTTATAAGCAAGCTCAAAATAAATTCAGGCTTACAGAATCCTTAGATAGCTGTTGATTATGGACATGGCTGATGACCTGTATCCATAGCCAAAAAGATTGTAGTGATTCAGATAATGATAGAGCATGTAAATGTCCCTCCTCTTCTCGAAACCAGCCTGTTTTGGCATTACCTGCATGGCGGAGACAATATCCCAACTCAAAAGAGTGAATCAAGTAAAATATTGCACAGGTGTGTTTTTCTAAAATTTCTAAAGAAGAAATTGCATTTGAAAAACTTGCTCTATTCATTAACAGCTAGGGCTTATATAGGTTCTTACAACTTTTACAAATAAATCATTAAACTCTTCTATACTTTCTATTTACAATTAGGACTCTAAACTAAATATAAATCTCAACACTCCCACTTAAGATAGGGAAAAGATATCCACTAAGAACATCGTGTCACATAACTTAGATAGATCTAACGAGCTAAGTCCATTTGTGAGACAGTCAGCCACTTGCTCTCCAATGGCTACATGACGTAGCTCCAGCTGTCCATTATTCAGCTTTTCCTTGATGAAGAACCTATCAATCTCTACATGTTTGGCTCTATCGTGTTGCACCGGGTTGTTGGCAATGCTGATTGCTTACATGTCGCACCACAACTTATTTGAGCTCCTTAGTCCACCTTGAGCTCTACCAATAAGGTTTTCAACCACATCATCTCGACAACTCCTAAGATCATGGCCCTATATTTTGCTCTGCTGCTGAACTCACTACTACCAACTGTTTCTTACTCTTACAGGAGCCCAAGTTGCCCCTACAAACATGCAATATCCAGATGTGGACCTCCTGTCATCAGCACAACTTGCCCAGTCAAAGTCATAATACTCCTCAATGTCTACATGTCCATTCTTTCTGAAGATCAACCCCACACTGGTGAACTTTTTAGATTCCTTAGAATCTGATTCACAACATCCATATGGCCCTTCCTCGAATCATGCACGCAGCGACGCACCATCCTTACTGCAAATGATATGTCGGGACGAATGTGACTACGGTAGATGAGACAACCTACAAACCTTTGATACCTCTCATAATCAACTGGCTTTCATGCTTCTACATTCAACTTTCCCTTCTGATTAATTGCTGAAACTACAGTCTTGCATCCCAACATGCATGTCTAGGTGAGCAAGTATAGCACATACTTCCTCTGAGATGGGACAACCCCCTTTGCTTCACGAGCCATCTCCTTCCCAAGAAAGTATCTAAGCTATTACAGGTCATTCATCTCAAACTCTTTGCCCAATGTTGTCTTTAGTAGCACAATCTCTCCCTCATCATCACCAATGACTATTATATCATCCACATATATCGCAAGTATAGTGGTGTGACCACCATTTCTTCGAACACTGTGTGGTCAGCATTGATCTACCGATAGCCCATGTCTATCATGCTCTTCTAAACTTGTCAAACCAAACTCAAGAAGACTGTTTCAAACTGTACAATGACTTGCTCAATCTACATACTTTGTCCATTGTTTGGTTTGTACCGAAGCCTGAGGGTATCTTCATGTACACCTCCTCCAGTAGATCCCCATGAAGAAACACAATCTTCACATTCGGTTGGTGTAATCTTCATCCACCATTCACAGCTAGAGAGATGAAAGTCTTGACTGTACTCATCTTCGCTACAGGTGCAAATATTTCATCATAGTCGATGTTATACGTCTGACTATATCCTTTCGCTATCAATCGTGTTTTGTTGCTATAAATTTTTCCATCTGAGGTCTACTTCACAGTGAAGACCCATTTACACTCGAATGCCCTTTTTTATTGTTGATAGCAACGCAAGCTCTCACGTTTTATTTTTCTCGAGAGCACCAAGTTCCTCCAGCATGGCAATCTTCCGCTGTGGATTCTCTTTAGCTACCTGTCAATACTTGGGTATAGAGGCAGTGGTCACAAATGCAATGAATGCTTCGTATACACGTGATATGTTAAGAGTATAAGATAAATTGAATAATGTCACATGAGAAGCCAAAAAGATCAGGAGAATAACCCGCATTACTGCGAGAGGTCCTGTTTTAAGTCATGGGAGTGGAAGGAGAAGGGAGAGGAATCATATCACCATGTAATCCAATTATGAGGTGGATGGTGCAGATGTATCAGGAGTGGGGCCAACCGAGACAAGGGATATATTGACACGAGTGGCACGGCGGACACTATTCTCTCACTCTGTCTCCTTCTCTTTGTATACTCTCAGCTCCAATTAAGCTTGGATCCCACCACTTTTGAGGTTATTTTTCTCATTTTTCGGTTCTTCCTCAGCTTCCTTTTCCTCATTGTCTGGCTTTTCCTCAATAGATCCTTCCCACAAAACGGGACAAGGCATTGTTCCCACATGCACCAATCTCTTAAAATCACTACTCTCCCCCTCTCGCCTCATACCTCCAGAATCTGGTAAGTCACCAAAGGATGAGGTCACCTTCAAGAAATAATGTGTTTGAATTCTCTAAAAGTCACATCTACACACACAAACAACATCTTCTCTATTGGGCTCAAGCAAACATATCCCTCCTGAGCAGCAGAATAACCCACAAAAAACACACTTCACAGCTCTGAGATCCAACTTTCCTATTGATGGTCTATTTTCTTCTTTTAACAACTCACAATGAGATTACCACTCAAACACCCTTGAGGACATGTTGTGCTTCAGGCTACCTATAGAAGGTGTTTGTTCTTCATCTGCTACTTTATTTTGTGCCGGTGTGTATGGACATGTGGTTTGATGTTGTATCTCGTTGGCAGACAGATACTCCTTAAATGTCTTATTGGTATCCTCTGTCCCATGATCAGACCTCAATATTGCACTGTATTGAGTTTGTATCGCTTTGTGAAAGTCTTTAAAGAAAGAAAGCACATCACTTTGTTCTTCATCAGATATAACCAAGTAACACAAGAAAAATAATCAAAGAACATCACAAAATATTTATAACCATTCATCGAAGTTGTGGAACAAGGTTCCCATATATCTGAATGTACTAAATAAAAAACACAAAAATCCTCTTACCAGAATTCACATAAGACCTCCGGGTATGCTTACCAAACTCACAAGCATAACACATAAGATTTTATTTATTTGCCTTTCATACAGAGACAAATACAACGACACAACAAACTAAACGAAGAGTGTCTAATGTGTCTAGTAACTTCACATCCTCCACTCCTTTCAGATCCTCCTACTCTAGCACTCTATATTATAGATGTCAGAGCTGAGTTCATCCCCTTTCTATCCAAGTACCAAAGTTTTTTGTCATGTGTGAGTCCCAAGTCTCCGACTAGTCCCTGTTTCTTGAAATATCACCAAAGGAATATCAAATGAAACAATACATTTTAATTGAAAAAAATTGCGCTAATGGATAAAAAACTCACTGGAAAGAAAGAAGGATGCAAAATCTTGGACAAAATCATAAAATCGATGCCCCTCATTGACCCTCATCAACCACAGGCTGTGATGTACCATCAGTAGTCTGAATACTCTCCGGAACTACTAGATGATTATAGAAGAGAACTTACTAGCATTACCTGTCACATGTCAAGATGTATCAGAATCAATTATCTATTATAGTGTTCTTGTGATGGATCTAAAGGCAAGAGCAAATGTAATACAAGTACATTTATCAATGTTGCCCTTGAATGACGATAGTTGATGCAAGCTTAGTCACATCATCTGTCGTTCTCTGCTTCCTCTTCAAGGTCTTCAGGAACTTGTGATCCTTATAGGTAAAGATCGACTCTATCTCTCTCTCATTCTTCACAACCATCAGATTTGCCCGGTAGCCCCCTCTTCCACCTCTTTGGACTCCACAGCTATGACAACGGCCTCTAGACAGTCCACATTCACTTGTCTCTCTCTCCTAGGGTGGCTTTGGGCAGGCCTTGCTCAGGTGCCTCACTTCTCCACAGTTGTAGCACCTGCGGCTTTCCCCCTGAGCACCTGTCATGCCTAAGCTCGAGGCAGCCAAAGCAGATCGTGCACCTGGAAGTCCAATCGGCTCAGAGTGTAGCCTAATGACTCTTCTCTTGTATCATTGCGAAGTTGGCCTCATCTAGTGAAGGTATCGTAGTCTGGGCTGGGAGGATTGATCTCCTCTGATCAAATTCCAAGTACATATGAGTCAAAAACTGCATAGTCCTCATTTGTGCAAAGATCTCCCCCTTTTTGGAGTCCAGGTCACCACAACTAGACATAGGTGAGAATGTATCAAAATCTTGTCATAGCTGCTCCAGCTCTGTAGAGTACTCTTAAATCGATCTATTACCCTATACCACTACATCTACTTCACGTTGAATCTGGAACACCCTCATGTGGTTTTCAATCCCAGCATAGGTCCTCTTTAGACAGATATCTTTCACCTTTCAAATGTCATCTACTGATGAGACAATTGATAGAACCATCGAGTTGAGAAGCCACTTGTAAATTAAGGCATTTATGGTTCTCCACTCATCCCCCCACCCTCTGGCTCAGCCATGACTCCCGTCAGATATCCCTCTAGTCTCTTCCGTACAAGAGCAGTCTCGATTCAACACGACCAACTCAAATACGTGGTCAGTCCATCAAGCTTTAGAGCCACAAGAGAGAGATCTAGCTTCACCTGCTTCAGAGCATGTGTAGACGTAGTGGCTTCTGTCGAAATGTTAGCTCCCTAGATAAGCCCGATCAAGACCTTCAAAACTTCAGCATTATCTTCCACATAGGATCCAAAAATTTACCTCCTACACTATCTCCATCTCCTAACATCCTCAATCACAAGATTAGATCACACTTGAATTTGATCATTCGCGACTTGTAGGCGACAATCCCATCGTTGCCTTCCAAGTCAGCACATCGCGATCCCATGGTTGCCTTCCCAGTTAGCTCTAATCGTAATTGTGTCACCAAAAGACAGGTCGCAATCCCGTCGGTGTCTTCCTAGTTGTAATCGCGACTGTATCGACAGAGTCCACGCTGCAATCCCCTCGGTGCCTTCCCAGCTAGCTCTAATCATGATTGGACCGCCAGAGTAAAGCCACAATCCCATTGGTGCCTTCCTAGTTAGCTGTAATCGTGACTGTATCGACAGAGTCCACGCCGCAATCGCTTCGGTGCCTTCCTGACTAGATCTAGTAGCGACTAGATCGCCTGAGCAAAGTCGCAATCTCGTTAGTGCCTTCCCAGCTAGCGCCTATCGCGACTGGATCGCCAGAAGCATGCTACAATCCCGCCGTTGCCTTCCTAATTAGCAGTAATCGATACAGCTTTGCGAGGACAAAGCGTAAGAGAAAAATTGGGAGTTCCGGCCCAATCCCAACTCATTGAGAATGACAGCAGCTAAGTTTAGCTCTGATACCAGATAGAAGTAATTACTTTTGAAAAACTTATTCTATTCATTAATCACTTGGGCTTATATAGGGCCTTACAACATTTGACAAACAAATCCCTAGATTTCTTCTATATTTCCTATTTACAATTAGGACTCTAAACTAAATAAAAATCTCAATAATGTCCAATGATATTTTTTGCAAAAATTGCTTTTTGAGCTTTCACCTAAAGGTGGTGTCAATTTGGATTAACGGGTTGGTTTTATGTCTAACCTGAAATCGACCCAACCCGACGAGAATAGTTAATTATATGCATAAAAAAATCTAATCAGAACCTAACCCACCTTCAACCATATTGTACCGAACCAAATATGTGGAAAATGTTTAACATAACAATCTTTCGGGTCGTCCCATTGAATTCAGGTTAATGGGTCAATTTCGAGATAGTTTTGAATTCATGTGTCAACTCGAATACAACCGAAGAGCTAAACAATCTATCATTCTAGATCCAAACCTAACTTCAAAGTTAATCAGGTCAATCCAAACAAAAATCTTTCTGGATTATCCTGTCAAGGGAAATTTTGACACCCCTATGAGTAGAGGTATTGGACATCTAACTATAAGGATAGTCAAGTTTGAGAGAACTGATTGTGAAAGCAAACAATTTTCCAGTGTGGTTCAACAATTTAGACTTTGGACAAAGAATCAATGTTTAATCCAGCTTAAAACCCTTCCAAATAAGCCAAGCAGCAAATTATTTATAATAAGAGAAAATAATACCTCAAAGTACGAACTGTAAAATGATCCACCAAATCCAGCACACCATGACATTCCAAATTCAGCTTCGTTGTGCCCATCTGTCAATTTGAACATTAAACGTGATAAGTAGGAGAATTTCTAGTTCAGTTCTAGTCTTCACATAGTGATATTTTGCATTGACGAAAAAGTATATAAAACTGTGAAGTTTATTTTTTCCAATTGTCATCATCATTAGCTTTATCCTAACTGTTTGGGATCAGCTTTATAAATCCCCATTTTGCATTCATTACTACTGCAATATTTGAGGTATAAAATAGTTCTTCACAAATCATTTTAAACAACTTTATCCATGTAAACTACGGTCTACTGCTTTTTCTTCATAATTCTCTAATAATAATTTTATCTACACATGCAATAGGCATGATATCTACATATGCAATAGCAATATTTTCAACCATTTGTTACAGACATCCAAATCAACTAAATCTACTTTCAATCATCATATATGCAATAGATGTTACGCCAATCATTTCATCCAAAGGGTTGTTTGGTTGCAAGGGCACAAGTAAATTAAATGCTTGACTTTAATAATTTCTAGAGTTTAGTCAGAAAATTCAAATGTACTTGGAATTCTCTCTAATTTATTTTCAATATATATGAAATTCACCAGCTTTAGGCTATTTTCGAATAAAACTTATGTGACACCACCACCGCTAACCAACGACCAACCTTTACTACTGCTTGCTTGCCGTCGCAATTATTTGAAATACTCCACAACAAACCAAGCACAAAAAGTAAACTTTAATGTTTTTTCAAAGCAGACAAACACTAGTAAAGTATTAGAAAAATATGATTTCATTTTACATTATCTTTAGAATAAATAATATAGAATTTCAAATACCAGCTAACAAACAACTACTAAAATTATCTTTGGTCTACATAGCATTGTAAAGCAAGTTATCAGCAAAAGAAAAGAAATATTGAACCCAAACTTACAATAACATGCTGGATCTAATATGACAGGCTCTCCATTCTTATCGAAGCTTATATTCCCACTCCAAAGGTCCCCATGAAGTAAGCAGGGTTCAATAACAATGCCTTCAAAAAGCGGCTTCATATTCTTGATTAATTGTTGACCTGCAATTTAAAATCGAAAAGGAATCAACAAAAAGTGCCTACTAATCATTATCATTGAATGCAAAATAAGTAATATTGAATCCTAATATGTCCGGGCGACCTGCCTACTGAATAGAGAGCTAGGGAATGAGAGAGAGAGCAATAGCACAATAAGAACAGGAAATTTGCATAACCTTTATTCATGAAAATGACCTCTTATTTATAGGAATAATTCTTTGTACATTTACATATTATATCTCTAGAATATTTAGATACATCGAGGGTATTTTAGTCTCTACGTGAATATCACCCATGGGACCCCTTAAACGGTCATCCGGCTGTCGTTAGGCAGAGTGGAAACTAGGCCGAGTAGCTGCATGGTCGAGTGACAATAAGGTAGGGCTACTATTCACTGAAAGTCCCTCCATTTAATTAGCTGGATTCTTCAAGGGTGATTCCTCTCTTATGTGTTTGAAACGCACCATTTTCACGATGCAAGGAAACTGATCGGTCAATCATGGAATGCCCGGATCGTCCTTTGTAGGCCCCACGAAACCACGTCACCTCTTCAGTTACTCATGCGATGTCATCGCGATTTTTTTCTGGCACATTTTAGATGTACATGTCAAATTCCCTTATTTTATTGCTCATTGATAGTGACAACTAAAACAAGGAAAGGGAAGTTCTTCTTAAAGGTAAGACAATTCTCATATTAGTATACATTTATTAACAGCATAAATAGACTACGGGGGTTTCTGTGACACTTATTATTATATACATTAGGCAATGAAAGTAAAAAAGACTCTTCGTTTTGAATTTGTTTCTCTTCGAGATATTAAGGAGGGTTCTGACTCCTTGCTAAATCCATTGGTAAGGCCAGGATGCTAGTTGCTCTCGAGGTCAGATCACGCTGACCCGAGGCGAACCCTTGAGGAAGAATTGGCTAGAAAAATCAAAACTAGTTAAGGGAGAGAGGGTGGAAGTCTCCTCTGATTCGGTCCGCAAGAGGGCATTGCCTAAGACTGGTGAGGAGCAGGGAGCTACAGCGGTTGATCCGCTGATGAGAATCCCCTTTGAAGCTCGCCTTGAACCGACAATTTTGGATATCCCTCTCTTGCTTGATACTCAATGAGTCGGGGTGGATGCCCCTCCGTTCGATGGGATGGTGTTGGCAGACGACTTCCCATCCTGCGATGCGGACGGAGCAACGTGGTACGAAGTGAATCGGATCCCGGGTAAAACTGTTTTCTCTTCTCCCTTAGTCTGTGCTTGCTGATGATTTTTCTTTTCATAGACGGGAACTCTTGCGTTGGACAATTGTCGGCCGACGCTGGTGACGATGATCCGATCTCACGGAAAATGTCGGCTTCAAAGGGGATGGCCGACGGTGAAGTGGGTGTGATTAGTTGTTCGGTCGGAGCTGACGTGATTCGGGATGAGGCACTTGAGTATAGCCAGCTATCCTTAAGTATAGCCAGCTATCCTTAAGTATAGCCAGCTATCCTTAAGGGCCCTGGCATGTCGTCTGTAGGAAATAGAGGCAATTTTGGCTCGTTAGGACTTGGCTTTGCAAGCTGTGCTAGAGGTGATGCGCAAGGAAGCAGTCGGTCTTACTCGCCGGATTGCCGAGTTTCAGGAGGACGTTTTTTTCTTGAATGTCAGTTATGAGTCCGACCAAATGAATCAATTCAAGCTCGGTGGTCAGTCTTTGTTTAGGAGGTTAGTTAGGAGAGGCTTAGTTCTGG
The DNA here is from genome assembly GCA_022702705.1 of Papilionanthe hookeriana x Papilionanthe teres. NCBI lineage: Eukaryota > Viridiplantae > Streptophyta > Magnoliopsida > Asparagales > Orchidaceae > Papilionanthe > Papilionanthe hookeriana x Papilionanthe teres. The sequence goes on from CM040424.1 coordinate 83,943,617, forward strand.
CCGAGGCAGTTGAGGATCAACCAGTGAAATATTTTCTCAGACTAAATCTTCATGCAATCATGATATTTTTTTTTTAATAGTAGATTGTTTTTATAAATCTTTGTTTAGGAGGTTAGTTAGGAGAGGCTTAGTTCTGGCCGAGGCAACTGAGGATCAACCAGTGAAATATTTTCTCAGACTAAATCTTCATGCAATCATGATATTTTTTTTTAATAGTAGATTGTTTTTATAAATCTTGGTGTGTTTTTGACAAGACGTCTTCCTCGACTTTTGTGTTTAGCATTCCATCTCTCGTTAGATTCATATAAATGAGTGATGAAGGACCCAAGACTACACCTTCTGACTTTTCATTTTCGTCTCTTTGATTCATCTTTTATATTTGGCTCGTTGTTACTCAATTCTCTGTCACTCTAATGGCTCTGAAGAGGACCACTCAGACCCTCGATCAGGTGGCTGCTACTGAATGTTCTGTTCTATCACAATTAGATGTCACTACTATTAAAAAACCTTTTACTTTTCACCCTACCATTAAGCTGCGGACCCGCCCAAATGAAAGGGTGACCAACAGGTTTGGTGAAGATTTGGTGATGTACCGAGACCAGTTCCATTACAGGTTGCGGCTGCCTCTCTGTCTCGAACTGTGGCCGATTTTCAATTGGTATGGGATTATTCCATCAAAAATTAAACCAAACTCCATGACAGTGATTATGACCTACATTATCTTCCATTGGAGACGAGACGTTCTTGACCCGTCAATATATTTAGCCATGTTTTCTCATTTCGCATGGAGTTGGATGATTGCCCAATTTGGAACAACTAGTAGGTTCTAATTTGTCGGCCTGGTACAACATTCCCGACATTGGAAATACAAGTTCTCCATTGTCTATTCTGCCAAGAATTGGGGGATTTAGACAGTTCCATCTGGCGTCTCTTATCGAAAGAGGAAAGATGTCGAACTCCTTCAGGTTGAGAGGTTTGACATCGAGGGTTGATTGCTTTCGGTTCCCCAATACACCGACCCAACAACCGTAAACCGAGTCGGGTCAGATGATGGAGTTGTGGGTTGCCTCTGATGCCGCGAAGGTTCTACCGTCAACGGAGGAGGTCGCTCGGTTGGCTGAGAGGAAGGCTAATGAAATCCGATAGAGAGTGATGTCGGCAGAAAGACTCACTATGGTAGCAGGTGGAGAAACTGGCCTAGCAGTAAGGAGTTCGTTCTTAACACTTCTGTTTTCGTGGTTGCGTTCTGAAGGGTCTCACTAGGGAAAGTGACTTATTCCGCTAGGAGACGTAAGGTCCTTGCTAACTTTAACACTTTTCTCATGAATGCAGCCCCTTCAGGCTGGTTAAGAGCTAGGGACTGTCCGGATTATTGATGTCTTTTAGCATGCTTAATTTCTTTTACATTTAGCACTTGTTTTTGAATAAAATTACACTTTAGATAAAGGTATTTCCATGTTTTTGTTGCAAGTATCAAAGATATGAGATTTGGAGCAAATTAGAACGAAAATGGAGCGAAAAAGAGACGAATGGAGCAAAGAAGCAAACAACAAATTGGCGTCTAGGCACCAACTTCTGACTCCATGGAGCTGCAGATAGGTGCCTAGGCGTCAGACATGTTCCTGCAAACAGAGAAGGCGACACCTAGGCGCTAGTGATTTCCCAGGCATTCCCGAGAAGATGGCGCCTAGGCGTCAGTGATTTCCCAGGCATTTCCCGAATCCGGATGGTTGGAGAGACACGTTTTGGCATTTCCAAGTCCTAGAATTCTCCAGAAAGGCCAAGAGGTCATAGGTAGGAGTAGGAAATGTAGAATTTACTTTTCTTTGAGAGATTGGAGAGAGGATTTTGTGAGAAAATTGCAAGGAATTGTATCAGCATTGCAAGGAACAGTAGGAGGCATTGTTGGAGGAATTTGCATATCTTTTTCAGAGGGCAAAAGCTAAGCATATTGTAATCTATATTTTGTACTTCTTGTAAACATATATTTAGTGGATTCGTTTATCTTAAGATGATGTTTTCTATGTTGTTCAGATTTGTGAGTAGATTTCCTTTACCCTTCTCTTGTACTGAATAAGTACGATTTGTAGGATGTGTTGGATGCTTTTAGAATTGATTTTTAAACTTTAATATGATGTTTTTTACTTCATGCTTCATTTACTTAACAAACTGGTCAATTGTTATGTTAAAATCTGTTGTGAATCCATAAAGATCCGATAAAGCTGCGACTTTAACTAGTAGAAACCACATTGCACTAGTGGGTGAAGGAAAAGTAGTTCATATGACAATTCAAATAGATAGGGAGATATGCTTTGATGGGTGTAAATTGGGGACTTTAGGGTGACAGACTAGAATCCTAATCAATTTGATCTAGTGTTTAATGAATTAAAACTAGGTTAGCCAAATTGAGGGTAAAAATTGGAGACTCTAGGGTGATAGGCTAGAATCATAACCAATGTAAACTAGGGTTTAAGGAATTAAAACTAGGTTAACCAAACTTCTTTATGCACTCAACGGAGAGTAAAGAAGAGGAATGCTCCTATTTGTCACTAGCCACAATAACAATTCAAATTATTAGATCTTACAATCCACTTACGTAATCACAAGATAAAGATATTTTTTACCTCTTGAAATTTACCAATCCAATTTGTCTAGTTAGGTTTAATATTAGACTTAGGGTTGTATTTAGGAGTAGTTGTTAGAAAAACTACTTTAATTGACATTCCAAACTAAGACCTAAACGTAATAGACTAGAACTTAGCCTAAAGAATTTCTTACATCGCTTCTCTGTGGGATCGATAATCCAGACTCAGTAGAATCCTATATTACTGAAACGATACGTATACTTGCGTGAGAAACCCATGGAGTATTAATACCTAATTTAAAGAACTCAATCAATCAATTAAGTAGGGAGGAGACCAGGTTTCTAGTGTCTTTACCAGAATTGCACAAAATAGTGATACACCCTGGGGTGGGTCAGTTATCTGGGATAAGTTAAAACGAGAGAGGTTTCGTAGGAGGGGTGAGGAGAAAGATATCTTCTCCTAGTCGAGGAACCTTATTTCTCGATCTTCCCGCTAAATGATGCCAGCTTGTCGGTGACTCTCGGGGGGACAGGGCCCGACATGGATCCCGAAGGGAGAACCTCTATGGCCCGGTGCCTTCAAAGTAAAGAGCCACTCACTGAATTCGACCATTGCCTCCTTTGATAATGAAGGAAAGGATGGGTTATCCTCCAAGCTGAATTCCTTCTCAGGTCCTCGGGTTGAAGATGCATCATAATTCACCCGTTGTCACTTCACTACTATTGACCAATTGATAGACTGGTACTCTAACTCCCCATATGCCGAAAACTATCCCCCTGTGCTTCTAAAGGCCATATGGTCGCCAGCATTCGTGAGGTCTTTATGTGAGAGTTAGAGCGGCCTGAATTATTTAAGAAGGCCTACCGATACCACTTGAAAGCATGGGAGGCATCTCATCTTCAATTGATGGCTTGAGACCATGCCGAGACTTGAGTGAGCTGTCGCCGCGAAGCAAGCGAGATCTCAGTTGCGCTGGCCAAAGAGGCGGAGAGGCGAGCCTTGTTAGCCAAGGAAAAGCTTGTTGCGGTGGCGGAGTAACTTTTGTCAGTTTCTAAATTGTTTCCATTCGTCGTTGAAGAAAATCATAATTTAAGAGAACGAATAGCGACTATGAAAAGTTCTTCTCCTTGCTTTTGTCTCATCCCATGCAAACGAAGCTTCTTGACGAACAACTTCGTATTGGGAGTTTGACGGCAATCAATCGATTCATTCGGTTGGGCTTGGTCGATGCAAAATATTGACCCCCGAGAGTTTGCAACCCTATTTTACAATTCTGAATGGTCATATGTGTATGACTCGGATGCTAAAAATGAACGGGGTTCTTCCAACCAGCCTCCTGAAGCTTAAGCTCTTCTTTTGGAAAATGTACTACTTATTTATTTTATTTTTTTTTCTGAACATTTCGTATTGTCTTTGATTTCTATCTTTATACATTTTTGGTTTGTACGTTTATGGGGGTCTCGTTGCCGCTGCAACAAAAATTATTGCCTAGACTCTGCAGCAGAGTGATTCACACCTTGTTCTTAAAGGTGTTTGTCAATATTTGGTTGGGAGCTGCCTCCAGGGGTTTAGCTAGTTGACCATTCTTGAGCGATCTTGGCGCCACGATTTGTTGATCTTTGATATGCACTCAGTCGGTCGATCTTGGCGCCATAGCTAGCTATCTTCATTCTCTGGGTTGAACCAAACGATCTTGGCACCACGGTCTATAGTTCTTTGATATGCGCTCAACCGGATGAGCTAGGCTCGTCATTCTATCAGTTTTGATATGCGCTCAGCCGGATGATCTTGACGCCACAACGGGTTGTCTTCATTCCCCGGGTCGGGCTGGGCAAGCTTGGCACCACGGTCTGTCAGTTGTTGATATGCGCTTAGCCGAGCGATCTTGATGCCACGGCTAGCTATCTTTATTTCCCGAGTCGGACTGGGCAATCTTGGCGCCACGATCTATCTGTCTTTGATATAGGTTCAGTCGAGTGATCTTGGCGTCATGGCTGGCTGTCTTCATTTCCCAGGTCGGACCAGGTGCTCTTGGCGCCACAGTTTGTCGTTCTTTTATATGCGTTCAATCGGGTAATCTTGGCGCCATGGTTGGCTATCTTCATTCCCCGGGTCGAAATGGGTGCTCTTGGATCCACGGTATGTTAGTCTTTGATATGCGCTCGCTCGAGCAATCTTGGTGTCACAACTGGCTGTCTTCATTCCCTGGGTCAGGCCGGCGATCTTGATGTCACGGTCTGCGGGCTTTGATATGCACTCAGTCGAGCGATTTTGGCGCCATAGCTGACTATCTTCATTCCCCGAGTCAGACCGGGCAATCATGACACCACGATCTGCCGGTCTTTGATATGCACCTAGCCGGGCGATCTCTGCATCACGGCTGGCTATCTTCAGTGTTTCCTCGAGCTCTTTTTCGACCCAAAATTTTTGATTTTTTAATTAATGTGGCATTTCTACACAATTTTAGTAGAATGCTGGGTAAAAGCTTTGAATTGCTGACAAAATGAGGAAAAAATTTTCTTCTAAGACTTTATGCGGGGTGTCAGAAGTGGCGAAAGAGAAAAGAAATTTTTCGGACAAGCCAACTGTAACATCGGGCAGCGTAAAATCGGGCCACTCCTAGGAGTCGCACTGAGGGGCGCTTGTTCCTCCAAGGATCGATGGGACTACCCCGACGATGTGGATGACATTCATTCGGACGAGCACGGGCGGGGCCTTCAATGCCAGCACTTTCCCTTATCTCTGACTCGAGTGTCTCTGGGCCACGAACTCCATCAATTCCCCACTTTGATCAACTCCTCGATGAAACTCCGGAGGTGCCTACATTCTCTTGTCTCGTGGTCGTGATCCCGGTGGTATTTGCAATACTTCCTTGCGTCTCAGAGAAAACAAACGACTCTCATTTGCACTCTCATTTGCACTGGCTCCTTGAAATATTCTTTCCTAGATGGCTTCCACAATTTCCGCCATTATACCCTCTGAGGGGTCGCCCACAAGACAACATAATCTCAGTACGGTTGTTCATATCGCAGCGTCGGTCTCTCATAGTACCGGACTGATTGCAGGTCTCGATTCCTTGCTTGGTCGTTGTGTCAGTCGTATCGTCCGGTCCTTCTTCCATTGCGAGAGGGCTAGTCGTCTTAGAAACAACGTCGAATGGGCGGTATGCGTTCTTCCCTTGGTTTCGACCCACAGTCCGAGGGAGCCCATTTTTGGGTGTGACGCCCTTTTGGTTCTTGTTTGGGGGTACTCTCCTCCACTAGCATATGCTTATTGGCCCTTTCCAATAGCTCAGCTAAATCTTGGGTTTCGTTGATACGAAGGTCATAGAAAAATCTTCGGAACTCAATGCTTGCTTCAAAGCGGCTATGGCGGCGTCGACTTTGAGGTCTTTCTCCTCCAATATTTCCCTCTGAAAAAGCTCGATGAACCCAAGCAGACTCGTGCTCACCCGGCCTGAGCTGCCATCAAGACTACACGCTTCGTGGGATATCGGGCTCAGGTGAACTACACCAAGAACAACCTCTTGAAATAAGTAAAGTTGTTGATGCTCCCAGACGAAAGCGCGCGCGGAACCACTTAAAGAGTGACGACCTCCAAGTGATGAAAAACAGACGGCACTTAAACGCGTTTAAGATCTTGAGCAGGCACACAGCCGATTCAAATGCGGTGATGTGGTCACTGGGGTTGATCAACCTCTGTAAGTTTCCAAGCTTGGAGGGAGAAAGCGTTCTCCGGTTTGTGCGGGACTTCAGTATGCACGTGTTGCCTTTTCCCTTCAGCGGATCTAGCGCTATCTTAGTGTTGTGAGTGGCCGACCCCCTCAAGACCATGTTTAGTCCTACCGTCGTGCACAATTACCACCTCCTGCGACCGAATTTGCTCTTATGGGGCATGTTTTCCCGCTAGGGTTGCGACAACCCTTAAGGCCTCGGTGATTTGGCCCGTCACTTGATCCATAATTTGAGTCTTCATCTCTTGCATTCCTCTTTGCATACGTTCCTCCATGCATCTCGTGGGAGTTCGCAAGATCAATGTTGGCCACCGCTCTTTGGTTACTCCCCTCCCTCCACGATTGTTGTGCTCTTTTTGTTGATGTCATGGTTCTAAACTCACCGCAAGTTTCAAGATGTTGAATCAAAATTTGTTCGGAAGACTTGCCTAAGGAATAGAGCACTAGGGAATAAGAGAGAGATAGAGCAATAGAACAGTAAAGACCAGTAAATTTGTGTAATCTTTATTCATGAAAAGGACCCCCTATTTATAAGAATAGGCCTTTGTACATACACATTGTACCCCTATAATAATTAGATATGGCGGGAGTATTTTAATCTATACATGAATATCACCCATGGGACCCATGGATACGGTCGTCTGATTATCATTAAGCCGAGTGGCCGCTAGGCCGGGTGACAATAAGGTCAGGCGATCCACGCCATACACCCTAAAGTTGAAGAGCTCGTTCTTCTTCCTAATCTACCCGAGTTGGGGGGAGATGGGCTTGATCAGATGAATTTAATCAGTTGGATTCTTCAGAGGTAGTTCGTCCCTTATCTGTCTGAAACGCACAGTTTGCATGATCCAAGGAGGAAATTGCCCGGTCAATCATGAAACCCTTGGATCCCTTTGTAGGCTCCACGAGACCATGTCACCTCTTCAGTTACCAGTGCGATGTCGTTGCGATTCGTGCTGACGCATTTTCGATGTACAAGTAAATATGCAGGATTTTTTAGAGTTGAGAATTTTCTAATGCAAATTTATTATGAAATACAGAAAATCGTGCAACAAGAGCAGATTTTTGAAGTCACAAGCTCTGTTTAATAATTATTTACTAATTTTGATGAAAAACGACACCATGAAAGAAATCAACCCTTAAGAAAATTCGTATATATGAAAGCACAATTTGAAATTCATGCACTTATTAAAAATTAGACTATATCAAGTATAAATTCGAAACAAAAAATAGATGAGAAAAATTCACTTAAATAAAAAAAAATCAAGCCGCGCACTTATGCAAAGATATAACCACATCAAAAATTGCAAGCCTCTCACTTGTTCAAGAAGTTTAACTCTTAGAAATAGAAGAAATAACACATCTAACTAGAGATTTCTTAAGGATTAAATAAATTATTTTTTAAAACATACACAGATGCCCCTATTTATAAAGAAAAATCAATTAGAATTTTCATGCATTCAAAAAATTGAAAAAAGATACAACCACTAATTTGAAAAGAAATATATTATAGCAAAAGCCCGATAGTTGCATATTTCATTGAACCAAAATAGAGGCCGCAGGTCTCAGTTATGGCCATCTCTCAGATAGAATACAGATCGCAACATAAGAAAGCTGCTCACAAGTACCAATATAATAGCCATAAATCTTGTAATAGAGGACAAATGTAAGAGTTTTATAGGCAAGAGAAAAGAATGGAAGAAACTGCGCGTGGAAGTCACAATTTCCATGCACGAGATGGAGAAGTAGAGGCAATAGTAAGTGTTGGAATGTGATAAGAACCAAGAACCACAACAATAGGAGACGCCAAAGCCCTGACAAATTGTTCAATTGATATTTATCAAGCAAATATAAGCACAATTACTACAATTCCTATAAAAAATCGATGAATCATCATTGTTGACCTGCCTTCCAGACCTTATAAGATATATTTGGTGTCCAATATCAATAAAGAATATGATTTCATCTTAAATAATACCTTCAGGAACAAGATAAGTATGACAGAATAAGAATTGTACGCATTATGTGTTGGATAAATATTCCGAAGGAAAGAAAGAAGCATTCAAGAAAGTTTTTAATGGAATATAATGCACAGAGAAATAAAAAATATATAAAAGTAAAACTAACACAAAAATTTTTGGAATCTCCAACTTGAAAACATTCATCCCAACACGGTGCATGACTTCATAAGGTTCTACTTAACAATTTATTTCCCGGGAACTTCTATTAAGAAAACTTCAAGTTTAATATATCTATTGTTACCGAATGAAGTAGAATCATAATTTTCAAAATTAACGGCATACTTCCCATGAATACTTTCATACAAGTCATGCATGTCTAATTGATAATGCAATACCTTATGATACTAGACTACTTGCATGCTTCTAAATACGCTATAATTACATCGTATTAAACTTAAAATTTATATATATATATATATATATATATATGTAATTAGCAAACCACACAAATATAATGTGTATGCAAACATGTCATAAATTTATGGCATCCAGTTTCCAATTAATGAAGAGATATTTTACATAAATAACATTTGGTTTCTTGCAAATACTTTCACGCAAAATATGAATATAACTAATGAATCATGCAATATCATACGACACTAATATATTTTGTATGCTTTCTAATATAGTGTAAGTAAATCCAAGAGAAGTAGATAACAAAGTATGCTTAAGATTTATATATACTAGGTTACACTAAAATTTTCTTTGATAATCAATAAAAACAATAAATATCATATATCCATTGCATGAATGGGCAACCACTTTAAGGAAATATCAGAATGGTTTAAAGATTAATCATCATGAATTATATACTTTTCGATTTGAACAAATAGATGGAGTCAGATAAATTTTGAAGTTTTCTTCAAGGTAATTATCATTAATAAATATACGAGTGTAGTGATGTAATTTCATTGTCTCAAAGAAGATTTTCAAAAACAAGTTATTTTATTAGATTATACAATTTATTAAACAATTTTAGTAAGTATGATTTGTTCAACTTTAAAATAAGTAAAAAAATCAAATTAATTAAGATTTAGTTTAAAAAAAGATCAAAAATTTTAATTTCAATTTTAGATTTTGACTATATTCAATTATATGCTCAAACTTATGAACATGCTTTTAACGTAGGTTCTAATTCATGGCCAAATTGAACAAAATTGAATGTAGAATCATCTTATAACAAAAAGACATTTTTATAACTAATACATAATTTAAAGAATATTCATAAACTACAACTTCTTCAATAATATTAGATTTGGCAATATTAAACACTTATTTTGTCATAAATTTGATAGGCATTATATGAGATTCTACTATTTTTTGACAGACAAGTTGTAGTAGTATTAACATACAGATTGAAATATTTCACAAATTCTAAAGATCAATGTCTGACTTGCACGACAAGGTTGCAGCAGTTGCAGCAGTTGTGCCAGCAACATAAGTATACGACAAACAAAGGGGGCCCCCGGACAAGGTGGACAAGACCAGTCAATGAGCCAAATTCAATAATCTTAAAAGACAAAATTCAGGGAATCGTCAAGGAGCTCTGCCAAGTCTCTCGCCTAGTTGGCGAGCCGACCAACATGAAGATCGAACGAAAGCTGCCCACAAAGTGGGCCGAACAAGAGACATCTTCATCACTCAACGAACAAGATCGAACGAACCAAAATTAGAGAGATAGGCATACTCGACTGAGGAGCCCCATGCTATTTTCACATATCTCGGTCTATCATCGTCGAACAGACAAGTATAAGTCAACAAATAAGGACCATCACCGTTAGTCAATAATTACTTATTAGAATATTTAATTATACTGAACAAATGACCTTGGTTCCCTACGTTTCTTTATATAGGGAGGGGGTCTAAAGATAATTATGTGTTCAAGGTATCTCCTATTTCATGAGAAAAAGGGCTTGACACTCATTTTACTGTTCATCTCTTCGCCCTTACATATTTCGCGAGCTCTATTCTTTGGGTGTGATTCCTGGACACATTTGGATTCAACAAAACCCAATATTTTTAATGAATTGTAACTCAATACATGTTTAATTTACTGCCTAAATTTTAAAATAAAATAAAAATTGGCAATATAAAAAAATTAGAAGCAATTAATATTTAGTTATAAAATCAGTAAATATTATTAAAATATTCAAACATATTATAGGCGTCATATCTAAAGTTCTTAAATTGATTATTCAATTGGTCACTATAATTAATCAATAAATGACAATTATAGTCTTTGAAGTTTATGTTTCTTATCACTGGTTTAAGTTTTATTTCTTCACCAAAATTTCATCAAAATCATCAGCCACGCTCTGTTACAGACATGTTAGCAAATTCAAATATTCAAAAATCAAATGAATTATATCTTAAGAAGAATTTCTCAAAGTTATCTATCAAATTTAAAAATACCTTATACAGCTCTCATCAAATACAAAAATATAATTCTTAGCTTCATGATAGTGATGTTAAAATTGTCTAAAACCATAGCTAAATTGATTTCATTTAAATCACATCTTTTCTTGTCCTATTAGCTCACCCAGTCATTAAATCTACTGTCTAAATAATATTGCAACGCAACATTAAGCTCAAATACCAAATTTAGATATCTTAGGATCAAGGATTTTTAACATAAATTTTTTGTGAGAAACAAAAAATCATGCAAAAAACAAACAAAATTCACAAGTCATAAGTCAAAATATAAATTATTTTCTACTAAAAATAATAAATAAATAGAAAGCACATCCAACTATAATTTTATTCATAATAAAAATATTTTGCAACATCAACAAGCCCAAATCCCCGGTTTATAATAAAAAAAGGTTCCTTTAAATTCCTTAACAAGTACAAAACTCAAAGGTGAGTCAGCCACTAAACAAGGGAAGATATTATAACATAATAGCCGCACACACACAAGTCCTTCAAATCAATTGCACAACTAGTAACAGAAGATGCCTTCCAAAGTCACAATCACAACATATGAGAACAGAATAAGTCAACAGTAAGAATAGCAGCTGTCGCAGCTCACATGCATTAGATAAGATAACAAATGGCATAAAAATTATTGGAGCATGAAACCAACAATAAACCAAAATAATAATAGAAGATGGGAATGACATGAAGGGACAATTTTCCACAGCAATTAGGACAAAATAAAATATTTTACTGCATCAGCATAACACAACACAATTCCAACTATATAAAAGATAAACCTACAAATTGAAAAGGTAGGCAATTCTCTCCCAAATAATAACTCTTAAGATTAGAGATAACAATCACATGCCCTAACCCTAATCATATTACACCCTATTTATACCACACAATAATACCTAACAGATGAATAAATTGTCATTTTATTCTTATGCCTAAAATGTTTTCAAATTATTTGGCGGGCTCGATATAGGTTTAGTGGGACCACACAGCTCAGTGGGGCATAAGGCAGAAGGCACCATAGGCGTCGGTCTAACATTACTCCCCTACTACTAAGACACCTTGTACTCGAGGTGGAAGAAAGGAAACTGTTTTTGGATCAAGTTGTAAGGCTCCCACGTGACATTAAAATCTGACAATTCTTTCCATTTAATCAAACTTTCTTTCCCACCTATGGATTCCTGATACATCTCTTTTTAACTCCAGTGGCTCCAAGAGAATTTCCATATCCTCAGTCAAAGTAGGGACAAGCAAAGAAGAAGACACATTATCACCAATAATACGGCTCAGCTGTAATATGTGAAACATTGGATGGAGTATCAATGAAGGCGACAATTTTAAATGACAAGCCACCACATCAATGTGCTCAGTGGTCTCATAAGAACCAAAATAGTGTAGGGAGAACTTCTCACTCTTGCATCTTGCCAATGTCTTCTTGTCAATCGGATCGAAGTTTTAGATACACCCTATATCCTACATTGCACATCCATTTGATGTATGTCGGCTTGTTTCTTCATATATTATTGAGCTATCAATAAATATCCCTTCAATTCGGCCAACACATTGTCCTCTTCTAAATATCGATCCATTAGAGACACTGTGTCCATAATGCCCCAAATGGGGTGGATCGCGCTCAAACAATATTTTAAAAGTAGTGGTCTGCGAAGTTGTATGATACGAAGTATTGTACCAATACTCTGCTCAAGAGCCATTTAGCATACTACTTGGGTGCATCAGATGCAAAGCAACACAAATATTTATCCATCCTCTAATTAAAAACATCATACTGCCCATTAGTCTATGGGTGGTTTGTTGTACTTCTTTTCAATACGGTCTCTTGTATTCTAAACAAATCCCTCCAAATGTGACTCGAGAAGACCTTGTCACGATCCCATGCAAACGGACAACCTCTTCTATAAAAAGAACGGTGACAGTAACAATAGTGTAGTGATGATGTAGAGGGATAAGTTGAATGTATTTGCTCAAACGGTCAACCACCACTAAAATGACCATAAATTCTTTTGACCGAGGTAAGACTTCAATGAAATTCATCATCGCCTTCTCTGGTAATGCCAGATGTTGTAACAAACCCTTTGGTGCCACTCATGAAGCGATGGTTGAATTCCCATCCTCGGCCCATATGGATTTCCTTTCTTCCATAAATTTGGCTAGCCTCATAATCGACCCGTCCATCCCCCTATAATCATGAATTGTCAGTTTTGTTGCAACAAAAGGTGCCAGCGCGATTGGATACATCCTTCGGGTGGAATCCCACCCACCCTTGTTCCTTGTTCCAAGATAAAATCCTTTGAATTGATCTTCTCCAACTCCGAATAGCATGTCGTCATCCCTTTCGGCCTACCATCGCTTGAACCCATCAGACTGATGCCACACGATTCCAATGTTTTGCTTGCTCCAATCCGCATGCCGCTCAATCCCGTTCGTCTGATGCAGCTCAAGCCTAAGCCATGTCGCTCGATCTCGCAGCCCCAAATATGCCAACAGCAGTGACGTTGCCACCTATGTAACCCCTCATGCATCGATTGTGCAGGTGAGGGTTCTTTATTAAGCTGAAATCACATCCCTTAGCGTCAACGCTAGCATTTTCTCATGTCTTCGACATCGTCGCAGGAGGCGGAGGGTTGGAATGGAACTCCACGAGCCTCTTCATCATTTCTTATAGGATCGTGAATCGCCCCTCCATGGACGCGAATCACCGCTCCATGGACGAGAAACGCTCCTCCATTTCCAATTCGATTTGGCTCGCCTCTCCTTCAATTTTTCCCTCCAAAGCACCGAACTTGTTGACCACCATTACTCCCAAATACGGCTATGATACCAATTTGATAGGAATAGGACAAGATTCTTCAGATATTAGAGCAAAATAAAATATTTTACTACAACGGCATAAAATAACACAATCCCAAATACATAAAAGATAGATCTACAATTCCAGAGGTAGGCAATTCTCTCCCAAACTTTAACTTCTAAGATTAAAGAAAATAATCACATACACTAATATTAATCATATTAAGCCTTAAATGACTAACTTGCCTTTTTAGTCATGAGCCTAAAATAGGTCTTCAAATTATTTGAAGGGTTCGGTGTGGGTTATGCGGGATCACTTGGCTCAGTGGGGCACGTGGTGGAAGGTGTTTTAGGCACCAGTCAAATAGTTAATCACGAAAACAGTGAATAGAGAAACTCATTAAAACAAAGGTTGCACTTTATTTCTTCTTTTGCAGTTATTTCTCAGAGTGAAGGAAGCTGACCCAATATCAGGATTTCATCAATAAAAAAGAAAAACTTATTCAGGATAAATCTTCTTTACACTTCAGTAAATACCTTTCTCATTGATCTCAATGTCTCCAAATCGTTGCAAAGCTAGCTTGAGTTGATAGCCCAATCTATGCTCGGAGAAAAACTCAACCCAATCAGAAGACCAAGTGTTTATTTGGGGAGTGCTAAAGTAAAACAGATGACAATTAGAATTTGATATGGAAGCAAGATTAGTTAGAAAACGAACTAATTTCCATATAAGACAGGAAAACGGCGGTGCAAAATAATGGCGTGGACAGGTTGGTTTTTCCAATAAAAAAATGACACTTATGGTCCTCATGAGCAAAGGAAAAATAAGTAAGAGAACAATAGAATAAACGATATGTATTTTTGCTCTCCACGACTGAGTTAAGGAGATTGTTAAAATGGACATTGTATAAAAAGTAACGAAAGAGAAATGAGTAAAGTGCAAAAACATTCCCCTAACTAATTACACTTTTTTTGTCCCAGAGTCTATAAAAGTGTTGAATTAGTCCCCAAATTCTTTAAATTGGGGCTCTAATTGTCCTCCGTGGTGACTATTTCAAATTTAATTTAAATATTCTAAGGACTAATTTGGCATTCTTATAGACTCTGGGACTAAAATAACCCCAAGTAAACAGTTAGGGGACTATTTAATCACTTTACTAAGAGAAATTTACCTGCCAATGGTATTATCAACATCAAACCCAAAGCCCTTGTCTGACTTCCCAGCTTTATGCATTTCAGCCAGCCTTCTTCCTAGAACCGACTGAGGATAGATGAATAGCTACAATAAAAATCAAATCTATTTTTGCGCTTCAATTGATTAAGGAAAAATTATCTTTACCTGATTTCCTCTAGATGATCCAAACTCAACAAATTCCATGATGATAAAAGAACCACCAGTTGGTAAAGCTCCAAACTACAAGTCAAGCCAGTAGTGGCTATACATCACGATAAGGAACGTAACATAGCAAAAATAAATTTACCAAACAAATAATTCCAGAAGAGTTCCAACCTTAAATGCCTGAGGAACCCGAATTGATTTTGTTTTATACATTGCATTCAAACCAATAGCCTCTCCTTCAAACATTGAAGGTCCAATTTCCCTGACAAGTCAATTTGCAGATTGTACTTTTCCTTTATAGCATGTTTATCTATATATATATATATATAGTCATGCACTTTAAAAAGAAAATTTACCATAAGAGGATTAATCTGATTATTTCTACAGAATTCTTTAGGCAAGAAAAAACTAAACAAAGAAAAATAGCCACTTTATTGCAAACCAACAACATTGATTATGTCTTGTAAGGCATATAAGGGATTCAAGAACAAAGGTTATCTAGTACAAATAATTTGAAAATTTTCACACCCCCACATTAGCTTACTCATTCCAAGCAAGTAGAGTAACTAAGCTAACAGAAACAACCTTATGAGTATACAGCAGCCTTTGGATTATCTAAGTGTATCTCAACCGTTTATCTTGTCCCTATAACCACCTATCTCTAGAACCATCCATTGTATCCAAAAATAGAGTATTACCACAAGTGTAGCTGAGATTTGATTACTACTAAAGAAATGCATTATAATGCCTAAGATAGTTTTATATTCCACTTTTCCTCTCTTCTATGCTTGTATGCTTTTGTAACCTGCAGGTTTCACGTTTTCATAATGCTATCTCCTTCTTCCATGGTATCAGAGCTTTTGCACTACTGCAACTTTTTTCTTTACTCATTATCATTCAGAGATAACGCACAGATGGCATCGTCCCTAATTGGTACTCATACCTCTCTTAGGATCGATGAACCCACAATTCCACCATCCCTCAAATTCTTCATGGCTAACATTAAATCTATCACCAATATCTCCCTCTCTATCGCTAATTTACTGAAACTGATTAGAGCTAATGGGTTTGAAAGATTTTTGGATGGCTCTTTTCGTCAACCTCCACGAACAATAACCTCTGCTACTGGTGAGTATCCCAAATCCATCTTACGCCACATGAATGTTAGTTCATCAAAACCTAGCTACTGCTATGTTCTCCACAATTTCCCCCACCATCCTACCCCGTGTTCTCAATCTGGAGACATAGTCCCAAATCTGTGACACCTTAGCTCACTGCTTCCAAGCCTCCAATCGATCCAAAGTCATTAAACTCAAAAAAGAGCTCCATAATGTATCCATGAAGACAAACTATAAATAAATATCTCACCAAAATTAAGATGATGGTTGACAACATCGCAGCAACTGACTCACTGATTAACACCGAAAAAATCATCCTTAACATCCACAAAGGGCTAACTCCCTCCTATCAATCATTCAGAAAAACTATCCGGACAAATTCCTTTTCAATTAGCTTGGAAAAACTCTTATTCCCTACTGCCTGGTGAAGACATTAATATCTCCCAGGAATTCTCTATTGAATCTGTCCGACCAAATTGCCAAACGGCATTATACTCTAGCAGCAATCGAGATAAAAACCCCATCCAACTGGTATCCAGTGTCAGATCTGCAACAAACTTGGCGACAATGCTTTTCAATGTTGGCATTGTCTCAATCCAGACTACCATCCCAGCAAAGAAAAGCCCACAGCCATGGTAGCAGCAACCCCAGCTCAGACCAATGATTGGTATCTCAATTGTGGAGCCTCTACACATCTAACCAATGACCTTGCCAACATAAAACAACCAGAAACTTATTAGGGCAGTGATTAGGTCAATATGGGCAATGGGAATTCCATTCCCATCTAGCATTCTGGCTTGGGCGTACTACCAATGCCATATCGAAAGCTTCTTCTTTCCAAACTCTTCAATATAGCTAAACTCGCTCACAATCTAGTTTTCATATCACAGCTTGATTTGGATAATAACTGAATTGTTTTATTTGATTCTTCTGGATTTACCATCAAGGAACGGACCACTCATCAAACTCTACTTCAAAGATCACGCCGTGATGGGCTATATCCGATGTCCAGCTACAAACATTTTTTCTACTTCATCAAAGCCCCTGCTGATGTATGGCCATCGCTTGGGTGATGTCAATCGCCACACAATGGCTACTATAGATAATTTCTGCCCCTTCTTACATATACCTAGCAGTTTCCCTTTCTGTAATTCATGTACTATATCAAAATGCCACTGGTTATACTTTTCAAGCTCTATTAACAATATATACAAGCGTTTAGAACTTATAATTTCTGATGTTTGGGAGCCATCCCCCTATCTCTCTTTACAAGGATATCATTATTATGTAATCTTTGTTGATGTTTTCTCCCAATTCACTTGGTTGTACCCAATGCTTACAAAGAAGGAAGTCTTAACATTTTGCTACATTCAAATGATGTATTGAACTTCAATTTAATTCTTCTATAAAATTTTTAGAACGGATGCGGGTGATGAATACATAAATATCCCATTTACAATATTTCTAAAGTCTCATGGCATCCTACATCAAGTAACTTGTCCCTACACTCCTCAATAAAACGAACATTTTGAACGCAAGCGCCTTAATATTCTGGGCATCACTCGAGCTCTACTTGCGATTCTAACACACCCAAATACCTTTGGTGTGATACAATTCTCATGAAATTATATCTCATTAACATATTACCCTCTAACTTCACCAAAAATTAATCCCCATAACTTGATTGTGCTCATCATCTTAAAACATACAATTGTGTTTGCTTCCCACAAACAACCACACCTCATCGAAATAAACTTCACCAAAAATTTTTGCCAAGGGTCTTTCATTGGATACCCTACCAATACAACAACAACAACAACAACAACAAAGCATTAATCCCACTAAGTGGGGTCGGCTACATGAATCCTTTTTCTCCATTGCAACCTATTTAGTGTCAAATTTTCGTTTAATTCTAATAAATTAAGATCATTTTTTATGCAATAAGCTCAAGTTTTCCTAGGTCTGCCTCTGCCTTTCTTAACATAAGTTATATTTAAAACATCTACTCTCCTAATCGGATCATCAGGTGGTCGACGTTTAATGTGACCAAACCATCTAAGGCGACTCTCTCTAATTTTATCTGTCACTGGTGCAACTCCAACCCTATTACGGATATATTCATTTCGCATTTTGGCTCTAAGTGTAAAACCACTCATCCACCTAATCATTCTCATCTCGGCAACACTTAACTTAACATTATGTTTCTCTTTTAAAGGCCAACATTCAGCACCATAGAGCATTGAAGGTCTCACCACCATCTTATAAAATTTTCCTTTCAATCTAAGCGGTACTTTTCTATCACACAAAAGGCCGAACGCATTCCTCCACTTCAACCAACCAACTCGAATTCTACTATTAACATCCCCATCAATATCACCGTCGCTTTGAACAATGGACCCGAGATATCTAAATCGTTCACACCTTTTAATAATTTGATCACCCAAAGTTACACTTCGTCACTAGACCTACTATTACTAAAATTACATTCTATGTATTCGGTTTTAGTTCTACTCAAACGAAGACCTTTAGACTCCAATGTAGACCTCCATAATTCAAGTTTTTCCCGAACTTTTTCTCTTGTCTTATCCACAAGGAGGATATCATCGACAAAAAGCATACACCAAGGTACATCCTCTTGTAAATGGCCGGTAAGACCATCCATAAATAAAGCAAAAAGATATGGGCTTAAAGCCGATCCTTGATGTAAACCAACGAAATAGTAAAATACTTGGTCAATCCTCCTTCGGTTCGAACACATGTAACGACTCTAGCATACATATCTTTAATGACTTGAATATAAGTCATATCAACACCTTTCTTCTCAAGGACTCTCCAAAGAACATCTCTAGGAACCTTATTGTAAGCTTTTTCTAAATCAATAAAAATCAAATGTAGATCCTCCTTATTATCTCTCGTACTTCTCCATCAAACCTCTCAATAAATGAATAGCTTCCATGGTAGACACGCCGGCATAAATCCAAATTGATTATGAGAATCTTCGTAATACGTCTTAACCTATGTTCAATTACCCTCTCCCATAATTTTAAAGTATGACACATCAATTTAATTCCTCTATAATTTGCACACTCTTGTGCATCTCCTTTATTCTTAAAAATGGGGACCAAAATGCTCTTTCTCCACTCCTCAGGCATCTTTTAGTTTTTAAAATAATATTAAAAAGTTTAGTAAGCCGTGAAACCCCAAATCATCAAAACATTTCCACACTTCAATTGGAATATCATCGAGTCCTACAGACTTTCCACCATTGGTTTTTTTTAAAGACTCGTCAACTTTTTTTTACTAATGCAACGGTAAAAATGAAATGTTTCATTATTATTAACGATATTAATATCACTAAAGTCGATTGTATTTTCAGAAACATCATTAAAAAGTTTATCAAAATAACTCACCTATCTATATTGAATAT
This sequence comes from Papilionanthe hookeriana x Papilionanthe teres, assembly GCA_022702705.1. Taxonomy (NCBI): domain Eukaryota; kingdom Viridiplantae; phylum Streptophyta; class Magnoliopsida; order Asparagales; family Orchidaceae; genus Papilionanthe; species Papilionanthe hookeriana x Papilionanthe teres. The sequence continues at coordinate 83,963,078 of CM040424.1, forward strand.
CTTTTCTAAGAAAACGACTTTTGATTTTCAATCTTTAATACACTTTCTTGAGTTAAATCTTTAATTTTTTTTCTCTTTATTTGCTAGTTTATACGTATATTTTTCAGCTTCACTAAGTATCTAACATGTCATAAAAATCACTAAAAGCGAATTTTTAGCGTCACGGATTATTCTTTTACACTCCTATGGCAGTTTTATATTTTTCCAGTTCTCTACGTTTTTACATTTAAACCAATTTTTATAACATAACTTCTTATATTTTATCTTTTCTTTGCACATTATTATTCCACCATCAATTATTTTTATTTATAGAAGCTTTTTAACTTGATTCTCGAAGTCATCTTTAGTCAACTTGTTTAATAATATTAGTTAATTTTTCACATACATAACGTTCACGTCTTCATAGAACATCCCAGAATATTTAAATCTTGAATTTTACTTCATAAAAAATTTTATTTGTGTCTTTTAGGTGCTACATCTAATTCTACGATGTTGAATCACAAGTATTCTTTATTTTCAACTCTCCATCTTAAAATCTAGAACTAATAATCGATGTTGAAGATCTTAATTCGCTCACTTGGAATGACCTTACTAATCCTTACTGATCTCGACGATCTCTTACTTCTCATAAGCAAATAATCGATTTGTGTTTATTAGATCCATTCTTATAAGTAATAAGATGCTCAGCCTCTTTCTTGAATAAAGTATTAGTAATAATCATATCATACGCTTAAAGAAAATCTAAAATCAGTTCTACGCTGCTTCATTAATCGCTCCATAACCATAGCCACTATGAATATTTACGAAATCTTCTACCACTTCTATCGACATGTCCATTTAAATCTCCTCCAAAAAAATTTTTTCTTCGAGGGTATCAAGTGTATTAAGTCTTCTAAATCGTTCAGAATTTATCTTTAGATCCTATATCTCTAACCAACTTGAGGAGCATAAGACTTATAATATTAAAAATCTTAGTATCGATAATAATCTTAAGTCTTTATAATTCTATCTCCAACTCTATTAATTTTAACAACATTATCTTTCAAACTCTTATCTATAATTACACCTACACCATTTCTAGTACGACTCTTACCAGAATACCATAGTTTAAAACCTAAGTTATCAATCCAAAAGGATAAAAATGCTTTCACCCAATCACCATCAAAACTATCATCACCAGAGACGTTATCTTCAATGAAACTCACTTCCCTTACAAACAACAATCTACAACCCCTACACCTGAATGCAATCTTCCTTCCCCACCCCTCTTTACACTACTGCCCAACCCCTCCAACAATAACCACACTCCTCTTCTCACCAAGGCTATAAATCGTCACTTAGTCCTCGATTTACTATCCTACCTCCCAAACAAATAACATTCCCATACCACCTCTCAAACTCCCTCTTCAACCATCACATTCGATGATCACCCGCTAAAAAATTGGTTCATTATCACCCAAACAGATTATTGACTTCATACATACTCAGTCTTTGGAACTTGAGCCTTCCTCTTACAAACAAGCAACGAAATACTCTCAATTGGTGTGATAATGGCTGATGAAATCATAGCTTTATATCAACGAAACACATGGCCATTGGTTCCTCCTCCATCTAATCAACCAATCATTGGTAATAAGGGGAGATTCAAAAAGTGACGTTCCAATGGCTCCATTGCTCATCATAAAGCTTGACTCGTCACACAAGGATACCAACAAAAATATGGCTTCAACTACACCTAAACTTTCAGCCTGGTAGCTTAACTTCCAACCATTCGTTTGCTACTTGTGTTGGCTCTCACCAACAACTAGTACGTTACACGGATGGATATGTGTTTCTTCACAGTCATTTGGACGACATTGTATACTTGAAGTAATCTCAAGGGTATATTGATGCTGCTTTTCCAACCATATTTGCTTACTCAAGAAAGCACTCTATAGTCTCAAGCAATCCCCCAGAAATTAGTTTAATACTTCCACCATGCATCCAATCCACTTTGGCTCTCAGCACAACAAAGCTGACCGCTCCCTACTTATACTCACTGGACTACTTTTCTCTGGCTCCTATTTTTTGTTGATGACATACACCAAACAGGTAATGACAAAAACATCATTTAGAATTTTATTGTTGATTTACAGTCCGCATTCCTCAAACTGATCGGTTAAGCTTCTAGCTTCTTGGGCACCAATATTCATCAAACCGAGATAGGTATACATCTGGATCAACAACATTATGCAGCCTCCATCCTTCACAATGACAGAATATCTGATTGCAATACTCTCCCAATCCTATCTCTCAACCTGACAAACTCCACACTGATTACACGCAATCAACTCTCGATCCAAGGCTATATCACCACCACGTCAGTTCACTACAGTATCTTACCATCACCAAACCGGATATTGTTTATACTGTTAACACTCTTGCCCAACCCCTCCAAAACCACATGGCAATACACTTCCAGCAACTTAAATGCCTCCTCAGCTATATCAAAGGCAGTATTAGATTGGTCTAACACTACAACCTAGTTCACTTCACTTGCACACAGGTGCCGACTCCAGTTGGGCAAGTAACCACTCCGATCGTCGCTCAATTACTAGTTACTGCTCCTATTTAGGTGCAAATCTAATCATTTGAATAGTTAAGAAGCAGCCTACAGTTGCAAACTCATCCACAGAAGCAGAATATTATGCACTTTCCATTGCCACTACCGATGTTATTTGGCTTTGTCATCTTCTACAAGACTTCCACATTCATATCTCCGCACCATCATTCAATGTGATAACCTCTCCGCCATTGCAATAGCTCGCAATCTTATTTTTCATGCCAAAATCAAACATATTGAGATTTATTACCACTCAATTTGGGAATATTTGTAGTCTCAGGAAATTGGCATTGCCTACATCCACACTAATGACAGACCGGCTAATATCTTCACCAAACATCTACCAACACCTTGCTTTCTTAATCTCCAGGACAAGCTGACCAGCCATCCGTATAAATATCAGCTTGCGGGGGGATAACAGAAACTACCATATGAGTCTACAGCAGCAACTAGATTTTCTAAGTGTATCTCAACAGTTTGTCTCAATCCTATAACCACCTATCTCTAGAACCATCCACTGTATCTATAAATAGAGTACTGTCACTATTGTAGCTAAGATAGTTCCTCTTTTCCACTATTCTCTGCTTAAACGCTTTTGTACATCCAGGTTTCAGGTTTTGCTGCTATCTCCTTCTTTCAATGGTTATCAGGTTCAAAGAAAATAAGCCGCAATACTGCAAACCAGTAACTAATAGCATGTCTTGTAAGGCACCTAAGGGATTCCATAACAAAGCATGCCAGGTCCAAAGCACTTGAAAATTTTCACACCACCACATTAGCTTACTCATTCCAAGAAAGTAGAATAATGTCATACCGCTAACGGGACCAGTTCGAGAGGGACCGGTTGAATTCTTCCCCACCGACCCACCAAACCAACAGGTGGGCTGATCCTGTGCAAAGAAGAGGCAGGGCGGCACTCTGCCGCAGGAGAAGAAGGCAGGGAAAGTTGAGGTCCACTCGGGCCATAATAACTATCACATAGCTGAGATAGTTCCTTTTTTCCTCTATTCTCTGCTTAAAAGCTTTTGTAACATGCAAGTTTCAGGTTTTGCTGCTATCTCCTTTCAATGGTTATCAGGTACAAAGAAAATAAGCCGTAATACTGCAAACCAGTAACTAACAGTATGTCTTCTAAGGCACATAAGGGATTCCATAACAAAGCATGCCAGATCCAAGGCACTTGAAATTTTTCACACCACCACATTAGCTTACTCATTCCAAGCAAGTAAAATGATGTCACGCCGCTCACGGGACCAGTCCGAGAGGGACCGGTTGAATGCTTCCCCACCGGCTCGCCAAACTAACAGGTGGACCAATCCTGCTTGAACGAAGAGGCGGGGAGGCACTCTGCCGCAGGAGAAGAAGGCAGGAAAGGTTGAGGTCCACTCGGGCCATAATCACATATTGAAGGAGGAGAAATTTAGAGAAGTTTAAAAGGAATGTTTTCAAATGCTTTGGGAGGATTCTCTTGAGGGGAGGAACCTAGGGTTTGTTGTTTCCTATGCATGTTTTTGTTTGGGTGTTGTTTTCTTTTCTTCTTGTGGTGTTACTAGCGACGTCTAGGGTGTGGGAGAGCCGATCTACCTCTCAAAAGTAGATCAACCTTGTATCTTGCTTATTTTTTTTATTTTTGTAAGAGCTGCCCTTGTTTGTGTTTCTTTCACTTATTTATTGCCATTGTATCCTGGTTGGTTCGCTGATTTTGGTGCCGAGGCATATCAAATTGGTATTAGAGCATAGATCCTGGTGGGATGGCTGCAAAGAAAGTTGATGCTAGAAGGACAGGTGGAGCAAATTCGATATGGAATAGAATAAAGGTTTGCTACCATGGATGACATTTTCTTCTATTGAAATTCAAATGAATGATGGATTTGAAGGCATAGGGGAAATGCGGAAGATGACGAAAAAACTCGTGGAGATGCAATTCAAAGCCGTGTTGACCGCTCCAACAGCAAGCCCTAACCAAGTGTTGATTAGGGAATCTTTGGTCAGGTTGAAGGGGAAGAAGATCGAGCGAGAAGACAACGAAGAAGACATCATCTACCTACAAGAGCATCCTCCTAGGACTCCGAGAGGAGGGCGAGTGGAGACTTCCGATGGAGGGAGATGGACCTAAAATTGGTGTAGAGGCGGTGGATGAGGGCACGGAAGAGTATGATGGAGGAAAGAGGGAATCAGGAGTGGGATAAGCCTATGAACGCAGGAGGGAGTTTCACCCAAGATACATGGGGGGAAATTCTGGAGGGAGAGGAAGTTTGGATGGAGATGCAAGGGTCAAAAAATTGATGATGTTAATCTTCCAAGGAGAGGATGCACATGGATGGGTGCATCGCGTGGAGCAATACTTTGCGATCAACGCGTTGACTGAGAAAGAGAAGCTCATGGCAGGGGGTTATGCTTGGAGGGGAAGGACTTAGTGTGGTTCCAGCGGATGGAGGCAAGGCATCTGATATGTTATTGGGAGGAGTTCAAGGACTGCTTGTTGGAACATTTTCAAGCCACTCGGAGAAGAAGACCTACACGAGAAATTCTATGCTTGACTCAGTCGGGATGGTTATGGAGTACCGAGAGAAATTCGAGCTTCCATTAAAGAGGTTCAGAGGAATTTCTACAGCAAGCTTGAAAGAGAATTTCTTGAAAGGACTGAAGCCCTACAGAGAGCGGCCATCCGCCCCTTAAGACTGCGTTGATGGAAATGAAGCTCGCCCAGATGATGGAGGATAATAAACATGTTATGAAGACCGGCAAAAGGCGGCAACACTGGGGGATTCTACAAGAGCATCATGACAGCCACGACACCGATGACCTAGACAGTGTCATTTCATAAAGAGACTCCGAAGAAAAAAAGTACCGAACCCCAACCCACGAGTAATTTTAAGTGTCTTGCGGATGAAGAAGTGCGGGATAAAAGAGCCGAAGGATTTTGTTACCGCTGTGACGAGAAATATACCTCAGAACACTGTTGCAAGAAGCGCACCCTTCAGATTCCTTTAGTTCAAGAGAATGATATAGAGGATGAGGACTCAGAAGAGGAAGCAGTTGGGGAGGAGAACCTGCATTTGGATGTGGCAAAGGTGTCCTTCAATTCGGTAGAGGGATTTACCCCAGATCACACCATGAAGGTGAGGGGATAGATCAGGGAACAGTCAATTGTGGTGTTTGTGGAAAGGGGGGCCTCACATAACTTTATCTCAAATCAGATTGCGGAGAAGCTAGGGTTGAAGCTTGTGACTGCAGGGAACTTTGGCTTCATGATGGGTATAGGGAAGGTGGAGAAAAGAAGGAGAATTTGCAAATGACTGGTTCTTACACTGCATGGCCTACAGGTGGTGGAAGACTTCCTTCACTTAGAGTTGTGCAGAACAATTATGATTCTAGGGATGAAGTGACAGTGGACATTGGGAGAGATGAAGGTGGATTGGAAGTCCTTGACGATGGAGTTCTAAGTGGAGGTGTTGAGAGAAGATGCTAGCTTATTCAAAAAACAGGTGTGGTTCAAAACCATGGTCAGGTCGATTCGAGGAGCATGATCGGGTTACCTGGTGGAGTTGCAAAGCATTGAGGAGGTTCGAGATTTAAAGTTGACAAAGTTTTCAAAAGGGATCCAATAGCTCCGACAACATTTTACTGATGTTTTCCAACAGCCTAGCGGGTAAACTCCTCGGATGGAGCACAAACACACTTTTACAATGAAGAAGGGTATTTCTCCCATCAGCGTCAAACCATACAGGTACCCCCCAGATTCAGAAGGATGAGATAGAGAAGTTGATCCGAGAGATGCTTGAGACTAAGATTATCAGGCCTAATATGAGTCATTTTTCCAGTCATCTAACTGGTGAAGAAAAAGGGTGGTAGTTGGAGATTCTGCGTGGACAATCAGGTTCTGAGCAATAAAATGTTGTTGGATAATTTTGATATTCCTATGACTAATAAGTTACTGGATGAGCTTTATGGGTAGTTATTTTCTCAAAAATTGATCTGAAATCAAGGTACCACCAGATCAGGATGAATCCAGCTGATGTGCACAAAACAGTATTCAGAACATATGAAAGACATTATGAGTTCTTGGCGATGTCGTTAAGCCTCAGGAACGCCTTATCTTCAGAAATTTGTCCAAGTTTCTATGATGATATTCTGATTTACAGTCGTACAGAGACAAAGCACGTGAGGAACCTGAGGACAATCTTGGAGATGTTGAGGGAGCACCAGTTGTATGCCAACTTGAATAAATATTCTTTTGCACAATTGCAGACGGAGTACCTAGGACATGTGGTGACCAGAACAGGTGTAGCAGTTGATCAGTCGAAGATTGAGGCTATCATTGATTGGCCCTTACCAAGGAACTTGAAGGAGTTGAGAGGATTCCTAGGTCTCACCGGCTACTACCGGAAGTTTGTTAGATGATATATCACAATAGCATGGCCACTAATAGAGCATTTGAAGAAAGACCATTTCAAATGGGGAGAAGCAGCAACACAGGCTTTTGACCAACCAAAGAGGGTCATGACTAGCGTACTAATATTAGCACTTCTAGGTTTCAGTAAACCCCTCGTGGTGGAGACAGATGTGTCAGGTTACGGATTGGGAGCAGTGCTCGTGCAGGATCAGCGGCATCTTGCCTACTGCAACCAGGTTCTTACAACTAAAGTGAGGCAAAATTCAATTTATGAACGAGAATTGATGGCGATTGTCTCGGTCATTCAAAAGTGGCGGCCCTACCTATCGGGATGACATTTCTTGGTCAAGACAGATCAGATGAGTTTAAAGTATATTTTGAAGCAGCGGATGGTGACTGAGGAGCATCAGAGATGGCTATCCAAGTTAATGGGGTAGTCATAATTTAGTAACGATCAGGATTGAAGAACAAGGCAGTTGACGCACTATCGAGAAAGGTGGAGGAACCCTAATTGATGGCCCTATCGGTACCCTTGGTCCTATATTGGGAGACCTTCAGACTAGAGAGCAAAACGAATGAGGAGTTGAGGAAAATAAGGGTTGAACTACAACATAATCCGAACAGTCCTCCAAGATATGCATTGAGCGGACAACAACTACTCCACCAGGGACGATTCGTGCTACCTAAGTCATCAGAGTATATTCCCAAATTATTACAAAAGTTTTATGACAGTACGGTCAGGGGACATTCAGGGGTGCAGAAGACCTACAGTCGTCAGGCGGTAGAGCTTTATTGGGTAGGGATGAGCAAAAACGTGGAGGCTATGGTGGCAAAATGTGATATGTATCAGTGGCACAAGTACTTGACCACGGCACCAGAGGGGTTACTACAACCTTTAGGATTACTGGAGAAGGTTTGGAAAAAAGTGACGATAGATTTTATCGAGGGGTTGTCATAGTAAAAAGGGTTCATGTTAACTACGGTGGTCGTGGAACACTTAAGTATGCACATTTCATTCCCTTACGACATCCCTACATTGCGGTCTAAGTCGCAACGGTGTTTATCCGGGAAGTGGTCTGTTTGCACGGGGTGTCGGAATCAATTGTATCGGATAAGGACAAAGTGTTCATATGTTATTTATGGAAAGAGCTATTTTGGTTGCAAGGGACAGTCCTTAAAAAGAGCACCACATATCATTATGGGACTGATGGGCAGACATAGCTGATTTACAAGAGTGTGGAGACATGTCTGTGTTGTTTTGTATCTGAAACACCGAAGTTATAGACTGTGTAGAATGCATGGGCTGGATATTGGTATAATACTTCATACCACTGCGTAGCACAGACAACCCCTTTTAAGATATGATATGGGTGAGATCCACCTCACCTGATACATTATGAGCATAGCACTACACCGGTATCCAACATTGATCAGTACTTGGAGGAGAGGGACAGGATATTAGCAGATCTCAAGGGGAATTTTCTAAGGGCTTAACAAATCATGAAGAGGAAAACGGATGAGCACAGGAGAGAGGTGCAATTCGAACCAGGGGACATGGTCTAGTTGAAGCTAAGGCCCTAATGACAGAAGACATTGATCAGGAGGAGAGCGATAAACTCACCAAGATACTTTGGGCCTTATGAGGTGATGGCACACATCGGAGCAGTGGCCTACCGTTTGAAGTTACCACCATCAGTCGCACTACACTCGGTCTTCCATATATCACAACTGAGACGTGAGATTGGAAATCATAAACTCTCATCTACACTACCGCCGACACTAACGGAGGACATGGAGGTGATTCTGGAGCCACTAGAGATCAAAGGAGTGCGCTAAGGACTCGAGGGCGCGAAGAAAGTATTGGCTAAGTGGAAAGGACTGTCAGACTATGAAGCAACATTGGAGACTTATGAGGTGATCCATAAGCATTTTCTACCCTTCCACCTTGAGGACAAGATACTTCTTTGGGATGGGAGTAGTGTTACACCACTCACAAGACCGGTTCGAGAGGGACCGATCAAATGCTTCCCCACTGGCCCGCCAAACCAATAGGCAGGTCGATCCTGCGAGAACGAAGAGGTGGGGCGGCACTCTACAGCAGGAGAAGAACGCAGAGAAAGGGAAAGGCTGGGGTCCACTAGGGGCCATAATCACATATTTAAGGAGGAGAAGTTAAGGGATGTTTAGAAAAAAAAAGTTTTCAAATGCTTTGGGAGGATTCTATTAAGGGAGGAACCTAGTGTTTGTTATTTCCTATGCATATTTTTGTTTGGTTGCTATTTTCTTTTCTTTTTGTGGTCTTCCTAGCTGTGGGAGAGCCGATCTATCTCTCGAAAGTAGATCGACTGCGTATCTTGCTTGTTTTCCTTTGATTTTTGTAAGAGCAGCCCTTGTTTACGTTTCTTTCACCTATTTATTATCATTGCATCGTGGTTGATTCGCTGATTTTGGGGCCACGGTGTATCAAATAACCAAACAACTAATGGAAATTAAGGTTTGTGAGAGACAATAAACAGTTAAATTTTGTCAAACTGTCCCTAGCTGTTGAGATTAAAGAATTTTCCATCTCAATTAGAAGGAATTGCAAGATTGATTCAAATTTTTACTTATGAAAATTGTTGAGGAGATAGATTCTCATTCTTTCAAATGTAAGCCATTAATTAAATCAGCTGATTGAGATATTGTCCTTATATGGTACTATTAGGAGAAAAAGGTAACCAAATCTAGTAAGTGTTTACATAGCATAGCATTTACTAATGTAATATCACCATTAATTAAATGATTGCATCCTGTTTTCTTTCCACAGTTTTTGAGTCACCATCCACGCTGCTTCCTTTCCTTGCATATATCAAATCGAAAGGCAAGCCAATCTTGTCCTTAATTAAATTCCTAGTGAAATGGGAGTTGGCTCACAGAATCAGTATAAGGAAGTAAGGTAATTGAACTGCTTAAAACAGCTTGTAGCAAGCCGACATATATATCATCATTGCATTCTCGAAGCAACCTCCTAAGTTTCCATTTAAGTTTTGAAAGACTCCCTTATCCTCATTTGAGTGCCGTTGAGCTCCTAATAAGTAGAAGAAAAAGAACCAAAAGAATTTTATTTGATATCCAGTGCTCCAAAGGTTACACCATAGAACTTTATACTAACAGAATAAAAGCCAAACAAGGAAATTTGAATGACAAGTCAAAGTTGAATAAATCATGAACAGGTTGTACGCATTTTTCCAGCTGAACTAGCGCATCAGCCAGAAACATACTAACTTCAAAACCAATGGATCTAAACCTGCGTTGCTGATAAATATACAACTGACACATAAGGTATCAAAATTTTGTATTGAACTTAATAATTGACATCAGAATGGTAACAAGATCGAATAAGCATACCTGTTAGTTTTTACAAAGAAGGAACCATTATCAGTATCATATCGGCATGCATGATTGATGCATCCGCCACCAATTGGACTGATCCTTGTAATCTCCGTGGCCTTCCCTTCCGTTAAAATCCATTCTCGAATCGGATCATCGCCCAAAGATGCCACTGTGGGTTGATCAGAAAAACAATTTGCAGCATTACTTAAAATCGTAGATTGTAAGAAATAAAACATGTCAAAAGCATTTGCACCATTCGATTAAGGATTTAACCTTTTGAGAACCAGGAGACAGTGAGAGAGCTTACCGGTTGTCCAATTAGGGGAGACGTGGCATCGCCGTCGAGAGGGCCGGCGGAAGTGTAGAGAAGGTTCCAAAGGGCTACGAATCGGAGAAAGGATTCCCGCGTGCACCATTGGTTTTCAGCTGGAAGAGTATACTTCTTATCCATTGAAAGAGAGGTTGTCGTCCGAAGCAAACCGGGATTTTTTTTAGGAAGATTTAGGGTCCGTCCAAAATGCTTTTTTTCTTGGTTTGGAAGCCCTCGGGCGTCCACACAAATTTTATGTAAAATATGGTCAAGAGTTCGAGACACATTTCTTCACGTTCATTTTACTGTCCTCAAGCAACCCTTTCTCTCGTTTCTCTCTCTCAACCTCGCTTCATCTATCTTGATTTTTTCTGTCTTAGGTATCTCTTTCCATCGGATCTATGACTCTGGTATAGACGTTGTTTTTTGTTGGCTATTGTAAATTGAGAGTGGTTGTTCCAGTGACCCTTACATACTTCTCCCTCTACTCTCTTTTCTTCCACTCAATCTGGTGGTTCTGTGCACTCTATGCTTTGTGTGGTAGTTCCCTTTTATTAGTTGGTGGTTATTGTGGTGAGCTTTTTATTCTCACTTTCCATCTCCTTTCTCTTTTTCAACTCGATTTGGTGGTTGTACGCATTACGAGCTATGTGTGGTATTCCATCTTCTACCTCTCTTCTCTGTTCTTCACCTCATACGCATTATGGTTGTTGGTTTCATCTCCTTGATTTATATAATTGATCTATTTGGTGGTTTCGATTTGATATGCTCGATTAATGATTTTGATGCTTCATGTTGCATCCATGATGGATTTGGTTCATTCTTTTGAAGATTTGTGATTTGCGATTTTAGTTGGCAATGTTGTTTGGATTAGTGTTTTTGCGGTGATCTTTGGATTTTTGGTGCTTGATTTGTTGATAACAATTCTTGGGATGCCTTAGATGTGGTTCGTTCGATTTGTGGATTTGATCTATTTGTTTTGTTTTTATTAGGATAATTACATACCTAGCACCCTAAGCAGTCCTTCTCGATATCTTTGATGTGAATGGTTTGTGCTTTACGATGAGCGGTGATTTTTTTCATCAATTTTGATTTTTCAGTGTGAATTTGAAAAGTGGATGAAATTTGGTGATAAATTTGTTAATAGCGATACTTCAGGTGTTGTGTATGCATTGAATATAGGTTGAGATTTTAACATGAATTTGGATATTTCAGTGGGAATTTGAACAATGGGGTGAAAGTATATGTTCGATTTGTTAATAGCAATACTTTGGCTGTTTTTGACATGTTAAATATGGGTTGCGTTTTTAACATGAATTTGGATACTTGAGTGAGAATTTGAAAATGTATAAAATATGGTGTTGAATTTGTTAATAGGAATGTTTTCTGGAGCTATTATTACGTTTAAATATGGGTTGATATTTTATCAATGAAGCTTTCATGGCAATAAGAAATTTAAAAATGGATGAAAGGGTAGTGTTGCATTTGTTAATAGCAATTTTGGTGTGTTGATGTGGCGTTGTTTGTGAAAATGGTTAGTGTGTGTATGTGTTTATGTGGATTTGGTGTGCGGAGGAGGTGCATGTGGTGTGGTAGATGTATTGGTGTCTTGATGTGTCAGTGTGTGAAGTTGTTGGTGTGGAGGTGGTGGTGTTTGGTGGAGGTGTTGGTGTGAAGGTTGCGGTGTCTGGTGGAGGTGGTTGTGTCTGTGTGGTATCTGGTGGTGTCTGTGTGTTTTTGTGAGGAGGTGATGGTGTATGTGTGGAGGTGTTGGTGTGTGATTGTGGAGGAGGTGGTTAGTGTGTGGATGTGTTTGTGTGGAGCTGTTGGTGTGTGGAGGTGGTGTTGGTGGTGTGATGTATGTGTTGGTATCTTGATGTGCCAGTGTGTGGAGGAGGTGATGGTGTCTATGTGGTATTTGGCGATGTCTGTGTATCGTTCTGAGGAGGTGGTGGTGTCTGTGTGAAGGTGTTGGTGTGTGATTGTAGAGGTGGTGGTTAGTGTGTTGTTGTGTGGAGGTGGTGTTGGTGGTGTGGTGAACGTGTTTGTATCATGATGTGCCAATGTGTGGAGGTGGTAGTGTCTGTGTGAAGGTGCTAGAGTCTGGTACTTTCTGTTTGTTGTTGTGAGTAGGTGGTGGTGTATGTGTGATGGTGTTGGTGTGTGATATGGAGTTCGTGGTTAGTGTGTGGTTGTGTTTGTGTGGAGTTGTTGGTGTGTGGAGGTGGTGATGGTGACGTGATGGATGTGTTGGTGTCTTGATATGCTGGTGTTTGGAGGTGGTGGTGTTAAGATGTTGCAAACAACGTTACTATACAGGGGCAGAATGATCATTTATTCAAAAACAGCTGCAGCACAGCTGTTTTCAAATTGCAAAAAACAAATAAACTGTCAGCTTATATGCAACAGCTTCTGCGCAGTAGTTTCTTGTGGTGGTTGTTGCGCAGAAGCTTATTATTAAGCTGCAACTACTCCAAACGGTCCCTTACATTATCACTTAATTCTTATGCATTTATATTTACATGCATATCTCATAATTTTTATGATTTTTGATATTTATAGATTAAATTTTTAATTAAAATATTTTATCTATATATAAAAGATATATGTCACTTTTTAAATTAATAATAGTGTTATTTTTTTATGTGATATTAAAAATTTAAAAACTATAAACTAGCATGTCATTAAGAAATTTTGATCGTTGACACGAATTTTGAGATATTTTTCCAGCAAGAAACATTTCACATTTAAATTCATAGTCAACCGGAATCCATGTTTCAGTAAAGTTATAATCAAACTGACAATCTCGACAAGATGAACCCGATTATAGAAAAATTGGTTCGATCTAAATCCAATCAAACCTACATCAAACCATTAATGCACTTTTGAATTTTTTGGATTGTCAATTGAATTATCAAATATACTCAAATTTTGATATTATATTCAAATCGAGTGATTCAACAAGAGAAATCTATCAGCCCAAGCTCGCTTAATTCTGAAATCATTAAGGTTATCAAATCATGTCAACCCTCTCTCCTCACTGGAGGAGGATGGAGAAGAGAAGAAAGTTCATAGCATGTTTTGGACTGAAGACTAGATAATAGCTTTTGGCCTTCGTAGTCACTGATTACCGTTAACCACTGCTTGTTGCCCATTGTGAACCATCACAAGCATCCCCTGCTTGTTGCAGTCGATGACCTATGCTTGTTAATGATATAGCTAAAGTACAGTCATAATGTTAAACACAGTATTGAAGACCAGGAAGTAACTTCCGACCTCCATAGCTACAAACCATTGTCAACAACCGTCTGTTGGCCTCTTCTGTTCACCGCCAACGGCAACCCCTGCTTACTAACACCATATTTGAAATGCGACTATAATGTAGAACATCATATTGAAGATCTGACAAAAAATTTTGGGGACCACTGCTTATGAACTTCATATTCAGAGTACATTGATTTTTTCGGAATTTTGAAGTTTGTCTATACTTTATATATGAACAAATGTTGTATTTGGAATAAAATTGTTACACTACTCTCCCAATCATGAGAAATGGGTGTATATTTGTATTTACTCACTTATAGTGGACTACTTTGACAGGCTATGCTTCATGATTCTTTTTTTTTCAGTTTATCCATATAAAAAATCATAATGCCTTATCTTGTTCCATGTTTGTTATCTGTATGTGTGTCAGATCTTTTGTGCAATGCTAAGACGTTAATTAATCACTCTATCATCGTGGCTTATCTAACAGATAATAATTTAGCATTGTTTGTGGGAAACAAAGTCTTTTTTATAAAATTCTACACTTCATTGATGGCTAGCAAACATAGTACAAGAGCTTCTCCTCTAACACCCATCATTCCAAGGTGTAGTCTCGAAGTCCAGGACGTCAAGCCTACGTTCAGTTTCTTAAAGATATACATCATCTTGCTGGAAAAAAAAACCTCTATGCACCTCTTGAAGATCATGTATAGAGAACAGATGAGTCCCAATTAGATTATTTGACTTTTACGGGAAGCCCAACAACTGACAGTGATGCCAACTAGAGGGGCATAGTTACATCAAAATTCATTGATTAGAGATAAATTTTTGGCATCCCCTCCACACACTGTAGGTCCTCATCAATACTTGACAGTGATCACAGTCACCTCCCATCATCATGCCTAACCAGAGGCCACCAACACATGTAGAGAACTTAACTTGACCTCACACAATTTGTGACGAGCTATGACACATCATAAGAGGAGTTATCTTTGAGTGATGGAAAAAATTTCTTAGCTTAGTGTGGTTCTTAAGAGTCTTCTCTATCAGTTCAGAATGTCTTTCAACATCCTATTCCAACAGAGTATAAGCTTCCGAGTGTTGATGCTTTTGATTCTGTCTATCAGGATGAACATGTTGATCACTTCAAAATCATCATGGATATACAAAGAACCTTTGTGCACTTCTTTTTCAAGTTTTTCTGTGTCTCTTAAAGGTCAAGCATGCATTTGATTTTATTCACTTTTAGGGGGGAGCATTCATACATTTGATGAGCTCATTAAGATGTTTATAAAGCAATTAATCACAAATTGAAGGATTATCAAGGACTCCTCTCACTTTTTTCAGAATTCGTTAAAATTAGAGAGAATTATTATAGGAATATTTCCTGAAATTATTTATCGAAGCTCATCAAATCCCAAGTGTATATCCAAAACAATTAAGAGTTTTTTTCTTGGGGAGACTGCATCTTGATTCTTTCTACTAATATTTGATGTTGGAGACGGTTTGCTTATATACTGATCTAATTCACCTTGTGAAGACACAATTTGTTGCTAAAAAAACTATTAATATACATAAAAAGTAATTGGAGCTTTAATCATAAAAACGTAGGAAGAACCTCACAAAAACAACTCTAGCATCTCAACAAAAGAGGTATGAGCCACAGGAAAAATTTGGTTTGTCCCCTCAATTGTTGAACATGAATCTAGGCTAGAGAAGGAGTATATAATGCTTAACACATCACATTTCAACATCCTGATGGTGATTCGAGACGAGAAAACTCTTAAGTCTTATCCTCTATTGAGGCTAAATGTATGGAATCATGAAAATTGTTATCACTTCTAATGAATTTATGGTTGTAACACCGAAGAATATTTTCAACTCAAGAAGGAAATCAAAATGTTAATCCATTAATAGTATTTAAGTCAATTCATTTAAAGTAAGATCCCCATAGCAATAATGGCCCTACTAAGGGGCAACAAGCCCTAAAGCAACAACAAAGAATGATCAGACTATCGGTGAATTTGTAAGGATCATAGGAGGGCCATTAATATTCTAGTAAGTTTGTATCATTGTTTATTAAGAGCCTTCACTAAATAAATATCACGTCAGCCACTCAATTAACTTTGATGAGTATGATCTTGAGGGAGTTCAAACCACTCACTAGGATCCTCTTATTATAAGCTTTAGAAATGGTGACCTTTACTATAACGTAAAGAGAATCCTCATTGACAGAGGGAGTCAGTCAATATTTTATTTTTACTCAACATTCCTTGGTTGGGGTTGACAAGGGGAGAACAACAACCAAATGATGGATATCTCTATGGATTTGATAATCAACTAGTGATTGTAGAGGGGACAATCAATCGCATTCCTCATTGCATTCAGAGTATTCCCTCCATGGATAACTCACATAATCTAATTAATTATTATCAAATTGGAATCAACGTATAATGTCATATTTGAAAGAACTCTCTAGATAATTTTGAGGCTCATAGTTTTTATTACACATCTCAAGATAAAATTTCTAACATCATACAGAGTCGGCATTATACTTAGGGATAAAAAAATGGACACAATTGTGCTACCTCATGCAAGCCCAACTATGCTCATCTGAGACTCTTAGCATTGAGATTTTTGACCTTCGAGATGAAGATATTTCCCATCAGCCTTCGCTAGTTGAAAATTTAATGTGTGTTCTTTATCAGAGGAACATCCTTCATAAACTATGCATCTTGTATCTTTACTACTTAGTGAGCAAAAATTAGAGTATATAAATTAAGAAGTGTTTGTCGATAGTCCGACAGACATGTCCAACATTGATCAAGAAGTAATTATGCATTCCTTAGAGATCAACAATACAAATAAGCCAATCATCCAAAATAAGCAAAATTTTGTGCCAAAATACTAACAAGCGATTCAACAAGAAGTCAATAAGCTTCTCCGTGGAAGGTGCATCATCTTGCTTGGCCCACAAACATTGTTATAGTGAAGAAGGCTTCTAGAACATAGAGGGATTGCGTCAACTATACTAATCTTAACAAAGTTTATCTAAACGATAGTTTCTCTCTTTTCCGTATAGATCAATTGGTTGATGTTGCCTTTGGTCATCAAATGGTTAGCTCATGGATGATTATTCTGGTTATAAAAGTATAAAGATGGATCTTGTTAATGAGAAAACTACTTCCTTCCAGACAGATAAAGGTTTGTATCGCTACAACGTGTGCCCTTCAGGCTAAATAATGTTAGTGATTAATAAGAAAATAATTAATAAGAAATCACTTGATGTAAAATATAAAATATCATTTTTTTTTAATATTTTGAATAATTTAAAGAAAATTTTTTGAATTTGTATATATTTTATGTTTTTATTTTATTAATTATTTTTTAAAAGAGCAGATCACTAGCTAATGAGGCGAGTTGTGCTTGGCTTGTTTGCTCATCGAGCTCAATTCATGAGCCACTTATCGTGTCGAGCTCGAGCCAGGTCACTAGTAGACTTCGCTCACTTACACCACACTTCAAGCTATACACAAGTATTTGGAGTGTTTGTCTTTTTCTCACTCAAATAGTTCAAAATCACATAATAATATTTATTTTATAATTGATGAGGTTCTCATTCAAAATCTAGACAATACAACTCGAAGCACTTATCAATTCCAATGGAAGAATTAATGGAGTGCAGAGAAGAAACACGATGGACAATATATTGAGATGTGTTAAATTTTCAGAAGAATTGAATGTGAATGTTAAATAAGCAATAAGCAAAAGGAGAGCAATTTAAAGAAGGGAGAAAAAAAATTTTCGATAGAGGCTTTCATGAAAATGCTAAACAATTGATATTTTTCATGAAAATGCCCTATGAATTGGCATTTTTATAAGAATGCCAATGTGCTATGCATTTTCATGATTATTTTAAAATTTATTAATTATTTTCATGATTAATAATAATTTTATATATTTTTTACATTATTTACATATTTTTTGTTAAAATTATAATTAATAATATTTAATTTTTTTCATTTATTTTTAATGAGTAAAAATTATTAAACTAAAATTTAATTCTAGTATAATTATTTTCTTTAATATAAAATGTGGCTTAGTTGGACTTATTATTTTCTGATTACTTGTTATATATATATATATATATATATATATATATATATATATATATATATATATATATATATATATATATTATACATCATATTGTCAATATGAGATAGTATTCATGTATCTAATGTGTGCATGTTTAAGTATTCTACTAAAGCAAAGCATTCTCATCATTCTTTTAACATCTTTCTCATAATTGAGTTTGACATTATTCTATGGGATTAATTTTCTTAGAATTATACCTCTATAACACGTTGATAAAGCTAAACTTAAATTTATTAAAAAACCTAGTATCACCTTCCAAGAAGGTAGTCATGTTATGCTTTTCATCATTTGGACAATCAAACCAATATGACTCATTGAGAAGAGAAGTTAGGCGAGTTTGGTGCAGTTACATTACCATAATAAGAAGATCATTGAGAGAGATGTGGTGTTGATAATGTGTGAACCCCTAAATGTACTTCTTATTGAATATATATGCCTAATGCCTAATAGCATGCACTTAGGTGGAAAAGGATGATTGAGTCACCACATCTAATTGATAACTAAATGATTTATTTGAGTAAAGGCTTCATTCAACCAAACATTTCACACTAGTGATTATTGTTGTTATTCATAAGATAAAGGAGAGATTTTTTTTAATTTTATACATTGCATTTTAAGGTTTGAACAAGACGATGGTAAAGAATAATACTTTTGGTAAGGAAATGCAACCTCTTAGACCAATACATGTCATCAAAATCTTTCTCTATATAGATTTAGGGTCAAACTACTACCAACTTAGGATCAAAGAGATCAAAAAATAAAAAAATATTTATATTTTGAATTTACTACATTCATTATGAGTTCCTTGGGATACCATTTAGATTAATAAATACCAATATCAATTTTGTATAATTAATTAAACAAGCCTTCCACCCTTAATTATATTTACTCATGATCATTTTTATTAACAACACTTAATGAGACATGAAGCACAATTATGCATTATTTTATAGCCTCCATTAAGACTACTTTTATGCAAAATTTCTTGCTTTTTCTAACTAGGGCATATGATTAGTGTTGATGGCATTTAGGCAGGCTTCAATAAAATTGTAATCATCATTGATTGGTTGGAACCAAGTATTATGATGAAATTTTACAACTTTCTAAATTTTGTTAATACTATTGTAATTTCACGTCAGTAATTCCACAAAAAGTGACATAATAGCTTGATTGGGCTTAAAGGCAATAAAATTTTAAAAAAATGGATGGCTATTAATGAATGCCTTGGCACTAAGAGATTATATTATGATGACAAGCGTGCTCACACTGCAAAAAGGGTGATAGGGGTTCTAGGTATATAATAATGGCTCTTCTTATATACTTATTTGAGTAATAATATAATATAATTAAATGATTACTTTTAAACTTGATAGCTCAAGCCTTATGAGAATAACTATGCAAAATATGATTAACAGTTAATACTCATTATTGCAACCTCAAGATATGATATATATATACACATACTTACATAAATACATACATACATATATATAAATTTTTTTAAACTAAAATCTTAAATTATTTACTATAGGAATTGTATAGAGCTATTAAAAGAATATTACATGGATGTATTATCATCATGACAAGGCAATCATAATGATTAATGCCATAGATAGTAAGCCAACCCATAACACTTTCTTTATTAACCTAGAATGATGGTTATTATATTTGGATGGAGAGGGTGAATAATAGGTCTGCGCAATAGACTGATGAGATATTACTACTAATCGAAGTCGTGTTAATGGTGTAAAAAAGTTGAATTGCCTTGTTAATGCCCAAATAAAAATATTTGACTAGCTAACATGAATTAACATTGTGGTAATCATCTAACTCCATGGAACATTAAGAATGATCCCATTTAATAATATAAATAATTAATGTTTTAGTACAGAAAAAATTTCAAAATATCAAATATACTCAATTTGAATTTAGCATGCCTTTTAATCTTTAGGCCAATAGGCTAACATAGTGAACCATATAAAAAGTTGTAGAATCTTCTCATAATGACTTTTATTGACTTGAATGATGAATTGAATCAACCTCTTTGATTTTGGTTAGTTCACCTACAATAATAATTAATAGATAGAATTACATGCATATTGTAATTCTTATGCATATATATATTTAACAGCTAACTTTGATATTTAATTGTATAGCATTTTAGAATCATAATCAAATTAAAATATATTAATGTGACACAAGGTGCTAATTTAATAATAGACTGACAACAATAACTTAAGCCAAAAAAAAAAATGATAATTAAAATACTATGACAAAAAACAAATAAATTCTACCAATAATTTTTTTTTTTAATTTTTGTTATAAGCATCATGATTGTTATTTAAGATTATGTGCTTATATAATATTGATTATAAAATATTTTTTATCTTAAAAGACATGGATTTTAAATTTTGAATGCTTCAATTTCTGAAAGTCAAATATTTGAATTTTAAATTTGATATTTCAAAATTTAAATTCACCATAAAAAGGCTTTGCCTCCAATCTATCCCCCTTATAAATAGCACCAAACCTTATCTGACCCCCCTCAAGAGAGCCAACCATAGGCGACACCAAATTTGATATTATAGACAAAAGTTCCTAAGTCTCTTCGCTAAGAAATTACATGTTTTTTTCTCCCCAATTGATCTTATAGTGAGATTATAAATTAAGATTCTTTGGTGAGGTTGAAATATTTATAATTAGATTTTTATGACTTTTTGATGCTCTTTGGTGAGAACCTCAAGAGATCGAAAACTTTTGTCTTTAGTACCAAAGTTTATAATCCACCCCTCTTGCTTTTTCTAATAATATCCAAACACACAACCTTCTCTAATAACATCATTTATTATATATTTCAACACAAAAAAAAGTAGATTCATGAACACTATATATGAAGTTAGAAATCCTTCAAATTTTTATGAAAAACCTTTTGTAGGAGGACAAAATCATGGCACGAAGATCAACTCAAAGCTAAATATAGTTGTTCGAGAATTGCCAATAATAACATATATTGCTCTGCCATTGAAGACTTGAACTCATTCATTCAACTTCTTACAAAAGTTCTTTGAGGTTTAGGAGAATTATTATGGCACAAGATGCTAATGCAAGAAGAAGTGGACCAAGCAATAAAGGTTAAAGCTTGAAGATAAATGCTAATAATCAAAGTCCAATGATAAGAGGCAAATGAAGTATATTAAATAGAGTTCTTATTTTATGTGTGATTATTATTGTTTATGATTATCTATTTGCAATATATTTGTAAAATATTTATAATTTTTTTAAAAATATTAATTTAAAATTTTAAAAGTTTGAATTTTAAATTTCTAAATTTTGAATTTTAAATTTAACTTTTTAAGAGTATAAGGATAAGATTATGTTAAATTCACAAAAATAATTAAAATCATTAATAAATCCTTTTTTTACTCGAGAGTAGAATGTCACAACTCCTTGATGGGTGGAAACAAACCTCTCCCATCTACACACTTGGCCATACCTTTACTTCTACAAATGTTTTGCTATTTTGAAATTTATCTTTTTGTAAAATATTTATATTTTATTTTGTAAACGAATGAAAGAATTTTGATGCTATTTTGATAAAGTTTTGAGTGAGAAGCTCAAAGAGATTGGCTTGTTGGTCGGCTTCATTGTGAAAAGTGATTTGATGATTTCTTTTAACTAGTCACTTTATTAAGTGATTAGCTTTTTTATAAAATCCCTAGATTTACCTAATGTAATAGTCTTCTACACTTTTCATTCTATCTAAAAAATATTTTTCTTACATTGTTGGTCCACAAACATCTACTTAAAACTAAGTATGGAGTGTTAGCCTAGGATTTTCTATAGTAGGACCTAGTTTTGTTGTAGTACTCAATAGGTGAGCTTTAATCTATTAGAATTGAGTTAAATTTTGTTAGATTTTAAATAGAAACCATGCAAACAAGTTCTATTGGAATTTAGCTAAAGTCAAGAAAGAAAATAGTAATTGGATCATTTTAATGGATGAGACTACTAACAAGATGAAGGTGGTTTGATAATAACTATTGATATCTTAGGGCTAATGGAAGAGATATTATAATCAAAAGCACCATAATCTTCAGTTTTCCATTTAACACAATATCGCTCTAAAGATTGACCCTTATGTGTGAATGAAATGGGTTTATAGAGTACACAATCTTTAATCATGGCATCATAGTTATTTTGAGGTAAACAGCCATGAGGAAAAGTTTCACTACTACTTTTGTCGTCAACCATAAAAATTATGCACAATGAATTTCATGTTTTAAATCACTAGAGATATATACTAGAGCTAACATACATACTTCAATATTAATCTAATGAGTTGTAGCTGCAATCCAACCTTAGCTATGAGGAAAGGCTCGACATGTGTCTTATTTGCCAAAGTACATAAGATAAGTAACTCTATAACAAAGCCGCACTGGCAAAAAAATCTATAATGAAGGAATTAAAATAAAAAGATAAACTACTTGTAAGATGGAGGCTAACATGAGTACATGGCATCTTTACCTCACGAAGATGATACTACACTTCAAGGAATTTTTTTAAGTGTTATGAGTAAATAAATCTATAATTCTAGTTAGAATTTTATTGTGGATCTTACCTAATGGTTATGTCCCAATATATATGACTTCACTCGTTCAATATTTTATGAGCATGTCATAATAGATAGTGTTTTCAACAAACATGACTAACCAACATCAGGACAATTGAAACAAATAAACTCAAGTTAGCAAGATTGTTGATAGATTTGACATATGAGAATTCATCAACAAGCTTAGCTTAATTATTTGGGTTAATATGATGCCAATTAAAAGTTTCACATGGAGACTGCCCCTAATAGTTGGTTTCATCAAAATTGTTGATGATGGTGAGTTGATATGCGTAACATGTCAAACTAAATTCTAACATGTGATTGCATATCTAGATAATTTGGATGAGATATGTTATATAGCCAACAAACACAAATACTGTGAACGACATTGATTGAGAATATGAGGGAAGTAAGTTTTAACATTATCCCATATGCAAAGGTAAGTTTGATCCACCTTAGGGCACTATCTATCTAGTGAGAAGTTATCCCTAACACATGAGAATGGACTATTGAAATTGAGTTGATGTGTAAACACTTTGCTATTAAGGAGACAATTGAACCAATAAAAGGATGACCTAAGAGCAGAGCTGTTAACGATTTAATTTTGAGCCAAGCCGGAGTTGGCTCAAAATCGGCTCGACAAAATTTCATTCCAAAATTTGGCTCGTAGCAAACCTGTTTATTTCGATCCAATCTCGATCATAGCCAAAATTTGAATCAATTTTCGAGCAATTAACGATCTTCGAGCTAAATTCACTATATTCATGGCCCTAACTTTATTAAAATTGTTCCGATTTCAAGCCGAGTTGGGGTCTGCTAAAAAATTCGATCCAATGACTCGTAGCTCGGCTCGTTTACTCCGTTAATCTCTCTGGTTATTTTTTTTTTTTTTTTTTTTTTTTTTTGTGCTTGATATGTTATCTCCCCAGTTAACTCCCATGTTAAAACAAAATGATTATGCAACCACAACAACAATAAAGGCTTAATCCCACTAAGTGGGGTCGGCTACATGAATCCTTTTTCTCCATTGCGTCCTATTTAGTGTCGTCAAAACAAAATGATTATGATGAACATAAACTTTTAATATGTTATATTTTAGGGACAAAGAAAGTAACTCTCAATCAGAAGCATTGATGGTTTTGAGACAGCTTCACTTCAAAAACACATATATGTCTTAAAGAACTCCCTGAACTTTTCTAGTAATTTTTATAAAATTTCCTAGAAGAAATATCTTATCAGTTTTTATTTTATGTTAAGATTTATAAAATTTCCGAGAACACAGATCAAGATATAATGATTAGTAATCACTAGTAGCAATTTCTAAAAGGAACTCCTTAATAGATATTCTGTCCTCCATGATCATGCCTTCTATTCAAGAAAGCATAAAAGAAGAGTTTCTTTGAGCAAGAAACCGCTTCCCTTTCCAAAATAAAAATTAACTGCAGAAAAAGATTCAAAACAACCGCATAAAATATCAGGAGAAAAAAAATACATAACAGCTTAGTTCTATTTAATAACAAAGGAGAGAAATAAATTAGGCCACGTATTCTTTCCCTCTTTTAAGTTTATCCCTCCTGTTAAATACAACTTCACGTTACATCAATCGAATATATCCCTGAAAGAGAAGCATCTAAACTAGCATTATTTTTATCAGTAAAATATAGACAAAAAAACACAGCTTAATAATGATTTGATTTAATAGATAAGTGAATAAAGCATCATAAGTTTTTCAATCAATCACAATAAGAACATATTGCTTGCAGCCTGCCAAAAACAATCCATTCAATAAACAAAAGATATTCAACCAAAAGTTCTGTTTTGAGGAAGTTTATCATCTCTTTAGAAGCCTATGGACAATGCAACATTAGTTAACTGACCTGGAAGCCAATCTTTGGAACAGCTCACTTTGCTTAGCAGCAACTTTCCTGCAAATTCTCAAATTGCAGATATGACATCCATTTACAAATACTATACAGTTATTCCACCAATTGTGAGGTTCTCTTTATAATAAGAAGGAAACTTACTGAGCCTCCACATGTACCAGTCTCATGTTCTAATATTAGGATCTCCGAATACTGCAGGAACAGTTTCATGAATTTCTTGGATATTGTTTTCGCTCCCTGAATGTTGATGGACGGGAAGAAGCCAAGTTCTATCATCAGTAAACTCTGCTGAGTGAACTTGAAGCGAACTTGAGAAGGGAGACTCGAGTCTTTCTTCGCACGTGTTTAATGGCAAACGACAAATAGGACAAGTCGATTGCTTTTGCAGCCACACATCTATGCAAATCAGATGGAAGTTATGATGACAAATCGGCATTACTCGAAGCATCTCTTTGTCTTGGTATTCCCCTAAGCATATGGAACATCTAATTGAGATAAAAGAGGAAAAATCAGTTCAAACAATCATAATCAACTTTGATTTCAGAATCAGGAATCAAACCAAGCATCAGAATAATCTTAGGCTGCAACGTTTACATGGTTAGATTTCCATTAGGAAATGGATAAGATGCAGAATTGAATGAAGTTAGCCTCAATAAAATGATGTTTTCAAGGGCGTTAGGAGCGAAAAATAATGTCATTTAAGCGATTTGAATATTTATGATAGTAACCTATAGTCAACAGGGCAGAATAACAATGGTTATGTTCTGAGTAGAGACACAAACCTGAACATGAAGTAATAACTATTTCACACTTATTAACATTTTCCTCAACATTATTCATTTCGATGTTCACACTGCACAAAATTTTTTTTCAAAGGATATTCATAAACCGATATCAGTTGGATTACTTCAGGACATTAAGCCCATATCATTTTTGCTTTAGTTATGAATGCTCTTACTAGACATTTACAGGACATTATACCTTGGTATTAATCCAGATGCTCGAAGTAAGCTTGAGGCGAAGTCAAAGAAGTGTTACTTCATTGGCTACGGAGATGATGCATTTGGGTATCGTTTCTGGGATGATCAAGATCGGAAGATCATAAGGAGCGAGAACGTGATCTTTAATGAGAAAATGATGTACAAAGACAAGACTAGTACAGCTTCGAAACAAGATCTGCAGAAATCCGAAGCTCGGTAAAGTTTGATGATTTACCAGAGGTCATAGTACATGATCAAAATATGAATGACGACGAGAGTGGGTCCGAGGCACCCATTCCCATTATTCCGCAATCAGGTTCAGAGTCATTCACTACTCCAACTACTGTTCGCAGGTCAGAAAAGGCTAGACGCTCTCCACAGAGGTATTCTCCTACTTTAAACTACATTCTGCTGACAGATGGTGGAGAACCTCAGAGTTATGAAGAAACCTTGCAAGATGAAAATTCGAGCAAGTGAGAGTTGGTCATAAAGGAGGAGATAGATTCTCTGTTAGAAAATCAGACATAGGAGCTGACATATCTTCCACTGGGGAAGAAGCGCTTTACACAACAAGTGGGTATATCGAGTAAAGACCGAACATGATGACGATAAAAGGTACAAGGCAAGACTTGTTGTTAAAGGTTTTCAGCGAAGCATGGTATTGATTACTCCGAGATTTTCTCTCCCGTGGTGAAGCTTACAACCATCGGAATGAGTATCGTCTACATGGTGGCTACTCGAAAATCTCTTCTCGAGCGAGTTAGATGTGAAGACGACTTTTCTTCATGGAGACCTCGAAGAAGACATCTACATGCACCAACCCGAAGGGTTCGTGGTACATGGAAAGGAAAACTCGGTTGCGGATTGAAAAGAGCTTATATGGCACCGAAGCAAGCTCCTGAGACAGTGATGCATGAAGTTTGATAAATTCATGCTCAATGCGGTACAACGGATGTCGAGCGGATCATTCGTCTGTATGTCGGTATTTTGACAATTCATATATCATCCTATTGTCGTATGTGGATGATATGCTTATTGCAGAAGTCAAGCATTGATGAGATCAATAATCCGAAGAAGCGGATGTCAAAACACTTTGCAGATGAAGGATTTGGGAGCGGCAAGCAAATCTTGGCATGAAAATTATCGAGACGGAGTCGAAGGTACGTTAAAACTTCGACAAGTTCGAATATGTGAAAAAGGTGCTTAACGGAGTTCAATATGGACAAGGCCAAACCAGTTAGCACACCTCTGGGCGATCATTTCGGACTCAGCAAGAGTCGATCACCCACGTCGGATGAGGAATGAGACTATATGAGTAAGGTTCCTTACGCTTCGCCTATCGATTCACTTATGTATGCTATGGTCCGCACCGGACCAGGATATCGCTCATGCGATGGGAGTTGTGAGCGGATACATGAGTAATCCAGGAAAGGAACATTGGGAAGGTTCGTGAAGTGGATCTTTAGATACCTAAGAGGCTCTACGAAACCTTCTTGTGTTTCTCGGAAAGAGCCCGGAGGTACGTGGCTATGTTGATGCTCGATCTAGTTGGAGACATCGATATCTAGAAGGAGCACCACAGGTTATGTTTATACTCTTGGTAGATCGTCTGTATCATGGTGCTCAAACCCGTGAAGACAGTTTGTTGTCTCACTACGAGTCGAGTATGTAGCAGTGTCAGAGGCTGCAAAGGAGATGATATGGCTACGGAGCTTCTTGGATGAATTGGGCAAGAATGATCAAAAGGGCATTCTCTACAGTGATAGTCAGAGTGCCATATTCGCTGCGGAATCCAAGCATTTCGATCAGGACTAAGCATATTCGGATCAAGTACCACTTCATACGGTTATTGTTAGATGACCGACAATTGTTGCTTGAAAAAATTCGTGGAAGTGAGAACCCTGCTGATATGTTGACAAAGGGTGTTACTCTTGAGAAACTGAAGCTGTGCGCAGCTTCAGTTGGTCTTCTAAATTAAAGAACAAGGACTTTGAGTTGCAGAGGTGGAGGACATCACGTTTGAGGAAAGATCGGTACAGTTAGCAGATGAGGCAACCAGTACGGTGCAGTCAGCATTGCAGTCTCCAAGTGGGAGAATTGTTAAGATGGAGCCTGCCCTGCCTCCCGCCCTTTCTCCCTTCTCCGCGTCGCGCCTCACGCGGTTTCGCGGGTGAATCTCCCGCCTCTTCTCCGCGTCGCGCTTCACGCGACGCCGCGCGTGAAGCTTCCCGCGTCTTCTTCACGCGGCATCTACTTCCCGCCTGCTCTTCACGCGGAACCTGCTTCCCGCCTCTTCTTCCTTCTGATATTGCCATTATGCTTCCTATAAAAGGGCAAAAAAGGGCTGCGGCACAGGGGTGTACTAAAACTCTTCTTCTTCGGTGAAAAGGCAAGCAAGAGAAAAAGCTCCTTGTTTTTCTCCGGTCCACGCAATGACAGAAAAGTTTTTCCCCCTTTTTGTTTTCTCCTTTTTCACGTGAGAGAGAGAGAGAGAAGGGAAGAAGGTGGGAAGAAGAAAAGAGAGAGAGAGGGAAAGATAGAGAGAGAGGGAGAGAAATAATTCTTTCTTGTAAACGTCGACGTCGTCGACGGTGTAATTCCTCAAAGTATAGTAAAATCCTCTGCAGCTCCGTGGACGTAGGCAAATTGCCGAACCACGTAAATCTCTGTGTCGTATTTTCTGGTGCATTTTTCTCGTTTCAATTTCCGCTTTATTGTCGTCGTTTTTCATAACACATTCAAATTAGTATAAATGCTGTTTTGCATCGTGTGATGTTTAAGGTGTTTCACACTTCCTAATTAATCAGTTGAGTGATGGTAAACAAAAAAAAAAGACATGTTATTTGTTGGTTTTTATTTTTTATTTTAAAAATAAATCTAGAAGTTTTAAAAACACTCGGAGAAAATTTTTAGATTTTTTAAATATTTTTTAAAAGGAATGAATTAAAAGTTCACTCTTTGCAAGAATTCAATAAAATTCTGCCCTTGATCAAAACACCGAGCAAAATGAATCTTGAATGTTACGCAACCATCACCACTAGTCACTGCTACCCCATTGTTGTCACCGCCACCAACCATTGTCCGCCACCACCACTGCCACTGTTGAAACATATTTTTAAGCTGTCGAATATGTTTTATTTCAGTTGAAAATATAACCAAAATACATTAAATCGAGTTAAGAAAAAAACATCATATCATAAAATAATGTCGAGGGCATATAAATGAAAAAAAAAGCTCAATGATAGAATAGTTTAACATATATATAAAAAAACCATTAGCGATAGTTTTAATTTTCTTAAATGGAAATTTGAAGTCTCCTCTACTACTAAGGTTTTATCTTCAACATCTAACTTCAATGTCATGAAACATTACATCAAAGGGACATTAACATACACAACACAAAATTCTTATGCATTTACATATCTCAAACCTAAACTTTCATATTTACCCACATAGCACTCAAATTTTTAATATCAAATCAAAAATTGCACTATTACCACTTTTTAAAAGTGTAATGCCCATTTACATTCAAAGGCTTAAATCACTTAAGTGATATTATGTAAATATGAAAGTTTAGTTGTGAGATATGTAAGTACATAAGAATTGTGTGCTGCGTATGTAAACTTCCCTATATCAAACCATCCTAGTGCTATTAATTTCCCAAGTTAAGCATGTTAAGTAGTAAGAACTCATCACAATAAGTACATAGAAGACTAGATATCCACCAAAAGATAGCACTTACAGAGCATCTTCCTTAGAGTGAGACGCCTCGTGACAATATTTCATCGTCGGAATTGCAGCTACGGCAACTGGCTCTAGGCCACGAATCACATGCTCTGGCTGCCACATAACATGGTCAGAACCAGATAATCAGGATTTATTGTACAAGTCCTGTAACACAACTTCTAATTGCTGAAGTAATCCTAAATCATTTCATGTAGACTTAATATAGCAGGGTTGGGTTGCCATAATGTATCATCATACAAAGAAGATCCTTGCTTAGGTAGATCCACAAAAGGTTTACCCAAACTGAATGAAAGAATTTTAAACAGAATTAGCCAGACATTAAGCCAGTTTACGAACAAAGATTAGTGGAGTTAAATTGTGTATAAAGAGAACTAATAGCAGGGATGGATTGCCAAAATGTTCCAGGTTACTGCATTTTCAATTTTAGTGAGCTACTGTGTGAAAATAATAGCAAGAAGCAAAGAAGACAGTCACATTTTCATTTGCTTAGAAATGTATAGAGACCATTTCTATATATATATTTTTATATATTTAAATTTGAATCGTTTAGGGATTGTTTGGGATCAGTTTTATTTTTTATTTTTAATTTTGCTTCTATTGTAAAAATAAAACAAATTAGCTTCTTTTTAGAAAAATTCAAAATATATAAAAAGTTTTTTTGATTGGCTTTAAAAATAACTAATCATGGAATATCATATCAAATGTATTTTATTTTAAATTAGAACCTAAATAAGATAAAACAAAAAAAAATAAAAAATAAAAAAGGACCCCAAATGGCCCTGGAGATATGATTATTTTTAAAAATACTCAAAATTCTTAAAAATCCTTTTAAATACTTTTAAATGGATATTAATTTTTTTTAGAAATAAAAATAAAAAATAGGTAAACAACACACTAAATAAATGTGTTTTTAAAATAAAATAAAATAAACAAAAATACAAAAATACAAGAAAAAAACAAAATTTATCCCAAACAAGCCTTTATTAATTGGTTCAAGGAGCAGACCTCGCCCCTTCTATATTTCCCCTAATCGAAGCTCTGCATTTCGAGAGCATGCAATGGATTAAATCGCAAAGAAGGAGGAAGCGCACCGGGCCCTGATCAGAGCGGAGCTGGATCTCAGAAACGGCAGACTGTGAATGGGAAGAGCGATTCCGACCGCAGATCAGGCGTGCGCAGATGAAAACGATGAAGGCGGCGCTCATCCCGAACCCTACCACCGTTGTGGTAAGATTCACCCCAGAGCCCATCATTCTGCTTTCCTCCGACCGCAATCCTGCTGGGCTCCCACTTTTCTTCAACCCTGCCTCTCCCAATTCCTTCACTCGCCGCCGCAGTATAGGAAGAAGATGAGGGCATGGGTTGGGGATCGGAGGCGAGGGCAGGGGCCGTGAGTAATACCCATCGCTTAGAATTCCGGAATAGCTTTGCTCAATGGCAAGGTATGCAGATATTGATACGGGGATCGCCGCAGGGGAGAGAGCTTTGCTCGCGATTGGATGGATCTTTGAATGCTTGTTTAATGGGAGGAAAAAGGAAATAAAGGAGATTCTGTGCTTGGTGAGACAAAATAAGTAAGGGAGAGAGGATTAGTAATAGGCCCAAAGTATGTCTTTTTGTTGGGAAGAAAAAATCAAAGATTGTGGTTTGGGATCAGAACCGTTTTAAAAAGATGTTTTTTACATAATTTTAGAATAAAAAAAAGGATACATAGGATTTTAAAGTCAATAAGCCATTTGAATATAAATTTTTTTGGAATGCTTTTTTTTTTTTTTGTTTTGGAGATGAAAGACAAAAATATCCAATCAATTAGATCATTCCAAGTTCAGTCATAAATAGTTCTACTTTCTCTTCCATGGCTTCACTGAGTAACAATGAAGTAGGATAGGTAGTGGGACTCAGCTCTCTTCTTCACCTTGAACTACTCATCCTGCTTTGTGGAGATGATAAGGTTTACAAAGCTCTTGATAACCTCGGATGAACTCTAAACTGTGTTAGTGATCCCATTGTCACTATCAATGATAGAAAGCTTGTTGCTTGACTTGTCCGTCACAATTCGGATGAAAGGCTTCGGCTGTGCATCTAGCTTGCTCTTATTCGTCAAACTTTTGTACCTAATTTTATCCAATGTCTGCACCATTCCCTAAGAAAACAGAAATCTAATCAAACTTCCTCATTAAAGTGAAAGGAATGCACAGTTAAACCAAGAACTATACTCACATCGGATGAATTGTTGATCGGCTCCCAGAGAAATAATTTACTTGCTACAGTGGAAAGTGTTGATGGTCAGGCTAAGAAGATGATTCATCTCAACCTAGAAGGGGAATGTCTCAGACTCAACCATCTGAATGTTAGGCATTGTTTAGAGAACGATAGAAGCGAGAAGAAGTCCAGGAATGATATGAAAAACGATATGACAAAATGAAAAATTGACAAGAAAAACAAAAAAAAAAAAAAAAGGACACAGATTTATGTGGTTCGACAAATTGCCTACGTTGACAGAGTTGCAGAGGATTTTATCACTCGATAATCACACACCAATCGTCGATTCAACGATTACAAGAATAAAAGGTTCTATTTTCTTTCCCCTTTTTTTCTTTCTCTCTATACTCTCCTTCACCTTTCTCTCTCCTCTCTCTCTCTACCAAAGCCACATGAAGTAAAAATTATTAGGTCCGTACATCACACGTAAAATTACGTCCGGATGCCAATTAAATGATGACACGTGGAATGGTGGTCCCTAGAGAGAAAGAAATTAAAAATACATTATATTCTACTGTGCATTCCGAACATACCCGACCCGCTCACATTCCGAGGAAAAAGCAAAGCATTTATTGGAAATTTATTGTCATTTTCCAACCAAACAAATGTCTTACTCCCTAATGAGAAAGGAGGAACTATCCATTACTCCATTTCCATTTTTAGGGTTTCTACCATCTGAGATGCATCTGAGATGGAGTAGATCTCTCGACCAACTGAGTTTAGCTCCCAATGTTTTCAATATGATAAAGCCATTGTTATGGTTTGAGTTCTAGGGTAATTGCGGTTATATTTAGGGTAAGGTTGGTGTTATTGATAGAGTTATTAGGGCGAACGGGTTATGGTGGTGCTATTATTATATTATGTCAGTGTTTTTTAGTCCGTTGTTAATGATGTTAGTGTAGTGTTATTGTGGTGTTATATGATGATTATTCTCGTGATATTTTGTTGTGGTGGAATGGTGGTGTATACTGTTGATTTTTTTGTGTTATTATTCTGGTTTTATACTAGTCGTATTGCGTTGATATTTTTATTGTTTTATATAGTGATTATTCTCGTGATATTTTATTGACGTGTGATGGTGATGTTTAGGTGTGGTTCTTGTGATATTAATATAGTTTTATTATGCTCGTATTGCGGTATTATTGTCATTCCTTTCTTACCGAAAGAATATTTTAAAAACAGTGTTATTGCGGTGTTTTCGTGGTGTTATTGTGGTGTTTTTGTGGTGTTATTGCGGTGTTTTTAAGATGTTATTGCGGTGTATTTGCAGTGTTATTCCAGTATTTTTGTGGTGTTATTCCAATGTTTTTGTGGTGTTATTTCACTGTTTTTGTGGTGTTATTCCGAGATTTTTGTGGTTTTATTTCGGGGTTTTTGTGGTGTTATTTCGGTGTTTTTGTGGTGTGATTGCGGTATTTTTGTGGAGTTATTCTGGTGTTTTTATGGTGTTATTGCGCTCTTTTTGTGGTGGTATTGCGGTGTTTTTTGGTGTTATTGCGGTTTTATTATGTGTTCTTTTTATTGCTGTTTTAGTAGATGAAAAGCAGTATTTTTGTTTTGTTATTTTTGCATTTTCGGGCGATTATTCTAGTTTTTCTGATGGAGTTATTTCAGAGTCTTTGCTTTGTTACTGTGATGTTATGCTTGCAGTGATTCAATTGTAATGATCCAATTGAAGTAACTTAAATCATTGGATGCATGAAAGGAGGAACAAGTTTCAACAAGCTAAGAACCAGTTATCCCATTTGGAAAATTTTCTCTACAATGAGACTGAGAGTGAGTAATTGAACGACTCATTGAAGGCGTATTCAAAATCATTTTACACACTGAGTAAGTTGCTCATAAGGCCTATAGGTTTCATTGGAAGGGAGTGTTCTTTGATTGCTAGAGTCAAGTCCATGACTGTTAGTCATCTCAGGAGCAATGAGATCGAGTTATTTAGTGACTCACCTAAACGTGGAAGACTAGTAGTTAAGAACTTCATTCAGAGGAATGAAAAGGGTACAATAAGAGGAAGTTCAGATTGTTCCGACATCAGAAGTTGAGGGAGTTTTATAAATTGGTGCCAACGACGAAAACGTGGTTTGTATCGAATAAGTGATGGGTAACATATTTGCTAAATGATACAAACAAAATAAAATACTATTGTAAGTTATGATGCTTTGAACTTGTTAAGTCTCATGTGAATGGTGTTCCGTCTGGTCAAACAGTTGGAACACCAGTCATATGAGACTTTGAAGTCTAAAACATCATAACTTTCATATGTATTTTATTCTGTTTGCATCATTTAACAAATATGTTACCTATCACTTATTCGATACAAACCACGTCTTCGTCATTGGCACTAATTTATAAAACTCCCTCAACTTCAGTTGTTGGAACAATCTAAAACTTGCCCTTATTGTACCTTTTTCATTCCTCTGAATGAATTTCAAAACTACTGATCTTTCACGATTAGGTGAATGATCCACTGAAAATTTGATAGCTTTTAATATCTATTTCATACCTATTTTTGATGATATTGCACTATAAAGGAAGATATTTTGTATGATTTTTGGTTTTAGGTACAAGAAATGACCTTTGGAGAAAATGAAACAAAAATAGTGCAATTTGGAGCAAAAACGAGAAAAAAACAAATTTTGGCGTGACATATTTTAATTAGTCTTTCTTTGCTTAATCTCTTTCGCACTTCTAGTATATTTTTAAATGAGATTACACTTTAAAGAAATGTTGTTTTTATGCTTATTTTGTAGGGCTATCTGTTAGGAACACAACACAACTGAAATGGGGCGAATCGAATCTGAAACGGAGCCAAACGAAGCAAAACGGTAGAGCTGCGTAGAGTAGGGAGCCAGACGACGCCCTATCCAGCGCCGGACCGCGCCCTGTCCAGCGTTGGACCACGCCAGAGTCCAGAAAGCATAAAAATATCATTGGAAATAGCGTCGGACAGTGCTCAGACAGCACCGGATCGCGCCAAAAGCGGTTATTGGCCATACACATCGAATTTGGATGCTTTTTGGAAAGTTCCTTCAAGCACCTCTTGGGAAATTCATCCCTACACTATTTTAAAGCAAATTTAAAGCAAAAAAGGGTGGTAGATATTAGGAAAACCATGGAGAATGTTGAGAGATCTTAGCATAAGAGTAGAAATGTAGATTTCTACCTTTTTAGAGAGATTGGTGAGGGGATTTTGAGAGAATTTGTAAGGGTTGGTACTAGCATTGCATGGATCAGCGGGAGACTTTGTGGGAGAGATCTTTTTCTTTCTTTCAAGGGAAAAAAAACTAGGTATTGTGTTCTTCATTATCTTATGATTTTGTAAACACTTATTTTGTGGATTTACTTTGAAATGAGTTTTTCCGTTGTGCTTTCTTTGTGCTTTGTGATGTCTTTCTCTTATTGTTTCTTCTTATTTGAAAATAGTGGCATGAGAAGATTATGTCGTTATTTTCCTTATACTTTTCTTTTGCAATGAGTATGATTCATGTTTAGGATATTGGAATGCATGCTAGAAGAAATTTTAATTATAAATGTGATGGGTTTTACTTGCGCTTCATTTACATTACAATAAGAGCTCATTGTAGTGTTAAAATTCGTTGTAATTGTGCTATGATCAGAGAGGGTAGTGTAATTCTCAACAAAGTGAAATCACATTCAAATTCCATAGATGGTGAAGTTCATGGGAGTCAAGTGCAAATAAATAGGGAAATATACTTTGATGAGCGTAAAATTGGAGATTTTAGAGTGACAGACTAAAATCCACAATTTGTTCCTAGTGTTTGGAAACTAAAGCGAGAGTTAACTTTTAGGCGAAGGGAAGTGGGAGCTCTAGTTTGAGAGCCAGTATCCTCCCAGCCTAACCACGAATTTAAGGACTAAACCTAAGATTAGCCAATGTTCTTTATGCACTCGAAAGAGGGTAAAAAATATGATTACTCCTATTTGGCACATACAATATTTAATGCATCTCATTCCTTTACATTATCCAATTCACTACATAATAATAGTAGATTTTATTATCTAAAAATTCACCAAACCAACTCATCCAAAAAAGTTATCTTTAGAAGTAATATTTGCATTTATGAATAGTTATTATCCTTACATATAATCATCTGCATTTAGGAGTAGTTGCTAGATAAAACACCACTTATATCGACCCTCCAAACTAAAGTCTAATAGTAGCAGACTAGAATTTGACTAAGGACCTCTTACCTCGCTTCCCTGTGGGATCGATAAACAGGACTCCACTAGAGCCCTGTATTACTTGAGTGATACGTATACTTACGTTTGAAATTGTGACTTTACAAAATCATTATAAATATATAAATCTGGGTTCATAAATTCTTATATATAAAAATATCGCATCAATATTTTGGCGTCGTTGCCGGGGAAGCATTGGTAAGAATTTTAGGAGAATTTTAGTTGAAATAATTAGGCTTAGAATTGGAAAAATTTAGTGTTAAAAGTGTTTTTTGTATGAAAAAATGTTGTGAAAAAACTGTTTGTGTGAAAAATAAGGTGTTTGTGAAAATATTTTGTTGTGTTGAATATATTTTTCATTTTATTTATTTTATTGTTAATGTATTTTTAGTTGTGTTACGTATGCAAAATAAAGGATTTATAGGACTTGTGTCTTATGATCCCGAGTTAGAAAAATGGAAGAAAATAAAAAAACAGAAATGACTTGAAAAACTAGAAATGGAAAACATTCAAAATAATAACTTAGAAAATCATCACAAATCATTGAGGGATTATGTAAATATTACGATAGATGTAATTCACTCAAGTATACAAAACCCTGTCATAAAGCTGACTCGTTTGAACTAAATACAGTGATTATCCAACTTGTGCAGGACAACCAGTTTGGGGGAACTCCTTCGGAGGATCCCTATTTACACTTATTTAGTTTTCTAGAACTTTGTGCTACATTTCGTAATAACGGCGTGTCAGATGATGCTGTTAGGTTAATGCTTTTTCCTTTCTCACTAAGGGATAAAACTAAAATGTGGTTACACTCATTAGCACCTGGTTCTATTAAAAATTGGGAAGAGTTAACTCAGAAATTTCTAGCTAAGTATTTTCCACCTTCAAGGACTATTAAACTTAGAAACAATTTTATCTCTTTTTGTTGGTATGAAGGGGGATCAATATACGAAGCCTAGGGTAGATTTAAGGAACTCCTAAGAAAGTGTCCACATTATGCTCTGCCAGATTGGTTAATCATTCAAACTTTTTATAATGGGTTAGTAGGATCCCTTGGGTCCATTATTGATGTTGTTGCTAGTGGTTCATTAATGTTAAAATCATTTGATGAAGCGTATGTTTTAATTGAAGAAATGACTACAAATGAATTTCAATGACCCTCTGCAAGGGTAAATCATAAAAATGTAGCTAGTGTTCATGATACAGATGTGATTGCAATTCTTGTATCTCAGGTTGGTGCAATATCAAGGAAGTTGGACCAATTTGGAATGAACCAGCCTTAATTTACTCCTCGTATGATTGATTCCAACTTATTATATGAGACTTTTAATACCATAAACAACCTGTATTCTAACTTTTACAACCCAGATTGGAAAAACCATCCTAATTTTAACTGAAATCATACTACTGAGAGTGGAAACCAACAATGGAAAAACAATCATGCAAATCATAATGGAAGTTAGAATAATCAGGGTAACACAAGCTATAGACCTTCATATCCACAAGACTCTAACAATGATCAATAATTTGGGGAAAAGAATATGTCTATAGACGAAGTTGTATTGTAAATGGGAAACCAATTACAAAGTCAAAATGCTGTAGAAACATAAAGAATCAACTGGGAGAAATTGCTAATTCACTTAGCAATAGACCCTAAGGAACACTTCTTAGCAACACTGAGATCAAACCTAAAGAGAATAATAATGATCCAGCTGAGAGAAAATGTGATGATTATTTTTGGATGGATGAAATTGATTATCTAAGTAAAGACCATTTCCAAAAAAATTTTAAAAGTAAGTTAACAGATGAGATCAAAATGGACATTCATGATGAGTTGAAAACTTTATCTAAAGAAGACTGTATGTATGTTCATGAGAGGTGTGAAATGATGGACTCTACCACAAAAAAGTGAAATTTTAATTTCATTTGTTGAAAAATCTCATGAACTTAATATGGATGTACCCTATACAATTTTAAAACGTACGTATTTTGGGAATTCATCTACACCACCAGTCTTTATATCTTTAGATTCGACTCAATCACAAGAAAAACATGAATTGAATGATGAACAAGATAATATTATTGAACTAAGACTTGGAAGAGAATTTGAGGATATATTTCAAAAGAACTTTGAGTTGAGAAAAGAGGATAAGGATATTGAAAGACCATTGGAAGAAATTCCTAAGGAATTAGAAAAACTTATTTTCTCAACTAAGATAGATATAGAAAAACCCCCTCCATCATTTAATAATTACCAAGGGGAATAATTGGAAGATTTGATCCTGAATATGAATTATCTAGAGAGAAATCGATCCAAAATTTGGGAGATCCTGAATTATGTTATAAAGATCCATTTCTTATAAATTTCAATGATGATATTAATATGCAAATTCAGAAAATCAATAGAAGAATATTGGATTTAGAAAGAAATATGAGGAATAATGATATAAATCAATCTTAAAAGGAAGAGCTGAATGAAAAATTAAAATTTGAGGATTTTGTAGGAATCCCTGGATCTAAAAAAGATTGGGCGATTGATCGAGGATTAATTAATTGGAATTTTGATCCAGGAGAAATCATTTGTCTGGCCCAAGACGTTAAATCAACCGCTTTATGGGAGACAACCCATAGTTATCATTGTGCTTTGATTTAGTATGCTTGAGAGTCATGATTGTTAGTGTTGTATTGTGTTTGCTTTAGTGTGAATTGATCAGTTTCATTTTTGATTGGTAGATGTTTGGATTGTTAGTAGTTTGATTTGATCTTTGTGTGTCATGAGGGAGGTGATTCCTTAACTTCTTATTATGGTTAGATTTGTATGTTCTCTTGTAGTAGTTGAATTGACGAGCTCACTAACTCGGGTCTTACTCGGACTTGAGTTTTAGAAAAGATATCATGAATTTGAGTAGTGATGAATCCATCTTAATTTTATTACTTCCTTTATCTAACTTTGATTCATTTGGTAGGAGTCACGAAACTATTTGATGAATAACATTAGGATGATCTTACACTATGATTTATAACTATTAGAGGTGCTTAATTTAGGGGATTAGATGATGCCTGAGATTGGTGTCCGGAAACGAATACATCAGGGATAATCTTATCTTTGGGATTATATTTATAAAGTCATTTGAAAGTACCTAATTTACTAGTGTAGTGATTCTGTTAGAATTCGGAAGTAAATTAGTGAGATGTGATGAGTTAAATGATAAATTGACCTCATTTATTATGTGTGTTTGTGTTTGTGTTACAACTTTATATAAGACTTGAAGAACATTTTTATATTCCCTTGCTGATACCTGCTATGCTAATTAAACTTTTATTTAGTAAATTTCATTCTGGCATGATTAGTTTAGCTTTACTTTCTGCTGCATATTGTTCCGTCCTGATGAATAATTGAAGATGTTTTTGATAGACATTTGTGATAGATAGTTCTAAACTATTTTTCTTCCTACTTATATCTTTTGTACTAAATCCTATATATGTTAAAAATTAAGTTTGGGGGTAGGAAGAAAAATAAAATTTTAAAGTTAGTACACTTCCTTTTAATTTAATATTATTGCAAGCATGCTTTAGGATAGATTTACTTTCTCCTACATTCATTCTATCCCGATTATACATGTATATGAATTTGATAGGATGTTGTAGTAGTAAGTAGATTTAACATTTACTTTTTCTTCCTCCTACATTTTATGAAATTAATTGCAAAATATTTAAAAATTTATGTTCGGGGTAGAGAATGAATTAACTATTAGTTGTTCTCATTTAAAAGTATTTTCAAAATTATTAACATGATTTCCTGTGATAGAGCACAATTTTAGATAACTATATTTTGATTTTATTTGAGTACTTTAGTGGACTTGAATGAAAGTTTTTGGTAATGAAAATTAATTTTGTAGGATAAAATATTTGGTATAAGAGAATATGACTCTAGTCAGCTATTCAAAGTAAGAAAAACTGTATGTTTGAAATATTAAGAATCTTAAAAATCTATATGAAAGGAAAGGATTGAGACTCTATGATGAATCAATAATAAGCTAAAGAAATGCCTATAAGGTAAAAGATTGTGGTAAGTATCAAATTTTAGGTGAGAAGGGTGAAGTTCAAAATTATTACAGGTTATCCATATATAGTAATCATCACTTGAAAAAGAAAAAAAAAACAAAAAAGAAAAAAAGAAAAAAAAGAAAGAAAAGAGAAAAAGAAAATAAAAAGTGAGGAGAAGCTTGAAGAGATGCTGATGCGACTTTTTTATATGCAAGAATTTATGAACCCAGATTTATATATTTATAATGATTTTGTAAAGTCACAATTTCAAACGTAAGTATACGTATCACTCAAATAATACAGGGCTCTAGTGGAGACCCGTTTATCAATCCCACAAGAAAGCGAGGTCCTTAGTTAAATTCTAGTCTACTACTATTAGACTTTAGTTTGGAAGGTCGATATAAGTGATTTTTTTAACAACTAATCCTAAATGCAGATGATTATATGTAAGGATAATAACTATTCCTAAATGCAAATATTACTTCTAAAGAAAGTCTTTCTGAATAAGTTGTTTTGGTTAATTTTGAGATAATAAAATCAACTATTCTTATGTAGTGAATTGGATAATGTAAAAAAATGAGATGCATTAAATAGGGAAATATACTTTGATGGGCGTAGAATTGGAGATTTAGGGTGACAGACTATAATCCCTAATTTGGTCCTAGTGTTTGGAAACTAAAGTGAGAGTTAGCCTTCAGGCGAAGGGAAGTGGGAGCTTTGGAGTGAGAGTCATTATCCTCCCAGCATAACCACAGATTTGGAGACTAAACCTAGGATTAGCCAATGTTCTTCATGCACTCGGAAGAGGGTAAAGAATATGATTGCTCCTCATTCCTTTACATTATCCAATTCACTGCATAAGAATAGTAGATTTTATTATCTCAAAATTCACCAAACCAACTCATCCAAAAAGGTTATCTTTATGAGTAATATTTACATTTAGGAATAGATATTATCCTTACATATAATCATCTGCATTTAGGAGTAATTGTTAGATAAAACACCACTTATATCGACCCTCCAAACTAAAGTCTAATAGTAGCCGACTAGAATTTGACTAAGGACCTCTTACCTCGCTTCCCTGTGGGATCGATAAATTAGACTCCACTAGAGCCCTATATTACTTGAGTGATACGTATACTTGCATTTGAAATTGTGAATTTACAAAATCATTATAAATATATAAATCTGGGTTCATAAATTCTTGCATATAAAAAGTCGCATCAGTGAATCACTAAATAACTCAATCTCATTGCTTCGGAGATGACTAACAGCCTTGGATTTGACTCTAGCCATCAAAGAACACTCCCTTCAAACCAAACCTATAGGCCTTATGAGCAACTTTCTCAGCATGTAAAATGATTATGAAAATTTTTTCAATGAGTCCTTCAATTAACGTAAATCTGACCGCCTCTAGTATCAGACTTGGAGCAGATTCTAGCAATGAAGTCACTCTCCTTTAGGATAATGTCATTGATGTATATAAGAGTGATGTTTATGTATTATTCGATGGATAATGGAACCTCATTACAGTATTAGTATAATATTATCAGTGTCTTATTCAAGTATTATTGTTGTATTAATCATTTATTATTGTGGTATTGTTGAAGTGCTATTAAAGTGTTAATGGATTGTCATTATTGTATCAGTCACATTTCATTGTGGTATTATTTCAGTGTTACTGTTATTTTACGGGAGGATTATTAAAGTTTCAGTATTGCGAAAAATTATTCAGTGTTATTCCAGTATTACCGATGTATGATTCAGGAATTTTATGGAATTATTCAAGTGTTATTCTTGTGCTCCGTGGTGATATTAGCGGTATTCCGTTGCAACTTATTCTTGGTGTATTATTCATGTTTTATTGCGGTGTTAATGGAGGATTATTAAAGTTCCTGTATTACCGATGTATGATTCAGATTTTATTATGGTAGTATTCTAATGTTATTCCGGTGTTATTTTGTAGTATTAGTGTTATGATAGTGCAACTGATTCGTGATGTACTGTAGTGTTGTTGGAGATTTATTAAAGTTCTAGTATTACCGATGTATGATTTAGATATTATTATGTTAATATTCTAGTGTTATTCCGGAGCTCTGTTGTCTTATTAGTGTTATTCTGGTGCAATTGATTCGTGATATAGTGTTGTGTTAATGAAAGGTCGTTCAAGTTTCATTATTACCAATGTATGATTCATGTATTATTATGGTATTATTCGAGTATTATTCTTGTGCTCCGTGGTGATATTAGTGTTATTCTGTTTCAACTTATTCTTGGTGTATTATTCGTGTTTTACTGCGGTGTTGTTGGACGATTACTGAAGTTCTAATATTACCGATGTATGATTCACATTTTATTTTGGTAGTATTCTAGTATTATTCCAGTGCTCCGTTGTTTTATTAGTGTTATTCTGGTGCAACTGATTACCGATGTATTGTTTGGATTTTATGATGGTATTATTTGAGATTCATTCTTGTGGTCGATGGTGTTATTAGTGCTACTAAGGTTGATGTCTTATTGCAGTTTTATTTAGGAATAATTATGTTATTATTTGAAATTATTAAATGGCACGTGTAAATGTTATATTTTGAGAAATAACATAAAAGTTGTCAAGGTTTAGAACTGAGTTATGCTGTTGTGCTTCAGTAGTTTACTAGTGCTCGAGTTTATTGGTGAATTATGACAATCATATCTCTGCATTTCTGTGGTTGTATCTCCATTTTATCTGGAGTTGGTTGTATATCTTCTTTATTGCGGTTGTATTTATGCAGTATTGGATTTTTAGAAAGGGTAAGCCTTTATTTCGGTATTATTATGGTTGTATTTGTTTTCTGTAAAGGTACAATTCCAATAACACAGCGAATGGATCTGAAGCAGCGCATGTCATCTATTGTTGTATTTCAGCATTATTGTGGTATTATTATGGTTATACTCGTGCTTTCTAAAAGTAGCACGTGCGCGGTGTTATTGGAATATTCCACGCAATATTCCATTAGCACCGCGGATGGATCTGAAGCACGCATGGGTCATCTGTCGTTGCATTTCCACATTATTGCGGTATTATTATGTTGTACTCGTGCTTTCTAAGAGTAACACGCACGCGGTGCTATTGGAATATTCCATGCAATATTCCAGTAGCATCGGAGATGGACATGAAGCACGAGCGGGTCATCTGTCGTTGCATTTCCACATTATTGCGGTATTATTATAGTTGTACTTGTGCTTTCTAAGGGTAACACTCCTGCAGTTTTATTGGAATATTCAACGCAATATTCCAGCAGTACTGCAGATGGATCTGAAGCATGCGCTGGTCATCTGTTGTTGTATTTCCGCATTACTCCGATATTATTATGGTTGTACTCGTACTTTCTAAGGATAAAATGCGCTGTGTTATTGGAATATTCCACACAATATTCCAGTAGCACCGCAGATGGACATGAAGCACGTGCGGGTCATCTGTCGTTGCATTTCCGCATTATTGCGGTATTATTATGGTTGTACTCGTGCTTTCTAAGAGTAACACTCCCAATGTGTTATTGGAATATTCCACGCAATATTCTAGTAGCACTGCAGATGGATCTGAAGCACTTGCGGGTTATCTGTCGTTGCATTGCCACATTATTACTGTATTATTATGGTTGTACTCGTGCTTTCTAAGGGTAACATGCCCACGGTGTTATTGGAAAACACAACATATACAGAATAACACCACCATAACACGAATGTCAATAGAAAGTGTAATAATAAATACACAACATAGACAGAACATTCACATATTAATACCATTTTATTAAAGCTAAATTGTTCCAACATAACTCGGAAAACTAGATTAATATAATGTAGAAATACACAACATATACAAAACATTCCCAAATTGTTCCAACATAAATCGAGAAACTCCTCAACAGTATATATCATCATCTATGTCCTTTAATAAGCTCGTATATGTTTCTGTGGGTTGTGATGTATGTAGTTCCTCTTAATTTTGAATAATTACGAGTAAACGTCAGGAAATATGTATAAAGTATAGTTGAAATAAATACACATACGACATAAAGTTTCACATTTTTGTTTATGTACCTGACTAAATGGGACCGATATTGACAACAAATTTTACTCGCACTGGGGAACTCCAAGTTGACTTGAACCAGCATCTTTCTCCTTTCCTACATACAGACAATTTATAATGTCAAGGACTAATAGTGCATCGCATGGAAACATATTTTTAACAATGATGTAGTTCGTTTACTCTTCTTTTTCTTGTTCTTTTTCCAATAGCCTGTTAGCCGTGAATTCGATATTCCTTTTGGGCTCATTTTCGCTGTCATTTATTTTTTTCCTTTTATTTTGTGCCTTTTTCTTATTTGATTTTGCCTTTTCTTGAGGTTCTCTCCCAGTCAATATAGTATCAACATCAATTGTAATTTTCTTGAATGTTTCCAACACAAATTTCTTAGCCAGTTCATTACCTTGCGTTCTAGCATTGATCTGGTAAGCAAAATTTTGAACATGTGTGCGATATATGAGTCCACACATGGAACTTGATGACATTTGTGACTCCTTAAGATGTCTATAACCTTAGGTATTGTATCTGTCCCGTTTTGCATTAACAAACCACCACAATAATATATATTTGTAAAGTATTTTTG
The DNA here is from genome assembly GCA_022702705.1 of Papilionanthe hookeriana x Papilionanthe teres. Classification (NCBI taxonomy): domain Eukaryota; kingdom Viridiplantae; phylum Streptophyta; class Magnoliopsida; order Asparagales; family Orchidaceae; genus Papilionanthe; species Papilionanthe hookeriana x Papilionanthe teres. Next base: position 84,007,563 of record CM040424.1, read on the forward strand.
CTATATTTTCATGATGAAGAACCCTTAAAGCGTGAGCACATAATAAACCCATCATTTCAAATTTCTTACAACTGCAGGTAATTTCAGAACTACCTCTGTCCACTTTAACAATCTAGGGTCTGTCTGTGTCCTTATTTTCTAATTTTTGAATGTAAAAAACTGAGTCGCTGTTGGCAGCACACTCTACAGCAAGCCCCCTCAACCCATGTAAAAAACTCCGCTTCAAACATTGCATATAACTTCCTCGTAAAAATTAAAGCAACCTGCCTCAAAACGGGATTAGTTTTTACAGCGGGAATAATTGCTGATTGTTCACATTTAAAATCTTCATCCTTTTCATTTGTTCTCCAAGATTTCATGATATTTTCAAGAGCCAAAAAACATTCAGTGAGAGAGCTTGTTGCCTTGCAGACACCATGGAAGATGTTATTGGTGGAATCACTTCTTTGGGTTGATAGGATCCTCATTCTAAATATATCTTTATTGAAGGCTATTGACCACCTATGCCTAATTATGTACAACTCATCCAACCATACATTCTCGTGTAGATTTATTTTCTCAATCATTGTACTCCATGTTTTCTCAAACTCCTCTTCCGTGTCATATCTGCTCATGCATTTATAAAATAAATCATTGATTCTATTGCTACCCACACCACAGTGGACTTTTGAAGATAATTTATTATATATATGACATTGGCATAATCTATGTTTAGTACGCGGCAGACACTCTTCAATGGCTATAGACATTTGTCGGCCGTTTAAATTTTTAATTTAGGTATGTATATAGTTTTAAATAGTTTGGAAAATAATGTTTGATTTTTTTGAAAACATGAGACCAAACTGACCCTATATCTTTAATAGTTCAAATAATTGAATGCCGCACCGTAAACCATGTGTTTATCCCGAGGAATATACACATTGTTTAACAATGGGGTTCAATTAGATAAATCAGTGAATTTATGACATTCATTTGGTCAGCGAACCATTCTTATTTGTCGACAAATTCCCCTATTTAATACAAATGAATTAAATAGGGTTTATATTAAGCTAGGTTTTGAAATTCCCTATAAGGGCAAGCCCCTATAGTTAATTACATCTTAAATGATGGGAATCACTTAAGAAAACTCTCGATGAAGATTAGTGGTTTCGCTTTCAAGAATTTCAAAGTTTAGGTTTTCACGATTGAACATTAAAAAATTAAAAAGGAATGGATCAAATTAGGAACAATTCTTTTTAAGAATCCAAAGGAGTGAAAAGGTAGAGGATGTCGCGGATTCGAAACGAACTTCGATGACTTCCAACTATCCTATTGTTTTGGCTTCGATTTAGAGAGATATTATTTGATGTTTTAATCTTGCTAATTTTAAATAATTAGGACTTATATTCGTATGACAGAATCATAAAAATATCCTGGAAATTATAATGGTTTATGTCGTAACGAACGACGACCTCAGAGTCCTAAGATGAGTTTAGGGCTTATTATGCAAATGCCTAAAGGATGAAATGAGGATTCATGTTGCGTTAGGAAAACTATCTCGAAATCCTATGACTTTGTTGTTTATTTCTAAGGAAAGAATAAGGTAATGAAAATGGTCATGTTGCCCACCGCGCTTGCTCCAAGCTCCTTATTATTGTAGAGGGATTAGTTTAAGAAGTGATAATCAAGGGATGAGAGAAGTTTCATGGTTTAGAGGTTGAGTTTCAAATTTAATGTCTTAAGTTTTATTAAGGGAAATCTTAAAGTTGATTAAGCAGAACCATTTAAGATCCCACGGTTTCATCATCCTGACACCACTATTTTCATTAGATTCACTTAGTCCAAATGAATTTTCTAAACTCAACTGAATCAGTTCCACATTATCATTTAGACCATGGGAAATCTCGTTAGCAACGCGTGGGTTACATCATCTGAGGGATTCCTAATCATCCAACGAGACGTTTTAATTTAGTTGCAGTTGTAGTTTCGTTATTTTGTTTGTGATTAAATTTTGAGTTTCTTATATTTTGAATGTTGTGGCGTTTTGGTTTCAGTTTTGTGTCTATCCTCAGGGTTTTAGTTTTTATGCGGGGTGACATTGTTGTTTAACATGCAAGCTTGCAGGAAAGGAAAGTAAAGTATAGCGCAGGTAAGTAAATTGCTATAAAATAAAGCGTATGATCACAGAAAAATACATTAAGAAATTCATACCTATTTTTGATGAAATTGCACTTTAAGGAAAGGTATTTTCTTTATTTTATTGTAGAAATGAAGATTTATAAGTAATGGAAGCAAAAAACATGAAATGGAGCAAATTTGGATCAAAAAGGAGGAAATTCATGCAAATATGACTACTTCACCGACGGTGAGATCCAAACCGCCGACGGCGAGATCGTGAGGAGAATTTCTGAAGGAATTATAACTACCTCGCCGACAGCGAGACCAAGCCCGCCGACAGCGAGATAGCGCGGTTTGAAGACCTTCTAGAAGCTCGCAGACGGCGAGGTCGTTTCTCACCGACGGCGAGCCTGTTCAAAATGCTAGATACATTGAACCTGGACGTTTTTTGAAGAGATGTTTAAGCACCCCTTGGACCTTTGCTTACCTCTATATATAGAGGCCGAATTCTAGTCATTTGTGTCTTCTTTTTAGTGTCTCTTGTGTGTATTTTTCTAGTGTGTGTGTGTCTAATTAGAGAGTCTAGAGTGTTCTAAGTGAGTTTTTGAGTGTATTTAGTGAGTACATTAGTTTAATTAAGTGCTATTTAGTGGCTGTTCTAGAAGGAAAAGTCAAAAGAACTTCAAGAAGTCTGCTTGGGGAGGAAATTAAGATAAGTATCTTTGTTTATTGCTTTTAAACTTTAAATGAAATCCATGCTTTGTTTTATTCTCATGCATTCTGAGTAGTTTTCTTAGTCTTTCTCATTGTTTATGAAGATTATGATGATTGATGAAATTAAATAGAAGCACCTAATATATTATAAATAAATTGTGATAATTTTTACTTTAAACTTAATTTACTTTCAATCCGACAATTGAGTAGTTAAAATATGTTGAATTATCAACTATAGTAAAAATTACATCCAATATTTAGGGAAATCAAAAGTCTTAGAAGGAGGGTGCAAATAAATAGGGAAATATAATTATCGGACGTAGAATTGGATATTTTAGTGTGACAGACTAAAATACTCAATTTGATCCTACCTGTTCGAGAGCCGAAGTGTAGATGTTAGCCCTCAGGTGAGGGGAACGTGGGAGCTCTGAAGTGGCATCCGGTATCCTCCCAGCCTAGCCGCAGATTCAGTAATCAAATATAGGATTAGTCAATGTTCTTTGCACCTGGACCAAAGGGTAAAGAATAAGAATGCTCCTATTTGTCATAATAAAAATTAAATCTTATTTAAATTCATCATTCACATAATTTTCTTAAAAACAAGGAGAAGGATACTTTTTCTAGATTATTTAAATCAACTTATTTCAAGCATTAGTCTACTTTAGTTTATTATAGTCATTTTAAATTTCCGTTCACTTCATTAGTAAGTAATTCCTTTAATTTAGCTGATAACAAATCTGTTAAAAACTTCCTCGTGGATAGATAACCGGGACTCCACTAGTAGCCCCGTATTACTTGATACGATACGTATACTTGCGTAGAATCCACATTATAAATTTTTCATCACTAAATCATAAATCTATATTTAAAAGCAGGATCAAGTTTTTGGTGCCGTTACTATAAACATAAATTGCAAACATATTAAAAAGTGGGTCAAGTTTTTTTGGTTCCGTTGCCGGGGAAGTAAAGAAATTATTTACTAAAGTAACAGACTATTTTTAAATTGTATGCGAAAATTTGGAAACGGAAACTTAATACCTTACGATTCAGAATTAGAGCATACAATTAAAAGAATTAGAAAACAAAAAAGAGAAATTATAAATTTAACGCAAATGACAAATATTCCTGAAAATGAAAATATCAATCAACCAAGACCATTAAGAGATTATGCCAATCCTACATTAGATGAAATTCATTTAACTATTCAAAACCCTGATGTAGCTGCTAATTCATTCGAACTTAAATGTGCAATTATCCAAATGGTACAAAATAATCAATTTAGTGGTTCACCTACTGAAGATCCTAATTTACATCTTGCTAGTTTTTAGAACTATGTGCTACTTTCAAATATGAAGGAGTATCTAACGATGCTATCAGACTTAGACTTTTTCCTTTTTATTTAAGGGATAAGGCTAAAATGTGGTTAAATTCGTTAAGACTCTGGATCTATTAAAACTTGGGGAGAATTATCACAAAAATTTCTATCCAAATATTTTCCACCATCTAAAACTGCTAAGCTTAGAAACGATATAACTTCTTTTAGTCAGTTTGATGGAGAGTCAATATATGAATCTTGGGAGAGATTTAAAGAACTTCTTAGGAAATGGCTACATCATGCTTTACCAGATTAGTTAATTATTCAAACTTTCTATAATGGATTAGTAGGATCTTTAAGATCAATGATCGATGTCATCTATGGAGGATCATTAATGTCAAAACCATTTGATGAAGCCTATGCACTAATTGAAGAAACGACAACTAATAATTTTCAATGGCTCACTGATAGATTAAATCCAAAAAAAATAACTAGTATTCATGAAAATGATGCACTATCTATGTTAGCTTCACAAATTGCTCGCTATATCTAAAAATTAGATCAATTTGGAATGAATTACTCTCCAACTATATTAAAAGAAAATTCATCCGGACAACTTATAGAATCCCAATCTCAATATGAAACAATTAATGCAATTAACAATGTGACCCAATAATCCTTATGCAAATTATTATAATCCCTGGATGGAAAAATCATCCTAATTTTAATTGGAATAATAATACAACTAATCAACCATGGATGAATAATATGACACAACAATCAGAAAATCCATCTAATCAAGGAAATCCTAATTATAAAACCAATTATCCACCTGGATTTAATAATAATAACCCTCAATTTAAAGATAAGAAATTATCTATAGAAGAATTAATATTAAATATGGGTCAACATCTACAAAATCAAGGAAATCAATTACAAATACAAGGAAATCAATTACAAAATCAAGGAACAAATTATCAAAAATATTGAAACTCAACTTGGACATATCGCTACTACACTTAATAATAGAATACTTGAACATTTCCTAAGTAATGTGGAAATAAATCCTAAAGACAAGGGAAATGAACAAATTAAAGCGATACAATTACGAAGTGGAAAAGAATTAGAACCTAAATTCAGAAAGAACTTGAAAGTCAAAAAGAGGAAGTGGAAATTGAAAAGGAAAATAATCAACGAGATCCAAATTTAGAAAATCCTTTAATACCTATGAAAATTTCATTGAAAAACCTCCACCACCATTTCCTCAACGACTAATTCAACATAAAAAAGACAAACAATTTGCTAAATTCCTTGAAATTCTAAAGAAATTAACGATAAATATTCCTTTCGTAGAAGCTTTAGAACGTATGCCAAACTATGTAAAATTTATGAAAGATATTCTAAATAAAAAAAGAAAATTTACCGATAATGAAATGGTTGCACTTAGTGAAGAGTGTCGTGCTATTATTCAGAAAAAACTTCCTGAAAAATTAAGAGATCCTGGTAGTTTCACTATACCCTGCGCTATTAGAGAAAAATTTTATGGAAAAGCTTTGTGTGACTTAGGAGCAAGCATCGATCTAATGCCTCTATCAATTTTCAAGAGATTAGGATTGGGAGAAATTTCACCTACTTCAGTAATTCTTCAGTTAGCTGATCGTTCTGTTACATATCCTAAAGGAGTTATTGAAGATGTATTAGTAAAAGTGGATAAATTTATATTCCCTGTAGATTTTATTGTTCTAGATATGGAAGAAGATAAAGAAATTCCTATCATTTTAGGAAGACCATTTTTAGCCACCTGGAAAAGCTATGATCGATGTTCGAAAGGAGAATTAACTATGAGAGTAAATGATCAAAAAGTAACTTTTAATATTGCTAAATCAATGAAATATCCTGCGCTAGAAAAAGATAATGAGTGTTTTCGAATGGAAGTACTCGATTAATTACAAAAAGAACATTTTAAGGAATATTATGAAGAAAAATTAGAAAAGGAAAATATTGAATTAATTGAAAAATCCGATATAAATGAAAAATTAGATTATATTCAAGAGAAATATGAATTTTTGGATAACACGAGAAAATACCGAAAAAAATATAGTTCCATCAATTATTAAACCTCTCGAACTTCGAGTTAAAAATATTACCTAATCATTTAAAGTATGCTTACTTAGGTAATTCTTCAACTCTACCAGTTATTATTTCATCTGAATTAAATGAATCTCAAGAACAAATACTTTTAGATACATTAAAAAAATATAAGAAAATTTTTGGTTGGACCTTAGCAGATATCAAAGGAATTAGTCCTTCAATCTGGATGCACAGAATTATTTTAGATAATGAACATAAACCTAAAGAAGATCCACAAAGGAGATTAAATCCTATAATGAAAGAAGTAGTTAAGAAAGAAATTTTAAAATGGTTAGATAATGGTATTATATATCTTATTTCTGACAGTGCTTGGGTAAGCCCAATTCACCGTGTACCTAAAAAAGGAGGAGTAACTGTCAAAGCTAATGAAAATAATAATCTTATCCCTATAAGACAAGTCACTGGATGGCGAATATGCATTGATTATAGAAAATTAAACACAGCCACAATAAAAGATCACTTCCCTTTACCATTTCTAGACCAAATATTAGATAGATTAGACGGACACAAATATTTTTGTTTCTTAGATGGATATACCGGTTATCATCAAATACAAATTGCTCCCGAGGATCAAGATAAAACTACATTTACTAGTCCTTATGGAACTTTCGCTTTTCGAAGAATGCCTTTTAGATTATGTAATGCACCTGCAACATTCCAGAGATGTATGATGTCTATATTTAGTAAATTAATTGATAATGGAATAGAAGTATTTATGAATGATTTCTCTGTATTCGGAACAACATTTGACACGTGCTTAAATCATCTTAAAAAAAATATTTGAAGTATGTGAGAAAACTAATTTAGTTCTTAATTGGGAGAAATGTCAATTTATGGTTACAGGCGGCATTGTATTAGGGAATAAAATTTCGGAAAAAGGCATGGAAGTTGACCCTGCAAAAATTCAAGTAATAGCTAAATTACCACCTCCAACTACGGTAAAAGGGGTAAGAAGTTTTCTTGGACATGCTGGATTCTACAGGAGCTATATTAAAGATTTTTCAAAAATTACTAAACCTCTATGCCAACTTCTTGAAAAGGATAAGAAATTTGAATTTACAACTGAATGCCTGAATGCTTTTGAATTATTAAAAGATAAATTAATTACAAGATCTATAATAGTTTCACCTAACTCGGAGAAACCATTTGAACTTATGTATGATGCTAGTGATTATGCTATAAGAGCAGTTCTTGGCAAAGATATGATAAAATTTTCAAAGTTATATATTATGCTAAGTAAAACTCTAAATGATCGTTGAAATAAATTATACAATTCATCGAAAGAGAATTATTAGCAGTTGTATATGCTTTTAATAAATTTAGGCATTATCTAATAGGAACTAAATGTATTGTACATACTGATCACTCTGCTATAAAATATTTAATACAAAAGAAAGAGACTAAACCAAGATTAATCAGATGGATATTATTAATGCAAGAATTTGATTTTGAGATCATTAACAAAAAGGGAACCGATAATCAAATTGTCGATCATTTATCAAGATTAGAAAATCATGAATTATCCGATATTGATAATGAAATTTTAGACGCTTTTCCCGATGAACAATTATATAATATAAATGAGTGGAAAATACCTTGGTATGCAGACATAGTAAATTATATTGTAAGTAATATTTTACCACCTATGTTAACTTTGCAACAACAAAAAAAATTCATTCACGATACTAAATCATACTTTTGGGATGAACCATACTTATATAAGCAATGTAAGGATCTAATTATTAGAAGATGTGTACCTTATGAAGAAATTGAACCAATTATTCAAAAATGTCATGATTCGATTTTGGAGGACATTTTGGGACGTATAAAACTCGCATATAAAATTCTACAATCCGGATTTTACCGGCCTACTCTATTTAGAGATGTATATAGATATATAAAAACTCGCGATAAATGCCAAAGAGTAGGAAACATATCGAGAAAAAATGAAATGCCTCTGAATTTTATATTAGAAGTTGAAATTTTTGATGTTTGGGGATTAGATTTTATGGGACATTTTATTCCTTCATTTGGAAACTCATTTATATTAGTAGCTGTTGATTATGTTTCCAAATGGATTGAAGCACAAGCTTTACCTAGGTGTGATGCTAAAAGTGTTTCAAAATTTTTAATGAAAAATATTTTTACTAGATTTGGAATGCCGAGAGTGATTATCACTGACGGAGGAACTCATTTTAGAAACAAATATATTCACAAACTAGTAGAAAAATATAATATTATACATAAAATATCAACTGCTTATCATCCACAAACCAGTGGATTAGCTGAAGTTTCTAATCCAGAGATTAAACATATATTAGAAAAGTCTGTGAACCCTAACAGGCCAAACTGGTCCATAAGACTAGACACTGCATTATGGGCATACAGGACTGCTTATAAAACTCCGATTAGAATGACTCCTTACAGGCTTATATATGGAAAAACTTGCCACTTACCAATCAAATTAGAACATAAAGCATATTGGGCGATTAAAGAATTTAATTATAATATGAAAGAAGCTGGTGAGAAGAGATTGTTGCAATTAAATGAATTAGAAGAACTAAGAAATGAATCATATGATAATGATAGGATTTATAAAGAAAGGATGAAATTATGGCATGATCGGAAGATTAATCATAGAAATTTTGAATCAGGACAAGAAGTTTTGCTTTATAATACTAGATTGAAATTATTTCCTGGGAAATTGAAATCTCGATGGTTATGACCTTTCACCATAACTCAGATATTTTCATATGGAACTATAAACAGGAAATAGATTTAAAGTAAACGAACATAGATTAAAACCATATTTCGAAGGTGGAAGACCAAATTTTAAAGAGGTTTTAATGCTTAGTCAACCTGAACACTAACTAAATTAGGTCGGGCTGACGACGTTAAACCAAGCATTTTATGGGAGGCAACCCATAATAGTCTTTTATTTTAAATATTTTACAAATTAGTGAGTTTATATTATTAAAACAAATCTTACTTCTCAAATTTTTTTATTAGAATCATCACAAAAATAGAACCTATTTGATGAGATCAGAAAATATTCGGACCAGAGCAAAAATGGGTGATTTTTACGAATCTCGCCGACAGCGAGCTCGAGCCCGCTAACGGCAAGATCGTGGACCATTACTTATTCAGTTTTATAACTAAGTCGCCGACGGAGAGGAACTTCCCGCCGACGGCGAGGTAGTTTAAAATTTGGTTTCTTAAAGATTTTTCATGCGGTTTTGGACGGATCTAAGCCATTCCTTCGTAAGAAATTATTCCAAATCGAATTTTACACCATTTTCTTTCTTAGTAACGACTAGAAACCAATCTTTTCCATCCAAAATGTCCTCCAAATTCTTAGAAACCACAAAAACTGAAGTTTTCAATCGAAGAAAATTCGTTAGTTCGGAGGCACAGCGAATCTTCAACAAGGGCTTGATGAAGAAAAGATTGATTAAAGAAAGAGGATTCGTCAACAGAGGAATAGAGAATTCCACTACAAAAATCGAAGAAATGATCGCACAGCGGTATTGGGAGGTATTTTGTTATACAACATTTGCTGTAGTTATACCAGTAGTTAAGGAGTTTTACTCCAATTTATATGCGATCAACAATGGAAATGTGTACGTCAGAGGAAGATGGGTAACATTTACTCCTTCAAGAGTAAATGAATTGTTTTCTATAGAGAATACCTCTGTTTGTCACTAATCTAACTTTGTGCCATCAAGAAACAATATGAACGAGATTTATAGATACCTAACCGACGAACCGGATGATTGGGAGTTACGAGAAGACGGGTATGTCAGTTTTTCTGAATCACTTCTTAACCCTGTCTCGAAGCACTGGCATTTCTTTATATCATTAAAATTATTACCTACCATGAGAGTAAATAAAGTTTCAAAGGAATGCGCTTGTCGGCATATTTTTAGGTTGTGTGTTATTTTAAAGGGGGGGTCGCCTAACAGAAGCTGTCGGCGAATTTTTTAATTTAATTAAAATAAATAATTTAAAAAGTAGTATTTGATTTTGAAAATAATCTTAAATTTGAAGGTTTAAAGATATGAGATTAAACCGATCCCACGTCCCAAATAGTTTATATAAACGAGCACCGCACCACAAACCGTGTATCTGTCCCTAAGGATAGTACACATCGCTCGACGGTGGGGCTCGATTAAATAAACTAGAAGATTTGTGACATCCGTTTGGTCAGCGAACCAATTTTATAAGCCGACAAAATTCCCCTGCTTAATATGAAAACATTAAACAAGGTTTATATTACCTAGGTTCTTTAAAATTCCCTATAAGGGCAAGCCACTATAGTTAATTACATCTTAAGTGATGGGAATCACCTAAGAAAACTCTCGATAATAATCAATAATTCTGCTCTCAAGAATTTCAAAGTTTAAGATTTTCAAGGGATTGAAATTTGGAATTTCAATAGGGAATGGATCAAATTTGGAACATTTTGTTTTGGGAATCCAAAGGAAGAAAGGTAGGAGAAATCACAGACTCGAAGCGAACTTCGGTAATTTCCCGACTATCCTATTGTTTGGCTTGGATTTAAGAAAGTCCTAATATTTATTTAAATGTTTTGATTTTGCCAATTTTAATTAATTAGGACTTATATTTATATGATAGAATCATACAAATAGCCTTGAAGATGTGAGGGTTTATGTCGTACCCAACGACTACCTCGTAATCCTAAGACCGGTTAGGGCTTAATTTGCAATGCAAATGCCTAACGAAGAGTCGAGGATTTATGTTGCACTGAGCAAATTACCTCGAAGTCCTATGGCTTGGTTGTTTAGTTCTAGGAAAGTTTTGCTGATGTAGATTCAAGTTTTCTCGACGACGATGGCCGTGCCGCCCATCATGCTCCGAGCTCCTTGTTGTTGCAGAGGTTTAGTTTTAGAAATCATAAATCGAGGGATGAGAAAAGTGTCTTGGTTTAGAGAAAATCTTAATTTCCAAGTGTTTCAATATTTTAATTAAAACAAATCTTAAAGTTGATTATAACGACACCGGTTAAGATCCCACGGTTCCATCCTTCCGCATCATTATTTTTATCGGATTCACTTAGTCCAGATGAATTTGCTAAACTCAACCGAATGAGTTCCACACTTTCATTTAGACGCGTGGAAATCCCGTTAGCAACACGTAGGTTACATCATCCGAGGTATTCCCGATCATCCAACGGGACGTTTTAATTTAGTTGTAATTGTAGTTTTGTGTTCCGTTTGTGATTAAATTTTGAGTTGTTTTATATTTTGAAATGTTGTGGCGGTGAATTTTATCTTGCAATGACTTTTAACTTAGTTTTGGTTTCGGCTTTAGTGGTCTATCCTAAAGGTGTGGGTTTTCATGCAACGAGTTGTTTATCATGCAAGAAAAGTAAGTGCAATGCGGTTAAATAAATTACAATAATGTAAATTGCAAGAAAGTAAATTGCAATAAAATAAAAGCGTACTCGGAGGGTCTTCCCGTCATCCCAAGCCGCACTTAAAACACAATTAGAATATTTAAGCAAGTTCCTAGGTAAAGCTAAGGGAAGGGTTATGGTTTTCTACCAAATTCCTAATCCTATAGCTTAGTCATCTCCTATGACGTCTAGGTTCTTTGTGTTTTGAGCTTAAGGACGATTTTCTTCATCAAAGTACAATTAAGTCCAATTGTTCTTATAAATGTCCTATCATATCGAGGAAGTGCTTAAGAATAATCTTAAACATCTTTTCAATATTTTCTAGGATTGTTTTAAGTCCAAATGAATTTAATTATACAAATGAATTAATCGTCCAGAATTCAAGTTTTGTTGTTATCTTGCTCAGTGAACTAGGACATTTGAATATCCTATAAGTGTAGTAACATTTCATTTAATGTTTTGTTTAGGAGTTATAATAACCAAAGCTTTCAAGGGTAAATTAGTATTCAAATGGTTTGTGATTTAGTTTAATTTCAATTAATGAGTTTAAATTTGGAATAGTGTTCAAGTTGCTTTATATTTAATTTCTTTCTGTTTTAGGTGATGTTATATTTAATTTAATTTAATTTAATTTAATTGGGTTTTAATTTAATTTAATTCAATATAGTTCAATTTAATTTGATTTAATGTTACATTAATTAATTTGATTTGATTTAGTTTTAATTTAATTTGATTTAATTTAATTTAATTTATTTAATTTAATTTGATTTTAATTTAATTTTATTTTTAATTTTAATTGAAATTTTTAAAAGAGTTTAATAATTTAATTTTAGTTTAATGATTAAGTCTTTTAATATTTTAAATTTGAGTTATCGTTTTAATTAAGAATTGAATATTAATGAGATAATTAATTTAGGGATTTTTAAATTAAAGAATAAATCTCTTCCTAATAATATCCCTATTTTAATAATTCCAATTTTATTATTCTTCCAAATTTAATCCATTATTTAATTAAAGTTTAATCATTTTAAAATTGCTTAATGGGTTTCTACTCTTTAATTATTTAAATTTCAATCATCCAAATCAGATTAGGATCAAATATTTTACTTGTTAATTTTTTTTATTAAACCTAAAAGTTTTAATTAAGGATTAAAGATTTTAATTACCATTTTACCCTTTAAGCTTAATAATTTCATAACTCACTAAATTGAACTCAAATGAACTTGAAATTTTTATATAACTTCACTCATATGTCAATAAAGACATGAGAGGAGAAAATGTGATTTTTCTGTATTTAATTTATTTATATAATTATTTTTGGTAGAAAATAGAGATTTTCAAGGAAAATTTAATAACATGACCAAGGGAAAGTTTCTGTCCTTAAGAAAATTAGGGGACATTCCTAATGACTAGAGGATCACTTGGACCAATTTTGGTGATTTTTTGAATTATATTATTTTTATTATAATTATTTTAAGTTTTGGAGTGTTAATTAATTTAAAAATAAAATAAATGTTAAAAAATGAATTTTATATTTTTCAAAAATCTCTCTGATATCAAGGAAATCAGAGAAGCAAATTTTGAAATTTTCTGATTTTTCTATGATTTATTATAATTATTTTAGTGGAAATGCTAGAAAATACATTTTTTTAATTTTAAAATTACCTTAAAGCTTTAAAATTTAATATCTCACTAAATAGACCTAAGAAAAATGTGGGGTTTGTTCCTATGTGATTAAAATTCAAAATGTGACATTTTGGTGAATTTTATTATTTTTGTGATTTTTATTATTTTTTAATTATTAAAAATATTAAAATATTATTAAAAATCAACTTTTTTAGAAAATTGAAATTTTAATTTTCTTAGGTTCCTCTGATATCAGAGAGGCTCCAAAACCAATTTGGTGAATTTTTAAGAGGTATTTTAAAAGTTATGAATTTTTAAAGTTTAAAATAGCTAAGTGGCTTAATCAACCCAATTAGTGGGGCTAACCAAGTCCAATTGACCTCAAACTTTTATGGTGGATTCCTCTGATCCTAAAGGTCAGTGGAGAATTGATTTCAAGTCAATTTGATGCATGGTTAACTCTAATTAATTAGAGATCTATTTTGGGTGTTTAAGCCAATTAGAGTCGTTTCAAATGAACTAACTCAAAACCTATTTTTCCTAGTGGTTCTCTCGGTCATAAGAAACATCACCAAATTTTCCTAGAATTTATTTCACAACATGCTATTTATTGGAATTAAAATACTTAAAACAACAACATGAACTTGAAAAATCAATAACTCTTCATAGGGATGGACTCGACTTTGAAAAATTCGAGGAATGTTCCCAAATTCGGAGGCTTCAAAAGCCCTATGGTCTCATGCCATGGTGAATTGTATACATGCATGGAGAATTAAAAGTATGCAGAGAGTAAATAAATTATTAAAAATAAAATACTTGATGAAATTAAATGATTTCTTTTCCACATTATTCTCCTCTCGTTCACCGAGCAAGACGGTATTTTTATTTTATTTTTCCGATTTTTCTACACAGAGTTATGAATTTTTGAAGTTTAGGAATTAAATAAATCAAAAAATACCCTAATTTTCTATTTATCCACGCGGCGCCAACTCATCCTCGGCATCTCCGAAACGCCGCGTGTCGCGCTCCCATTCGACGCCGCCACCTGAGTCAGCAGCCCGGGCCCCGCGGTTCTCGTACCGTCTCCTAGTCCGATGCCATCTGAGCCGTTCGTCCGCGCGTGTATTGAATGGACGGCATCCGTTCATCGTCCCCGAGCGTCCTCACCCGAGAGCCGTCCACACTAAATCCCTAAGATCTCACTCGATACTCAATGGATTTTCATGTTCTTATGCTCTATGGATTCGTCTTGACGAGACGAACACATCTATATGGCTATCATGCATTGAAACTAAGGCATTTGAAATGGAGAATCTCCAGAAGCTCGAGATGAAGAATTAGCTCATTCCTTTGCTCAGAGAAGTGTGGCTTCAATCCGAGAGTTGTTGCACCTTCGATCGGATCCCGCAAGCTCCGCGATGAAGTCTCCCGGTCCGGTGAATTGTCTAGATGTGATTTCGACCAAGCCCGATCACAAAGCTTGGAGGCCGGAGCAACTCGGGTGGCCTCGGAGATGGGGCTTTTGTCGGTGGACACCTTCCCTCGGTCCGGTGAAGGTGTAGAACCAATAAATTTGGGAATTGGCTCACCGTGGAGAAGTGTCCCGGTTTTGGGTGGAATTTCGGTTGGGAAATCGGATTTTATCAGTGGGGATTAGGGCAAATCGACACTCGGAGATCAACCGCTCTAAGGGTGGAGAAGGGTTTGGAACAATTTTGGCGAGTTTCGGCAAGGTTTGTGCAACTCTCCTCCATGGCCGTGAGGGTGAGGGGTTTAAATAGGAGAGGTTGGAGAGCCTTCCAGGGGGAGTTGAGGCATGGGATCAGCTGCTCTGGTGAGGAGAAGAACAGCCATAGTGACCATTTGGCATGGGGCAGCTCAACAAGTGGGAATTCCAAACTTTGGCTCCTCCCAAGGTCTCGGCCATGGTGTTTTCCGGCGATCCAGGTGGCTGGCCGGCAGGCATGGGTCACCATCTTGACCAGGGAGGTCAGGGCTTGGCAATGGTGAAGTCAATTGGGCTTGGACATGTGTAAAGTGTTTGGATTAAAATGGAATGGGGGAGAGGCCACTTTGGCTTGAAATTGGTCAACCCATTGGTTTGGGTTGGGTTCACCTCCCCATGGCCGGTCTTGGGCCGAGAAGATCGGTTAAGCTAGCTGGTCAAGAGGTGGTGATGTCCTTATCTAAGAATATTTGGATTAAATCTTGGTTAAGGGGAAACATGCTTAAGGCTAATGACTTTTAGGAGATGGTTAAAGGACCTCCTCCTTTTTCCATTAATGGCATGGTCACATGCCAAACTTTCATGGCTTCATATGGCTTGTGAATGGCTCATCCTTGGCTCCATTCGGCTTGGGAAAAGCTTCGGGTCAATTTCATGGAAATGGGTTTAAGAAAAATTTTGGTATTTAGGGGCGATTTGGCATGTGGCTTGATTTGGAATTATTTGATTGATGACTTTGAAACTTAGGGACAATTTTGATTAAATGGATGATGAAGGGAAGTGCCATGTGGGCTTTGGATGAATTTGGGCTTTTGAATTTGAAGGAAGTGGGCTTTTAGGAAAGTTTAAGGGAAATGGGCTTTTTGATTTTAGGATGGGCATTTGGGTAAAGATTTTGTGAAGGAATTTGTCAAATAAATGTCATAATTGGTTTAGGGATGTTCTATGAAGGGCTTGGAGTCAATTTGGTGTGATTTGGAGTTGAATTGGTTTGAATTTGGGTTTATTTGGTAAGTGGGCCTATGTAGGTCAAATTGGGCTAACTTGGGCCAATGTTGGGCTAGGGTTGAAATTGATGTAAAATCAATGTTGAGAAATATTTATGGGAGTGTTTCAAAGAGGTTTTGACTTTGGTTGGGCTTTGATTTTGGGGGTTGGGCTCATTTGGGCTAGGTTTGGGTTTAGGTCAAAATAGGGCCTTTTAACTTTGGGTTGAGTTTGAGTGGGATTTGGGTCCAAATTTTGGGCAAATCATGTTAGTATTTTGTTTGTGGGAATGTTAAGGAAGATTTAGAAAAGATTTGGGGTTAATTGGAATTGAATTGGGTGAGTTTGGGTTAGGTTTGGGTCATGGGTCCAAATAGGGCTTTAAGGCCAAAAGTGAGATTGGATCCAAATGTCAATCAAATTGGACTTGGATTTGGTCTAGATTGGTATTGGGGATATTTAATTGAAGTTTAGAATTGAATTGGACCAAAATTGGGGTCAATTGGGTAGGTTTGGTTTGACATCGGGTTCACTTAGGGTTAAAATGGGTCAAATTGGGGGTTTTGACAAAAGTAGGGTAAATTGACAAAATTGGCCCATGGTGTAGTTGGACAAAATGAAATTGGGAATATTTGGGATTTTCTGGAATTTTCTGGGAATTTTCTGAATTTTTGGATTTTTTGGTCAAGAGGGGTATTTTGGGTATTTGGAGGGTATCGGGAGGTTTTCTTGGAATTTTTGGTATTTTTGGGTATGGATGATCAATTTAAGTGATGTGGAAATGTTTGGGAATGATTTTGGAGAATTTTGGATAATTTGGAAATTTTGAGAAATTTGGGTAATTTCGGTGGTTTGGGTAAGCTAAGCGGGTGTAGGGTCCCGGGGGTCAAAAATTGAAAATTTGGAAAATTGAAGATTGGGTGGATGTAAGTGGAAAGAAGTCATTTTGGTTGAGCCATGAAGCCATGGCAAGCCTATGTGAGCCATGAAGGGACTCATTTGAGGCATTCACCATGCTGTTCCTAACCCTCTTGCCAAGGGCTTAGGGGTTAAGGACCATCCATGTGAATCACCTACATGAGTCAGGAGGTCGAGTTAGGTATGGGTGTGTGAAAGTGTAGTGTATAGGTGTAGTGTATAAGTGTAGTGTGTGTGTAAGTCGGCCCCTTCACTGCACTGAGTCACCTGTATGGCGCCCTAAGGCCAAAGAGTCCTATAGGAACTCATCCTTTAAACTTCCACATCCGATTTCAACCCTCTAGGTGATTAGGGGTCTACAGTCAAGTTTGTGGAGTTTGCGGGGAGTTAAGAAGTGGTTTGAATTTCTAAAAGGTGGGTCCCAATTCTAGTCCTCTAAGATAGTCAAAGGAAAAACCTAAGGCTAGATCCTAAGTACTAAAGAGAAGAAGAGAAGACCTCATCAAAAATGAGGTCAACAGCGCTATTTTAAACTATTGTATTCAAATTGGATTACTTATCGATGTTGGATCAATAATCGTGAAGTCTGCATTGGGATTAATTGTACATGGGTCAGTACATGGACTTGGACACCCATCTACTATATTTGCGTTATGCAGTCGATACCAAGTTTCTTATGAAGCTTGGGAAAAAGTACTTTACCATGGAAACCACCGGATCCTACCGATATGTTTCCAACTTTGGATCACAATGATGAAATTACCGTTATTTCCGACGAGCATCACGGAACAATCCTTTAGCGAGGCCCTTTATCGATAAGTCTAATTTCATTCTGAAGAAGATTAAAGGATCGGAGAAAGAATTGCAAAATGTGATGAATTCCATCGACAATATCTCCGATATGTTCGATCATATCGATCGGAGGATGAATGAGCACTTTGATTATATAGGACATCCGGAGGCCGCTCTTATTCATCTTCTAAGACGTAAAGGATGGATTAATGAAGAATCTATCTGCGAATTCCCTTTCGAGCCTTTCTACAATTTGTTTGTGCACCTGCGTAGTATTGGAAATATCAGAGAAGATGTCAGTTCAGACACTGAAGAGTAGGCAAGATTTCTATATTTATGTCATATATTTATATATGTGTGTTTAATTTGGAGTTAGTTTTTATTATAAGTCGAACTTTGATTTGATCATCTCAGATTTGATGAGATTTTATGTAAATTATTTTGTCTCAGCATCCAGAGTGTTGTGGTGTGGATTGCGATGCTGAATTTTATGGATTTGAACATTTAAGTTAAATGTGTGTTAAGTTATTAGTGTGAGATTTGTAAGTTTCATGGATTTCATATATAAAGTTATATTGTTTGTGTTGTGTAAATTTTTGTAAGTATAAGTATCTAATCTTCTTACTATTATAGAATTAAGTGATCGGAAGACTGATTTAAGGCAATTCCAGATTAAAAATGATTAACGAATTTTAAAAATTTAAAATTTTTTGGAAGCTCGCCGACGGCGAGAATTAGCCCGCCGACAGCGAGAAATCTCGCTGACAGCGAGACCGACCTCGCCGACGGCAGATTTTTCCCAAAACTTTTGCCTTATGGAATTAATTAGCTCGCCGACGGCGAGAAAAACCTCGCCGACAGAGAGATCGCGAAAAGACCTATATTTGACCCGTCAACCGACACTATTCATCATCCCCTTCCTAAAATTTTCGAAAAAACTGACCTAGGGCTTAAGAGCTCTTGGATTTGAAGCAATTTCAACACTTTTTTGACGCCGGATTTTATCTTCCCTTGGTAAGAGCTTCACTCCTATGCAAAATTTTTTGATTTTCACCATTGATTTCTTCTACATTGGAGAATTTTGAAAATTTTTGAAATGTGGAGAAAATATTTGGTAGAATTTAATAAAAACAGATTTAAATGGATTATAGTTGTTATAGGAAGCCTTCTTAGTAATATTTAGGAGTTTAGTTGAAATTTTTGCAAATTTCACAGAACAAGAAATGGCTCCACGACAAAGGCGACGAGTAGATTATGACGAAACTCGTTTTGTGAATGCAATGGCACAATCAAGATATTTTCACAATATACAAGCAAGAAAATGCATTCAAGATCGAGTTTTCAAGAATCCAGGAGGAGAAGTTGAACAAATTATTCAGGAGTGAGGATGGGAAAATTTCTATTTCGTTACCAACAGAGCAGCTGTGGAAGTAGTAAAAGAATTTTATGCAAATTTAACACAGGCTGAAGATGCACCAGTAAAGGTTAGAGGATTTTTTGTCGATTTCAACGCTGCTAGGATTAATGCTTATTATGAAGTACGAGACACCTACACCAGTGAGTATGAAACTTTTGGAATTATGGAAGGACCACTGGAAGAGGTGATCAACTTTCTCACTGATGGGAAAGGAGTCTGGAAGATAAAGCAGCGGGAACGGGTAAACTTCTCTCTTTCTATGTTAAATGCCACATCTAAAGCCTGACATTATTTTATTTGTTCTACTTTGTTACCTACCTACCACCATAGTGAGGTAACAAGAGATAGATCAGTTTTGAACTTCTGTATTCAGAACCAGAAGAGTATTAATATGGGAAATGTTATATATAAAAACATATTAGCCACTGCTAGAAATGAAAGTGGAGGAGGACTAGGACATCCTGGTCTTATCTATGCACTTTGCCAATTATCTGGGGTAGAGGCAAGAGATGACGAAGAATGGATTGAGCCTATGAAACCCCTTACTTAGGCTAATATAAAGAAATATGAATCCTACGAAGGATGGAGATCTGGGACAAGGGATTATGTACCTTCTTCAAGTAGAGATATACCCTCTACTAGTTATGAACCACCCCCTCAGTATACCACTCCTACCCTTCAAGATCAGATGAATGAGTTAACCCTGAGTAGAAAAAGTTTTGATGTATTTGGAGAAAATATGGAGAGAAGATTTGAGCATATAGATCAAAGGATCGGAGGCTTGGAGATAAGACACGATTATGATAGCGAATATCTCCAGCGATATTCAGAGTACGAGATTGCATACTATGAAGCTGAACGTCGATATAGGAGTGGTGATTTAGATGTTGTCTTTCTTGAGTGCCCCCGATATTCAAAGTACCAGCCTGCTCAGCCTTCTCAGCCTGGAGATCAAGGTGATGACATAGCTTGGGATTTTGATGCAGAGGATTAGAGCTTTTGTTTAGTTTATTTGGTTTGTTTTAGATTTGTTGTTATGTTGAGAAACTTTATTATTTTGGATGTGATTATTTCGTACTTTCCGTAGACTACGGACTTGGTATGTTTTGTTTTTTTGATCGAGCTATGATGTTATATTTCTTTTTGTGTGTTAAAGTAGTTGCATTTTATATTTTTAGGATGTTAGTTTAAGTTTTTATAAGTAATGAATGTTAACACTCGTTTAGATTGTTTTTAAATGTTTTAGTTAATTGTATGTGTAGAAATAGATTAAGTTTTCTTTGTTATGTTTCGATACTTATTTTAAATTTCATCCCCGCACTTTCTTTTCAATATTATATGTGGAAGAATACTAACGATACGTGTTCGTAAGTAATAAAAAACTCCGCAAAAATTTCAAAGAAAAGAAATACCTAAAGCTCAAAGGTATGATGAATTTTACTATATACTTTCCCTTTTTCACTATTTAGTATAGATAGAAAAATTTAAGTTTGGGAGAGGTAAAAATACAAATTTAATTATTAGTATTGTTCTCAAATTCTATTTTCAAAAATTATTATCAAATGATTTTCTAAAGTAGTTTTTCAAATTCAATAAATATGAATTACTTTATTTAACTATTATAAAAAGTTAAAGAAAATGTTTCTAGTAATCCAATTAATTAATGGAGTAAGATATTTGGTTTAAAGGAATAATAATATAGTAAACTATTTAAAGTAAGAAGAACTATATTCTTAAAATTGAAAATTCTTAAGTATTTAAGTGAAAAAGAAAGGATAGAAACTCAATGAAGTAAAGGCTATGAAAAATATATAAGCAAAGAAATATTTTAAGTTTCAATTTTAGGAAGAGAAATTGAAGTTCAAAATTATTAACAGGCTATCCAGATACAGTAATCCTCACTAAAAAAAAAAGAAAAACATAAAGTGAGGAGAAGCTTGAGGAGATGCCTTATCAAAAATTGGCTTCAATGAAATCAACCTAAAGGGTAAAACTTAAGTATATTTCTAAACTTATATTTATGGATTAGTATTTTACTAAATAGTGTTTTCTTGAATTTCCTATCATCTAAATATCTTAAGTAGTTTACTCTTTTAAAATATAGTCATTCCTGAATTAAATAAAAAGCTAGAAATCTTAGACCTGATAACTAGATAATCTTATAAAGTTAATTTATTTACTTAGAAATATTTCTATTTAACTTTACAATAATGTTATTTAAATTTAATTCATAGTATATTTGAATTGAAAAATTCTATTATAAATCATTATTTTTATTTAGTATTAAAATTACTTGAGGACAAGTAATAATTAAGTTTGGGGGATTTTGATCACAGAAAAATACATTAAGAAATTCATACCTATTTTTGATGAAATTTCACTTTAAAGAAAGATATTTTCTTTATTTTATCGTAGAAATGAAGATTTATAAGTGATGGAAGCAAAAAACATGAAATGGAGCAAATTTGGATAAAAAGGAGGAAATTCATGCAAATATAACTACTTCACCGACGGCGAGATCCAGACCGCCGACGGCGAGATCGTGAGGAGAATTTCTGAAGGAATTATAACTACCTCGCCGACAGCGAGACCGAGCCCGCCGACAGCGAGATAGCGCGGTTTGAAAACCTTCTAGAAGCTCGCCGACGGCGAGCCTGTTCAAAATGCTAGATACATTGAACCTGGACGCTTTTTGAAGAGATGTTTAAGCACCCCTTGGACCTTTGCTTACCTCTATATATAGAGGCCGAATTCTAGTCATTTGTGTCTTCTTTTTAGTGTCTCTTGTGTGTCTTTTTCTAGTGTGCGTGTGTCTAATTAGAGAGTCTAGAGTGTTCTAAGTGAGTTTTTGAGTGTATTTAGTGAGTACATTAGTTTAATTAAGTGCTATTTAGTGGTTGTACTAGAAGGAAAAGTCAAAGGAACTTCAAGAAGTCTGCTTGGGGAGGAAATTAAGATAAGTATCTTTGTTTATTGCTTTTAAACTTTAAATGAAATCCATGCTTTGTTTTATTCCCATGCATTCCGAGTAGTTTTCTTAGTCTTTCTCCTTATTTATGAAGATTATGTGGATTGATGAAATTAAATAGAAGCACCTAATATATTATAAATAAATTGTGATAATTTTTACTTAAAATTTAATTTACTTTCAATCTGGCCAATTGAGTAGTTAAAATATGTTGAATTATCAACTATAGTAAAAATTAGATCCAATATTTAGGGAAATCAAAAGCCTTAGAAGGAGGGTGCAAATAAATAGGGAAATATAATTATCGGACGTAGAATTAGATATTTTAGTGTGACAGACTAAAATACTCAATTCTATCCTACTGTTTGAGAGCTGAAGTGTAGATGTTTGCCCTCAGGTGAGGGGAATGTGGGAGCTCTGAAGTGGCAGCCGGTATCCTCCCGAACTTAGCCTGCATTCGCGTAATCAAACATAGGATTAGTCAATGTTCTTTGCACCTGAACAAAGGGTAAAGAATAGAATGCTCCTATTTGTCACAATAAAAATTAAAATCTTATTTAAATTCATCATTCACATAATTTTCTTAAAAACAAGGAGAAGGATACTTTTTCTAGATTATTTAAATCAACTTATTTCAAGCATTAGTCTACTTTAGTTTATTATAGTCACTTTAAATTTCCGTTCACTTTATTAGTAAGTAATTCCTTTAATTTAGCTGATAACAAATCTGTTAAAAACTTCCCTGTGGGATCGATAACCAAGACTCCACTAGAGCTCTGTATTACTTGATACGATACGTATACTTGCGTAGAATCCACATTATAAATTTTTCATCATTAAATCATAAATCTATATTTAAAAGCGGGATCAAGTTTTTGGTGCCGTTACTATAAACATAAATTGCAAACATATTAAAAAGTGGGTCAGCGTACCTGACGGGTCTTCTCATTATTTCCAACTGCACTTAAAACACATGTTAGGGCATTTAAATATTTAAATAAAAACACCTAGGTAAAGCTAAGGGAAGGTTCTGGTTGTCCACCAAAATCCTAATCCCATTACTAGTCAATTTCTAAGGTGTGTTTGAGGATGATTTTCTTCATCAAAGAACAATGAATTTCAATTGTTCTTCTAAAACATCTCATTGGACTGAGAATGTGCTTAGGACGGGTATTGAACATCTTTTCAATGCCATTAGGATTGTTCTGAGTTCAAATGAATTACATAATGGGGATGAATCGATCATCCGAGGTTTAGTTAAGTTTTGATTCTTGCTCATTGAACTTGGATGTTTGATTATCCTATGAGTAAGGTGAAATTTCATTTGACACTTCTTTTAAGAGTTATAATGATGAAAGCCTTTAGGGGCAAATTAATTCACTAAAGAACTTAATCATTCATAATTTTGAAGTTTGAGTTGGTGTTTTAAAGTGATTCAATTTAGTTATAAAGTTTGGTTCAAATATTTTAAATTTGTTTTTTTTTCAAGTTGGAAAAAGGTGTTTAAATTATCTAATTCAGTTGAGTTTTGGTGTTTTAAGTTGCTTCACTTATAATATTTTAGATTAATTTTAATTGGTTTAATTTAATTATATAATTTTAATTATAAATTGCTTTAAATTAATCTTAATATTTCAAATTTGTTTTAACCTTAGTTTAAATGATTTCAGATTAGTTTTTTAATATTTCAAGTTTGGTTTAATTTAATTTTAAATCAATTCAAATTGGTTTTAATATTTTTAGTTTGATTATAAGATTTCAATATTATCCTCTTTTTTTAATCATTAGTTTCAATCATCATTTTTATGGTTCCATTAATTAAGGGTTAGATAATATTAGATCAATCCATTGATTAGGGGTCAATTTAAAGAATTAGAATCTTCTTATATCACATCCCCTAATCTTAACAATTTATACTTTAATTAACTTCCAAAGTTAAATGACTTAATTAATTGAGATTTATTCTTTAATATTAAAGGTGATTAATGGGTTTCTACCCCTTAGCTTCCTATGTCTCAATCATTCAAGAGGAAAATCAAGATCAAATATTAACCCTTCATCTTTTTGTTAAGTCTTAAATATTAATTTAGGATTAAAGTTCTTTAATTACCTTTATGCCCTCTTAAGCTTGTTCATCTCATAATTCATTAAATTAAGTTCAAATGAATTTGAAATTTTTATGTCACCACACTCACATGTCAATTAAAACATTAGAGGAGAAAATGTGATTTTTCTATTTTTTATTTAATTTATATAATTATTTTAGTGGAAAATAGGGATTTTCAATGAAAATTTGACAACATGACTTATATGAAGTTTCTATCCTTAGAAAATTATGGGAGGTTCCTACTAATTAGAGGACCACTTGGACAAATTTTGGTGATTTTTGAATTTTAATTTATTTATTAGAATTATTTTAAATTTTGGAATATTAATTAATTATAAAATAAAATTGAAGTGGAAAAGTAGGTTTTATATTTTTCTTAAATCTCTTTAAGGTCAGAGAACTCAAAGAAATAAATTTTATATTTTTCTTATTTTTCTTTAAATTTTTAGAATTATTTTAGTGAAAGGGTTGAAAAATTCATTTTTTAATATTAAAAATTACCCTAAGCCTTTAAAATTCAATATCTTTACTTAAAGACTTAAGAAAAATATTTAGTTGATTCCTAAGTGATTAGAAGACCAAATATGACATTTTAGTGAATTTAAATATTTTTATGATTTTTATAATTTTTTTTAATTATTAAAATATTCAAAAATAGAATAAAAATAAAAATTTTATGAAAATTTTAATTTTAATTTTCTTAGACTCCTCTAACCTTAGAGAGCTTTCAAAATTGATTTGGTGAAGTTTTTAGTTATATTTTGGGTTTTATGATTTTTTTAATTTCAAATATTATTATGTCATTTGTTTAATTCATTTAATAGGTTAAATTAACTCCAATTAATTTGTAATTTTTATGTGGGGTTCTCCTAATATTGAAGGACAGTGGAGAATTGATTTCATGTTATTTTAATGTGTGATTGTTCCAAATTAATTTAAATTTAATTTTGAGTGTTTGGTCAGATTAGGGTTATTTTTAGTGAATTAAATTAAACCATAAGTTTCCTAGGGTTCTCTGGTTTAGAAATACTTCCCCTAATTTTTCTAGATTTTTATAATCAACATGCTAATTTCTGGATTTAAGTCATTAATATAAACACCTAAACTTGGAAAATATGTATTTCTGCCTAGAGGTCCCCTCTCGCCTTGAAAAATTCAGGGAATGTTCCCAAGGACAAAGAGAACAAAAGCCCCATAGTCTCAAATCACGGTGAAATATGCATGCCAATGGAGAACTAAAATGCTCAAGACAGTAAATAAATAATTAAAAAATTAAATACATACCAAAATATTTTGATTTAATTCCACATTATTCTCCTCTGTTCACTACGCAAGAGGGTATTTTTAGTTTATTTTTAGAATTTTTTATGCAAAGATATCCATTTTTAAAGTTCTGTGATTTAAATAAATATAAATAAACCTAATTTCCTACTTAAGTGACTCAGCGCTGACTGGATCCTGCGGCGGATCGAAAGCACACACGGCACAATTCTATTCGGCACCGCCATTCGAGTCAGCGCGCGCTTTACCTACAGAGCCCTGTGCGACTCGATCTCCACCGTCCACTTAATACACGCGCCATCCGAAGGTTGCTGGTCATCTTCCCTGTCTGGTTCAACCCTAGAGCCGTCCACACTAAAACCCTAAGATATTGCTCGAGACTCAACTAAATCAAGCACGGTTGGTCTCTATCAACGCGTCTAGTATAGATGAACACATCTATATGGCTAACATGCATTAAAATCAGCAAAATCAAATGGAGAATCACTGGAAGCTCGAGAGGAAAAAATGTTCAATACCTTTGCTCTGAGAGGTGAGGCCTCAATCAGAGATGCAGAAGGCTACGGATTGAGCCCCTGGTTGTGGTGAATTGTTTAGACCCAAGTTTGTCCAAACCGGATTTGGAGCTCTGGCCGATAGAACAAATGGGTGGCCTGGTGATGGGGCTTTCACTGGGGAGCTTCTTCTCTTGGTGTGGGGATGATGTGGGTGCAATTAATTTGTTTTTGGTGTATTTTCCAGGAGTGTCCTGTTTATGACTCAATTTTGGGCTGAGAAATTGGGCTCGAGTAATGGGTTTGAGAGCTGGAGAATGGTGAGGATCGTCTTCTCCTGGCTAGGGCTTGGTCTAGGAGCAATTTGGAAGGGATTTGTGAGGAAATTTTTAGCACCCAAACTCGGTCGCGAGGGAGGCATTTTATAGCCATGGTCGGAGAGGGGAGCTCAGGGCCAAGCAATGAGTGCCCTGGGTCGCTTAGGGTGAAGGCTAAGCAGGGAAGGTGGCTGGTGAGGGGATTGCTCACTGGCCTTGCCCAATTTTGGGTTTTTAACTAAAGGGGGGCGCTCGGGCGTGCCTGTTCCGGCGACTGGGGCAGTTGGCAAGGACTGGCAGGCTGAGGAGGAGTGGAGGGGTTCAGTGCAATTTAACCTGACAGAGAGGTTGCTTAAGGGGAATTTGGAGATGGGACTTAGCCTTAACCAAGTTGCTAGAGCCAATGGTCCCAAGTGGTGGAGCATTAGTCCATGGATTTGGGTCAGGTCAAACCCACCCTAGGAGGTCTAGGGTTGGCTGCCATGGAGTTGGTTTGGTCCAATTCAACCTGGTTTGGTTCAATTTAAGCCATATGTTCAAATGGGTTGATTTGGGTCTAGGTTGGGCTAAGTTGAGTTTGGGTTTGATTTGAATCAAATTGATTGGTCAAAATGTCTTAAATGATTGTCACAAAGCTTTTGTAAGAGTTTTGGAGTGAATTGGAATTGATTTGGGAAGTGAATTTGATGGATTTTGGTGGCTTGATTAACTTGGGTCACCATGGGTTAAATTCGATTTAAATTTGGTTAGAGCTTGGCTAGGTCCAATTAATGGTTCAAAAGGATGCAAGTAATTTCCATGAAAGGTTTTGGGTAGAAATTGGGTGGAAATTTTGGGTTTAGGGGATTCAATTTGGGGATTTTAGGTCATGTGGTAATTTTATGACAAATTTGGGGATTTTGGAAAGTTTAGGGTTTGGGTGGAATTTGAGTTTAAATTGGGGGTGAATAGATGTTGTATTTTGTTTATGGAGGTATTAGGAAGAGTTTAGAATTTGGTTTGGCTAAAATTGAGTGGCTTTGGGTCAATTTAGGGTGAATTGGGCATAAGGCCAAAATTGGGGGTTCTGGATTAAAGTTGAAATTGAATACAAATGTGGGTAAATTTGGGATTGGATTTGGTCTAGATTGTCATTAGAGATGTTGAATTGAAGTTTTGAATTGAAATTGGGCACGATTGGGGTCAATTGGGTTTAATTTGGGCACTTTAGGGTTAAATGGGCCAAATTAGAACTTTTGATAAAATTGGGTTAAATTGACAAAATTTGGGTATATGATAGTTGAAGAAAATGAAATTAGGAATATTTGAGATATTTCGGATTTTTTTTGGAAATTTTTAGAATTTTTGAAATTTTAGGCCGAGAGGGGTATTTAGGGTATATGTATGTTATTTGGAGTGTATTGGGGTGTTTTAGTGGATTTAAGAGGTGGGAAGTGTTTTGAAATGATTTTTAGGAATTTTGGGTAATTTTTGGGGAATTTTTGATAATTTGGTGATTGTAGGGGCAATTTAGGTAATTTTTGGTAAGTTTAGGGACCCAAGGTCAAAATTTGGAATTTTGGAAAAATGAAGGGGGACTTCAAATAGGGAAGAATGGAATCCTTTTAGTGGGGTCAAGATTGAGTAGAAGTGTTTTGGGATGGAATTAGGGTTTAGGAGCATGATCCATGGACCTTAGCCAAGTCCAACCACTTTGGGACCAAGTCTAACAAAAAAGGTAACCACTTTATGATCCTTCACATATCAACCCTAGCCATCTTAATCAAAGACTAATAGCTTTGGTTCAATCATGAGATTTTCTTAAAGGGTAGAAGGGAAGGGTTCAAATTTTGGGTTAAATGGCTTAGGGGTGTGTGTGTGTGCAAGAGAAGCTCAAGTCACTCAAGGTTACCCTAAGTCCAAACATTCCTATGGGAACTCACTATTGGTTTTCCATATGGTGGTTTTAACCTTCCAAGGTGATTTAAAGGTTTGCAACCATCTAAGTGGGGTACCAAGAGGAGTTAAGAATTAGCTGAGAATTTCTAAATGGTGGGTTCCAACTCTAGTCCTCTAGGATAGTCAAAGGAGAAGTCCTATGACTAGATCCTAAGCACTAAAAGAAAAACCAGACTTCACCAAAAATGAGGTCAACAACATTGCTTGATCTTTGTCAGTGAATATTGTTATTGGGTGCTTGTTATTCATTATTCAGATAAAGTATTTGAATATCCAATTGAATGAGTTGATCGTTTCATTAACAAAAATCAATTCCGAAGAGAACATTCTGTCAGTGGTGATTCACACCGATAAATAAAGCACAATATAAGTTGTATTTGTTCAGTCTGTAGCTTGTATCGAATATTATCACATCCCCAAAGCTTTCATAGTCAAGCATGAACTTCCCATCACACCAAAAGAAATTCACCAAGCTCCCATACTCATCAATTTGGAAGTTCCAAGCAAACATGGTATCTTCAGCTTGCCTATTGATGAAAAATTGTAGTAGCAAATTAACTTCACCAAGTACAATTCAATCTCTTCTCTCCCTTTGTATAAAATTATAGGCATCTCTCTTTATGTAATCAAGATTCTCCACTCCCCAGCTTCTGTAGCTAGGAAGCTAAATGCATCGCTGGTTCTAATCCCTGACTGTGTCATCAATCTGAATACATCTGCATTAAGGTCACTCATCTTTCTACTGGAACACAATAAATGCTTGTCACTGTCTTCCGCCAACGGATGGTTATGACTTTCTATAAATTTCTTAACAAACCATTTACCGTCAATATCAACGACATATCGTATCATGACTGAATAACCAGCTTTTGTCTGCTCTTTTAAACTTCACAGAGATATTGTCCTTCAACTTTTTCTTAAAACCAGCCTTACCACAAACAAAGTTCTTTGTCTTAATCCTCTTTGATTTCGGCCAAAAACCACTGTGGTCCTTTTGCACAGTAAATCCAATATGGTGTGGATAAGCGCAAAATTATTCATATGCTTCCTTCTGGCTGTGGAAAATTGCGCAAAGAAATTTCTCTGTAATTGGATCATTGGAAATGCTTTCTGGCTCGGGTAACTACACATTTAAACATAACAACTTTACAACACCAAAATAACATACAATTCAAACTAAATGATTACATCAAATAATAATACTATAACACCATGAAAATACCTAACACCATATTCCCATCCCAGCACCAAAGCATTGTTAAAATCCAAAAATACAGAAATAATACCATAATAACACCACAATAACACCCAAATGTCACAATTTCAATCCCAAAATAACAAAAGGTAACATTACAAGCCAATGATGCAAGAAAAAAAACCAAAATTACACCTCAAAATCACCATAATAATACCTTATTAATACAAGAATAACACCACAATACCACCCTAATAATACCTCAAAATAACCCTAAAGTAATACTCAAACCAAACCGAGTAATTAGATCCAATAATAAGGAAATAACACCATAATATCACTCTAAAAATACCTCAATCTACCCTAAAATAATACTCAAACCAAATCGAGTGATTAGATCCAATATTACCTTAATAACACCATGATATTACCTAAATAACACCAAATCACCAAACATTACCATACAAACAAATAATACAACAATAACAGAGGAACCAAGCCACAATAACACCATTAGGACTACAAGAATAACACTTCATTACAACAAAACTTTGAAACTATCTTAAAACCATCATAGAACACTTCATTAACAACAAGAATGTTCACAGAATTAACAATAACACAACAATAGACTAAACAAATGTAACTTACCACCGAATACTTTCGGTAGCAGCTAAACCCAACTCATTATTAAGGTTCTTAAAAATATTTTGAGATCCCAACTCATTGTCGTATTTATGGAAAGTATTTTGAGATTCCGTCAATATTTCTTGGTTGAGAGAGACTTTCATCGGAACCCTAACCCTATGTGCCAAAAAAAAACACACGAAATGAAAATATCCCGAAACCCTAAGGCTAAATGAGACAAAATACACCTTTCCGAGTTGGTGGGAATCAAATATGATAAAATTGAACCTAATATGATAAAATTGCGCTTTTCCATATATCTGGGTGGGATTTGAGTCTGTTCGCACAGTAGAATATAATGTATTTTTAATTTCTTATTCGCTGGGGGCCACATTCCACATGTCACCATTTAATTGGCATCTAGACGCAATTTTATGTGCGGTGTCCGGACCGAATAATTTTTTCATGTGAAGAATTAAAGCAAAAAAGGAAAGCTTCTTTTCCTTGTATGCTTCAACCGAAGGAGTGTGGTGCTCCCCGCTCCCCTTCCTCAGCCGTTGAAGAGATGGTTTAGGGATTAAGCTAATTTGTGAGTCTTTGGCTTTTTGCAATTTATAACCATCCAAAAGAAACCTTTTAAGGCAACACAAGAGAAAAGGCAATGCGGGAAGGAAGGTGTTTTCGCGTGAAAAAGAAATTGGCGAGACTGCGTGAGGAGAAACAGGCGGGACCACGTAAGAAGAAGACCAAGTGAGCTGGAGTTGGCGGGAACAAGCTCCAAAGCCAACAATTCTCCCACTTGGAGACTCATTCACTGACAACGTCGCCCTGTTCTTCAAACGTGATATCCTCCACATCTGCAAGTTAAAGCCCCTGTCTTCAAGCTAGAAGACCAACTGAAATTGTGCACAGCTTCTCAAGTGTAACTACTTTTGTCAACATATCGACAGGGTTCTTGCTTCCACAAATTTTCTCAAGTAACAATTGTCCGTCATCCAACAATGATCGTATGAAGTGATACTTTATTTGAATGAGCTTGGTCCTAGATTGAAATGTTGGATTCCTGACAAGGAATATGACGCTTTGACTATAACTTTAAAGAATGCCTTTTTGAACCTCCTTATGTAATTCCTCCAAGAAAATCTCTAGCCATATCATCTCCTTTGCAGCCTCTGACACTGCTATGTACTTGCTTCTGTAGTGGTTAATGAAACTTTTTTCTATAGATTTGAGCCCCATGATAATGCAGTACCACCAAGAGTATAAATATAACATGTAGTACTATTCTTACTGTCAATGTCGCCAGCTAAATCAGTATCAATATAGCCCTGTATCTCCAAGCTCTTTCCTGAGAAACACAAGCAGGATTCTGAGGAGCCCCTCATGTATCTCAAGATCTACTTCAGAGTTTCCCAATGTTCCTTCTCTAGTTTACCAATGTATATGTTCACAACTCTCACTGCATGGGCAATGTCCGGTCTTGTGCAAACCATAGCATACATAAGTGAACCAATACCTGAAGCTTAAGGAACCTTACTCATGTAGTCTTATTCTTCTTCTATCTTGTGAGACTGATTTTTGTAGAGTCTACAGTGAATTCCCAAAGGTGTGCCAATTGGTTTAACTTTGTTCATATTGAACCTGCTAAGCATATTTTTCACATATTCAGCCCATGAAAGCCTCAATGTGCCTCTGAATCTGTCTCTGACAATCCTCATGCCAAGGATTTGCTTTGTTGCTCCCAAATTCTTCATTGCAAAGTGTTTTGACATCAGCTTCTTCAGATTATTGATCTCATCAATACTGGCCCATGCAATAAGCATATCATCCACATACAACATTAGGGTGATATAAAAGTTGTCAAAGTACTTAACATAGTAACAATGATCTTCCTGACATTTGGGGTACCCTGTATTTTTCATGAAACTATCAAACTTTTTGTACCATTATATAAGAGTTTTCTTCAGGCCATACAAACTCTTCTTTAGTCTGCAGACTAATTCTTCTTTACCTTGTACCACAAACCCTTCAGGTTGGCACATGTAGATGTCTTCTTTAAGGTCTCAATGAAGAAAGGCTATCTTCACGTCTAACTGTTCAAGGAATAGATCATTGGCAACCACCATAGCTAGTACCATTCTGATGGTTGTGAGCTTCACTACAGGAGAAAAATCTAAAAGTTAATGTAGTTCAGGTCTAATATGAGTTACACCTGAAGGATTGGTTGATATTTGGGTCTCATGTGGGTTAGACCCAAGGATTAGGTCAAATTTGATTAGGTCTCAGGTTTGACCTCAGTCAAATTAAATCTAATTGTGAGCCTATTTGACTTTTTAAGCTAGATTAATCCTAAGCCAAGTTTAGGCTCAAATTAGGGTAGACCTAGGTCATTAAGGATAACTTCACGGTTAGATGGATAACCAGCTGTTAATCCTTTAAGATCGGGGCCCCAAGTTAGCTTAAAGTTTTAATTGAGTTTGGGGACAATTTAGGCTAAAGTGTAAATTTTCAATTTTTACAATTTTACCTCTAGATTTCTAATTTTCATTTTAGAAAATTTAAAGGTGGAAATTATCATTTTAAGGTTTCATTTTATTACCTTGAATTTCCCTGCTAATTTTCATTTTTAATTTTCCATTTTTTGATTTTTTATAGTTATTTTTAAAAATAGTTATAAATTTGGAAGGAAATTGATCATTTCAATTTTAGGGAAGGCACCTAACCTTTGAAAAAATCAGGAAATGTTCCAAAGGGTGGAGAAACAATCCTTGATATTTTTCATATTTTTTGGATTTATATTTAATTTTTAATAATTAAAATACTATTTGGAGTATTTAATTAATTAAAATTAAATATAATTTAGTTATTTTCAATTTTATTTTATTATTTCCCTTTTATTCACTGAGTTTAGAAGTATTTTTAATTTATTATTATAATTTTTCTACACTAAGTTATGAGTTTTTGAAGTTTTATTTAATTTCTGGATTTAATTTAATAGGAAAATTGGATTTTCCAATTAATGAGAATTTTGGATTTTTCTAGTATG
Source organism: Papilionanthe hookeriana x Papilionanthe teres (assembly GCA_022702705.1). Classification (NCBI taxonomy): domain Eukaryota; kingdom Viridiplantae; phylum Streptophyta; class Magnoliopsida; order Asparagales; family Orchidaceae; genus Papilionanthe; species Papilionanthe hookeriana x Papilionanthe teres. Next base: position 84,040,695 of record CM040424.1, read on the forward strand.
CGCCACATCATCCTAAGCCACTCGAAAACTCGATGTGTCACCGCACGATTTGTTGCGCTTTCCATGTCTGTATCATGCTGTCTCGTTGTTCAAAGTTCCCTCCTTCGTAGTTTTGTGGTTTAACTTGATTTGCGCCATCCTTTTGTAATACATGGAAAGAAATGACATCGGTTCATCGTCCTCACGGGACATAGAACCGAGAACCATACATGACCCTAAGATCTCTCTCGACTCACAAACAAATCACTTGAGGTTTGTTCCAACATGTTCATGTAGTCGAGAAGAAGCTACCTATATGGCTAGGTCAAGCATTGTTCATTTCTTTTACAAAAGACCAAACCCGAGGCTAAATTTAACAATTTTGACCCATACCTAATCCCAAGAGGTGTGACCTCAATTGGGCTTAATAGGACGATCACCTTGACACCACGAAGCTCCTCCTTACTTCAATTTGTTCTGAAATTGGCTTTGGCTATGAGCCAGGTCAAAAGTTGGATGGGGTTGGTGCTGAGATAAGTTGGAGACCTCAGTAAGCCCCAATTTTCATTGAGGGTGACTCATGGAGGACTTAGGAAGCTTGTGGAAGGGTTAGATTTGAGTTTTGGATAAGTTGATGTCAAGACCACAATTTTTCTTGGGTTTTAGTGACAAATTTAAGGTTTCCTAGTGGTGGAGGTGGTCTAGTTATGGTGGGGATCAATTGCCTAGGTCAGAGGGAGTATTTTTGGTGTTGGGAGCAAGAGGTTTCAAGGGCTTTCTAGGGAGCTCAGTGCAGACCAAAGGCTCTCGGGTTTCCTTCTTTATAGCCATGGGAGAGTTGGTGGGAGCTTAGCATGGCATGGAGATGCTAGGAGGGCTCCTCAGAGCATGTGGAGAGAATTTTTTAGAGGCTTTGGGCAGTGGGGCAAAGCTTTTACATTTCTGCATACCTTGATCATGGGGGTGCCAATGGTGAAGAAGAAGTCATGGGAGAGGGTTTATGCTGATTGGTGAGCTTTCTGGTGGGTGGCTAAGACCAGGTTTGGTCTGGTATTGACTCCCCAAGGTCTGGTTTGGCCTCTCCAAAGGCGGGTCAAAGGTTCCATGACCAAGGTGCCATCTGGCCTCCCTATAGCGAAGCGTGTCTTCTTGTCCACTAGTGCTTGAACTTGATTTGGTTGTCTTGTAGCATCACCCATATGTTATGGTGGTTGGTCTTGGGTCATAGGAAACCCATTAAGAATGGGTTATGAGCTTCATGGGCCATGGGCTTTGGGTTGGATTTTAGTGTTTTGGGCTTAGGCTAACAGGTTGGATTTAGCTCTAAATTTAGACTCTAATGAAATTTCATAGTCCTCCTAATTAATTAAGTAATTAATTTTTTAATTAAGTGAATTATGGGGGTTGACACCATGGTGCCAATCGGGTTCACCACATTGTGTGATGTCAAGACAATGTTGGGCAAGGTTCAATTGGTCAAAATTTGGCCAAATTGGGCTAGGGCCAATTGGCTTTGACCATCCTAAGGTGTCACCAAAATTTGGAGTCAAAAGGATGTGTTAGGGTTTAGGGTTGATTTTTAGGGTTTGGTGGGGTTAAGGAGGCCTTTGGTGCGACTAGGGATTAATAAGGTAGACCCTTTCTGCCAAAGTGAATTTCATGTTCTTAGGGTTCATAGGAAGGCTCCTAGGGTTTTGGGTTGATTTGGGTGACCCAGGACATGCCTTGCCAATGGGATTTAACTTAGGTTCCTCACCTAGTCAAAACCCTAAGCCAACCCAACCAAGGGTTAGGTGATTGGGCTTGCCCTGATGAGCCCTAAGAAAGCAAAGCCTTAATCCAGGGTCATGTGCAAGTAGGCGGGGTGAGTTCTCATAAAGTGAGGTCAACCATGATGAACATTAAATTTAGCCAAAATTTCACTAAATATTTGGTTGTTTATTTTATATTTAAAAAGTAAATTATTTGTGATATTTTCTTAGATTTATTTGGCTTATGTTAACTTTAATTAATCTAATCAAATCACAATAAGTGAAATTAATATATTAATTATATGTTTATTAGTAAATTTATTAACAAATTAAAAATTATTTATGTTAAAAAATTTAAATAAAAAATATTTATTTAAGTTATTATATGTTTAATTATCAAATATTAAATATTAAAGTTTACTTAATTTTTAATTAATGTTTATATGTATAATTTATTTTGTTATAGACTAATATTCTTTTTTATTTAATTATTAATTAAATTATTTTTATTATAATTTGATATTTTAATTAATTATTAACTAATAAATTTTAAAGCTTCTTAAAATTAATAAGTTTAAAGCTAAAATGTAAATTACATTAATTTTCTTAACTTTTTTTATTTTGTACTTAATATTAATTATTATAATTAATTTAAAAATTTTAATTGATATTAAATATTTAATTTATGTAAACACATATTAATAGTTTAATAACTCATCACATTTTAAAAAAATAAATAATAAACTGTATATTACAAAAATAAGCAGACATAAACTCTCATCTTTTCTGCCAAATTCTTAAAGCCATTGATGAAAAAGAAGCAATGAAGACATGACAAGAGCTAACTAAAAAAGAAATTAATGGTGTTGAATTCAACATTTTTCATGGACAATACCATTATCTTAGGGGCTATTAGAGATCATATTTGTTTTTCGTTTTTCATTTTTTTTGTTATATATTTTATGCCTATGTTTGATTTAAATTAAAATATATTTGATTGAGATGATTATTTTTAAAAATATTCAAACTATCTTTTAGTTGTTTTAAGTGTTTTTAAAAATAAGATGATTTATTTTTGAAAGTGAAAAATAACATCATATAATAATTATACCAACCAAATATATTTTGAAAATAAAAAATAATAATAAAATTAGAAAATAAAGAGATGACAAATGACCCCTTATTTGCAAGACTCATAAGACATATCCAAAGTAAAGAGAAATGGTAAGAAAATGAGAATTTCGTGTGAGAACTTTTGAAAAATTTTTAGATTATTAAAAGTACATTATTAAATAGTGACATCCAATTCTAAGGGTGGTGAGTGCTCTCTAGCCACCTACTGGCTCGAGCACTTCCCACAATTTACTTGACAGAAATCATTCAAATAGCTCAGAGACTTCATCCTGCATCTTTGTGACTTTGTCCAATAAATCAACAACTTCAATTAGTGATATATCCAACAAATTTCTCACGTGCTCTTATTTTTTTCCTTAAATTTTCTTAAGTGATGCAATGATTCATCATATTATGAGAGATACAAAGTTACCTTCTAGTAAGTTAAAATCCTAAGTAGAGAGTTTTTTTTTTTTTAACTATTCAATATTCACACCTATAATTAAATATGCTACTGATGTTTCTTCAATGAGGCCTCCCAAATTGATTTTTGATGAGCTAACTCTAGAGATTGTCAAGGGAGTTGCCTTGGCATTAGGGCTGGAAGCTGCTGATGACAAGGAGAATGCTCTAACTTTGGCTCAATAGAAATATAATCACAGAACTCATATTCTTACTCCTTTAGAGCCCGAAGATCATGGAAACATTCCCTTATCTTGTAAAATTTTGGAAGTATCTAAGCAAAGCAATTTCCAATCTCAAGGTCAGTTCCTCCTACAATAACTTTTAAAAAATGAGGTTTTGTGATGTAATGTTTAATCTATCTAAATTTTTTTAATGAAATATAACAACAAAGTTATCTTTGAAAATAAGCAATCATTTCAGGAAGAATATTAACTACTAATTAATAAAAAAATCAAAATAATCTTAAATAAATAGAAATTTGCTTATTAAACTAATTTTAAATATAATACTTCTTAAAATGATTATTCTATATATAAATTTTTTTTATATAGTATAGAGGTGTGAGTGCTCAACATGATTAGAAATAAATAGCTATAGCAAACTTAGAAGACTCCCTCACTTCTCCATCATATGTCATTAAGTTTTTATGTCAAAATATTATCACATAGAATTTTAGGTTGGTCAATCCATTGTAAATCCTTTCAAATTCTTAATATATGATAATTAGTTTTATTAAAATGGCCACTCATTTAAATTTTTTTAAATTTTTAATAATATAGATTAAAATTTAATTAAATTTTAAAGATAAAAAAATTATCATGTAATTATGTAACCTGATATGAAATATAAATAAATTAAAACTCATTTTAATTCAAGTTAGAGTAATTTTAAATCAATATGAAAATAAATTTTAATTATATGGTTAATTTAGTTCATCAAATAAGCTAAAAAAAAATAGTATTCTCATTTTGAGTAGAAAGTAAATAATAAATAACTTTATTTTTATGAGCATAAAATTTAATTGACAACATATTATTATAGAAAAATAATAACTCTGAGCTGCCTATCTGCACTACACAGAAGTGGAATGCAAGATATTCAGTCTAAAGCACCTCTCCAATACACATTTTTGCTCCTATTTATTTTTTTTTTAAATTAAGCTCTTATTAATAAAGAAATTACTTAGGCTGCTTTCTTCCATAATATAGCCTTTACATTAAAAATCAAATGAAAGTTTAGGCATATTTGAAATGGGCCAAGCAATTTCAATCTTGTTTATGAGATGATCAATTAAATTTTTTTTCTAAGTTTAGTTGATCATTATATGCATATCTGAACTAAAGATATTTGGAAAATTTTCATACATATCATGCGATTCATATGTATTTACATATATATAACATCTAAATTTCAATTTTCATATATGTTACATGCTAGAAATTTCTGGACAACACAAAAATCTTATGCTTTAGCTCGTTATAATTTTCCAGAACACACATAAGTAGAGATATAAAAGATTATTAAATATTTTACGTATAAAGCTCTTGGTTGGGTAAAACAAAGAGGCTTAACCCACTCGAAGTATAAAGCTCTTGGTTACATATAAAGCTTTTGATGTCAATAGTTTTTTTTTTTATCTGAGCGTTCAACAAACTCTGAGTTTAAATAATGCCAGTTTGATGAATTTTTCTCATCGAACAGCTTGATTTGAGTAAAAGCAAGTCAAATTTAGACATTATTTAGCTTTTCAATCAATGATGCATCAAAACCTTGAACAACATTCTAAATATTTGATCCAAGTGTATTGGACCCAGATTGGATCACTTTTGATATCATTGAGTGCAATATATTAAGATGTCCAGTTCGACTTAAACTTATTGAAATCGAGCCCCGGATAATCATGAATTTGAATTTGGAATATTTGTTCTCTATACAAAAGAATCAAAGTTCGTGCCACATAACTCAATTTCTCAACTAATATAAAACATATGACATGGAACGGGATAGGACCCAAGCTCCGTGATAAGGGCTTGAGCCTCATGATTTATACATTTTTAATGTTTCATAAATTATTACTAACAATTAAATCAAGGAGAAAAATAAAATAATTCATTAAATTCAAACTTCATAATCATTTCATTCGTATTTTCACACAAATATAAGATATTGCTTCGATTTCATCAGAATTATAGGGCTAAATAAAATCATATCATACAAATATCTAAACATGAGAAACTAGAATTAAAATTTCTAAGATCTCTGAAGCCTAAAGACTAGTGTCATATGAAGAATGAGCAGATAAAATAAATACCCTATGAATTTAATCCATATGATGGATTATAGAGATCTAGCTATTGAGAAGAATTAATATGTATGACTTCTTTAACGAAAGAGACAAAACAAAGGCAGCAATTGAGGGAGATTAACAAGCTGATCTAGTGCTCAACATGGGAGGAGCAACACTTGTGAATCGTTGAAGGAAAGAGGGTAATTTTATGTGGGAGAAGCAGCTATCGTGTGTGTTTGATAGGAAGCAAGTTGTTGAGGGAAAGATATTGAGATGGTTTGGTCATGAGCAATGAGTGGAAGGGTTGTCAATTTGGCTTGTTGTTCGCGAACAGCTCGTGTTCTACTCCTTCGTTAAGTTTAACGAGCTTAACACAAACAAATTTTTAAGCTCGAAATATAAACAAGCCGAACTAGAATTGGCTCGAAAAGAAATAAATAAATAAATACACACACACACATATAATACATATTCATAAAATTAAATAATATAAATTGTAATCAATTAAAACTTTTTAAAATAAAAAATTTATCAAATTTATAAAAATTAAATCCTGTAAATTATAATATATAACAAATTATTAATAAATATTACTTATATAATGTAAGTTATATAATTAATATAATATAATATATAAGTATAAAACTAAAAAAACCTTAACTCCTAAACCCCGACCTCTCTCTCGAATGTTCTTGGGTTCGGCTGCCTCAACCTCTTCCAACTCTTCTCCTTCCTCTCAAAATCGCGAAAGGCGTTCGACCGAGAGAACTTAGGGTTTTTCGTTTGTGTTCCCTGCTCTCAAAAATTCTATTTCGACTCTCCTCCTCTTCCGAGTCATTTCCTTATCTTAAAGTCACGAAAGGGTTTCGGTGGCGAGCGCTTAGGGTTTGCTTTTTGTCTTCCTTTTTCTCTTCCGAGTCATCTCCTCCAATTTTGAGCCGAACTTGAGCCGAACTTGAGCCGAAAAATATTATTCAAGAAGAATATGAACACACTGTTCACGAGTCATTTCGAACATGAGCCGATTTCGAGCACGAGCCAATATCGAATGAGTCGAACACGAGCCGACCCTGAGTTCGTTTGCAGCCCTAATGAGTGGGTATAATTGTTTTTGGATTTATTTTATTTTATGTTAATATTTTTGTTCATGAAGGGTTTAAAAATAAGTTTTGAGACATTTGTTTAAAAGGTTAAATTTTTTTTACTTTTATTGTATGCAACAAAAACAACAACAATCATGTATCCTGCTAAGTGGGCTCGGTACATTAATCCTTATTGTTTGTTTTTTAATACAACAAAAACATCAATAACATCGAGTCAATTTCTCTGTTCTTTATAGTTTATTCTTATTTCTAGCACGGTCTATTTCTTTGGTGTATTTTCTGAATAATTTCAGATTCAATAGGATGATTTACTTAAAGATATTTTAATTTACTGATGATTAAGAAAAAAGCACTTACGTATATGTATGTATGTACGTCTAATTTATAAATTAAAATTATATTATATAGTTTTATATTTAAGACTTAATATATCAAATTACGCAAAAGTGGTAAACTCTCTAAAATATTTTGAATAAAAAAAAAAATTCCTGAACTATAAAATACTTAATTAAATAAAATTAATTATAGTGAAATTAAGCTCATTTTCTTTAACTAAAATAATAATAATATAATTAACAAAAATACGCTTAATCAGCAAATTTAATAAATAAAATATAAATTTAGGATCGAATAAATTTATTGATAATCTTATGTGTAATCAGTAATGGAAGAACTTATGGTTTGTAAATTGAGCAATTGCTTATGACATCAAATAATAGTAACAGTTTTAGCATATAATCAAATATATGATACATTTCCAGCTTTTAAAAACAATCAAATAAAATCCCAAAAATTAGAAAATAATTTTCAGAAATATCTTAAATATTAATTTATTAATTTTATAATGCATTCATCAACATTGAGAACATTGGTAAATTTACTCAACAAGTTGTGTTAGAATATGAAGGCAACTATATTATGCAACACTAAGGCGTTGTTTGGCTGCATAATATTAATAGAATTTAGTTATGAATTTAACTTAAATCCAACCAAACACCAAAAAATAAAAATTAAATCCAAGGCTCCGTGAAATTCAACTTTCTTGCGTTCCGTCCTTTTGTTCTTGTGTTCCGTCACTTTTACGGATTTAGTAAATTCGATTACGAGACAGATTTATTTCACCGTCACTGGTGTCCTCTTCCATTACAGTGTGGATTTCACAGATCCAGATTTACTGAATATGAAAATTCCTATTTAACATAATTCTAAGATGCAGCCAAACACAGCTCAACTAACTTGGACTCTCAAAAATTTCACTAGAGCTTTCTTTAAGATGTGCTCTTATACTCATCCTTCAAGTGCCCAGTTATCCAATTTTCACTGTCAAAATGTTCTTCACCTTAATCATTATTACAAAATAATTAATCTATTATAAAATACTTAACTAATCATGCATGGAAGAGGTCTGAGCGCTTCCAAACTCAGTATTTATGACATATTGGTGTAAGTCAGCTGAAATTTTTTTGAACCATATCAATTATATCACTAAATTTATCCAAGTATCTTTAACTTCATAATAATAATGTTAGAAGATTATAAAATTTAGAATGCTTTACCTCTAATGTGTAAAATAGAAATTTTGAACAACGGAAAACTTTATTCAAATATCCATTTTTGTTAGTCAAGTTGACTATGATTTTATATTCCATAACCATCGTATTAATAATAACCCATTAAATATATAAATTTACATTAACTGTGAATACAATGAACCCCGCCCAAACCACTAGTACATGTTGCCATGTACATACGCACACACACACACATATATATATATATATATATGTATATATATATATATATAATATCTGTGTCCCAAAAAAATATATATATAATATCTGTGTGTGTATTTACGTAGACTAACAAAATTTGCAATAATAAAGAGAGACAAATCCTCATGATCATGAACATGGACTTGAACCTATGCACTTTTATGAATATTTATATGTTACAATATTAACTTATATACATATGATTTATTATTCTTTTAACACAACCTGATAATATTTAAATATATAAGTGCAATGTACACATTATTATATTTATAAATAGTCTGTTTTCCATGATATCCTGAAAAAAAACAAGTTATAGTGAGAATTACGAATATTTATATTTAGCAAAAAATCAGATAGCAAATTTCCTTATAGCCACAACACTTTAACATGATAGGTTAGAAAATTCAGTCTTCCATCACAAAAATTTCTAAAATGCAGTAAGAAAATAGTTCCCCAAAAAGCATTGTGATGACCGATTGAAACATAAAGCAAGTGTCCAAAATAGACTCTAAGTATTAGACATACAAATAAATAAAAATTATTATGTGTGTATGTAAATGTCAATTGAACCTCAAAGTCCTTTTCACTGCTCTACATTGTTTTGTACCTTTTGTTTCCTCTGCAGTGTAGGGTCTAGAGCTCCTCCATTACTGCTCAGCAATCTTCTCCTTCCTCCAGCTAGAATGGAATTAATTCTATATATTTTCATTCTTTAAGATTCTCATAGAAATCATCTATTTGAAGAAGTTGATGAGTCTGCCAAATGTCTGCCAACTGTGAACAGTAGGGAATCTATTCCCTTCTTCTTCTTCTTCTTGTCCTCTCCTTTTGGAAACTGGAAGCACCTTACAAGCCATGGAAACTTAAACTGTTTCCACATTTTAAAGATTTTATTTTCAGAGTTCGTTGTCATGCTAAGTGAAGCAGTCAAGGTGAAGCCCTTTTGCTTCCCTGCATGTCTTCATTTCAACTTGATTCTTTCTGTCTTTTATTATTATTATTATAATTTATGTTATGTGGAGTTTTCTTCTTTAATTTATTGGTAATTAGAGAGTAGGTTTTGGACTTTGGTTGGGAGTTTGGGGTTTCACAAATGGAGGAAAGAAATGAAGGATAAAAATTTTCAAAGCTTAATTTTGTATCCATTAGGTTTCGAATAATGAAGCTGTGATATTGGAGAAAATACAACGAATAAAATCGGAAGAGAAATTGTGCATAAATGTCGTTGTCCCTAACCTACTATTCTTTTCGCCACTTTGATATGCTATTTGAAATGATACAAAGATTATTATTATAATCAATGAGGACAAATTATCTTGAAAATTTAGTGTTCAACATGGAAAAGTTATAATGGAGAAGCACATTTACAGTATTATTATATTCTTTGTTGCTATATGGATTGTCTGTTTACTATATGAAAAAGTGCATATGCAATATTTACTATATGAAATTATAATTGATGCATTTTCTTTTTACAAATTAAATATGAAAGTTTAAAGTTTTGAAAAACTGAAAAAATTAAAATTAAAACTTACAAAGGATGCCTCAGTGCAGAATTTTTCTTTTGTAGTATCTGTAGTGCAAAATAATACGGAATACAAAGTTACACGACAAGCGAACAATTAAGTATAGGTCAATTTATGTGGTTCAATGCAGATCCACATGCATCCATGGGAAGGGGTTATTCCAATATCAATAGGTGGGGAGCGAGAAAAAATGACCAAAGCAGGATTACAACTCTACACTTAAATATTAGCATGAAACCCTTCTATAAATAAGTGAGAATTAAGGAGTACAAATTAGGAATTTTTTTAATATAGAAAATGTCATGTAATTAGATATCTTCTAATTATATTACTTAATATCATTCTTCCTAATATAAAGAAAATATCATATAATTATGTCATCTAATTAGTTTATTACATAATATCAATCTTTCTAATATACACAATATCTAATATGCAACCATTAGATTTTATTTTTTCTATAATAATCTTCTCCTCATCTCTCACTTTCAAATAAGTGATACATGACAAAAACGAGCTCCAATACGAAAACAATGGCACCAAGATGTCTGCCTACGTACCCCTCATCTTAAAGGGATCAAGTCTTGCATAGTTCTAAAAAATGACATAATGGGTAATTAATCATGAGCTCGAATGTTTAACAAATTTCTACAGCTGGTGAATTTTTGGACTGGTTGTACCTTTCTTAATAGACTCCCTATATTTTTCTTTGTATATATCTTCTTCAAACAGAATATTGTCATCAAAAGAACATTGTCATGATCAGAATGCTATAATATTTGTAATTAAAAATGATTATTGAACATAATTTATAAAATTATAGTTAAAAATTTTTAGTCAAACTTTAACATTCATACTTATTAAATTGTGGGACAATAACGTCAAATATTAAGGTTAAAATCAAAATTAAACTATTAAAAAAATATTATTAAAACACAATTTTTGTCATATTTCTAAGCAAAAAAAAAAAAATTATAATTGTAACCTTCAAATTTATTATAATATATGGAGCTGTTCTGCTACGTATATTATATTAATTAATTACTGGTTTCCTACCATCTGGATTACACTTAGAAATGTCTCTCCTGTTCATTATATTCCACTCAATTTCCTTCGAATCTTCACCTAAACTATTTGCCTCAAAAAAATTAATTTTTTGCATTTTGGATTTATCTGAGCAATAGTTAACTTAATTTAATATTTTGACCAATTATTTCATTTTTTTTCACTATTTTATATTACAATAAAAACAATCAGTCACTACTCCATTGACCAGTTTTAAGTAAGTGATGAAATTTTGTATTTTTCAATAAAATTAAATATATATATATATATATATATATATATATTTAAATAAGAATATTATTTCTTTTTTGATCAAATAAGATTGTCATTAATAAGCCAAATGTATTAAAAAAAATGCTTAGTGATGAAGAAGGGTTGAGGTACTTACAGAATAGTTAATGAAATTCATAAACAAAGGAGTTATGTTTATTTAAATGAGAATATTATTTGTTTTGTTGTAGCTATTTAATCACTCTCGAGCTTTCAGGTGTCAATAGCTTCTTCATCTTCATGATGCAGTCGACTTGTTTTGTAGCAAATCTATAACGGGTCACTGTAAATAATAATAATAATAATAAAATATTTACATGCATGCCACTCAATTCTTTTGTATTTACATATCTAATACTACAACTTCAATTCTTACATAACATAAGTAAAGAATATCTCATCAGTAATACAAACTTATTACAACTAACATCATTCGCAATTAGCAAAGCATCTCATCATAGTTGAATTGAGATTCTCATAGAATTGGAATGAAGATAAATAAAATTCTAACAAATTAGAATTCTTAAGTTATATGTTTATATTAATTTATATGATATTATTTCTCTTTCTCTCTCTCATTCACTCTCTAGTCCTCTGCCATTCTTTTTCTTTTCTCTCTCTAAACGTAGCCATGAAAAGAATTATCATTATAATATTTTTAAAAAATAAATAAATTATTAATTGTTAGTAATATATCCACAAAATGATATATATAACTTATATTTTTTACATGACGTTTGTGGGGTTTTTAGAGGTGAAATTACATTTGATGTTGTCGCATGAATTCATTTATCTTTAAGATGTGATGTTGTGATCCTCTTCAAGTCTTGTAAATTGAGCAAAGAAATTGCTGTGTTATTCCTATCTCTTGGATTGGTGGTGCTCTGAGAGAAATTTCTGTTAGAAACTTTAATCTGTAAAACTTTAATTTCCGTTCACATTCTTGTTGGAGAAAAAAAAAAACTTAAATCTTTATTCTTTCATCTTAAGGCGGAAGCGTACCTGAATCCATTTGATCGATTGCAAGCAATAATCTTCCAATCTGCAATTTATCCGGAGTTTTCCTTAGTTTCTCTCGTTGATGGTGAACAAGAGAATTTAGAAGTGTGCGAGATCGGGACCATTACCCTCGTATTTATCAGTAACTAACTCGGTGGTTACAAAGGATTGCTTCCATCTCGCCCCTCATTAAATTGGAATTTGCTTTTATGGTATCCGCACTTATAATTTCATGACAAATGTGCCTAAAGTCATAAACTTTATTAATTAATTAGACCACAATAATTTTGACTTGTTAAATAATGACCCAACACATTTATTAATTACATTGTAGTCCCATAAATTATCCAACAATCTCCCACTGGACTATATATGTAAAAAATAAATGTGTCAACCTTAGAGCGCTCAAAATTTGTTGTCATTATTATAAAGGCACATTACAATCTCGTTCATTAATCATATCAATATAGGATCAAAGCAGTCTTCATTGTATTCGTCACAACTAAACCCATCAATGGTCACATATATTAATATAATCAAATGACAGATCAATCATGAATGTGTGGAATGAAAATTACATGCAAGGTGATCAGTTCATGTCAATTTTCAACTGGTCCTACTTTACTTAAGTGAGATCAAACTTTAACTATACAGAGTGTACTGAACTGAATAAAATACCATATTTTTGATCAGAAAATATCCAAATATGTTTTGTTCATAAAATAAAACATATAACTAAAAAACACAAACTAACAAACTCCCACTGAATCTAAATTTTCTCAAGCTCTATAACACCCATATGAGTAGTATGCTCATGAAAGACCCCGGTATCGACCCTTTGTAAAGGGGTCCGCAATCATGGAGTTTGTTCCAATATTCTCTATGCAAATCTGACCACTCTGTATTCTTTCCTTCACAACAAGAAATTTGATGTCAATATGCTTTGACTTGGATGAACTCCTGTTGTTATTGGAATACAATACAACTGATTTATTCAATTCCTTCCATAATGCGCAGCCTAGTGACAAAATTTCTCAGCCATATGTCATGGTTGGATGCCTCATAACATGTTATATACTCTGCTGCCATAGTGGATGAAGCTATTAGTGTTTGTTTTGCACTCCTCCAGGATATAGCTCCACCACTTAACAAAAATATGCAGCCTGATGTGGATCTTCTGCTGTCTTGGCATCCAGCAAAATAGGAGTCAGAATACACAATGATCTCCAAATGATCTGATCTCCTATATGCAAGCATGTAATCTTTTGTTCTCCTTAAGTACCTCATAACCCTTTTGTCGCTTTCCAATGATCCATTCCCGGGTTACTTAAGTATCCGCCTAAAACTCCAATAATGTACGCAATATCCGGTCGCGTACAAACTTCGAGCATACATAAGACTCCCTATTGTCGAAGCATAGGGAATCTTTTGCATTTCCCGAATCTCAAGGTTTCCTTTCGGGCACTCGATTGAGACCGAACTTGTCTCCTTTAGCGACGAGGGTGTCAATTGGTCTACAATTCGCAAGCCATATCTTTTAAGCACTTTATCAATATAGACTCTTCGTGATAATCCAAGAATACACTGAGAACGATCTCGGTGAATTTGAATTCCTAAGACAAATGAGGCATCACCAAGATCTTTCATCTCAAAATTATTTGATAGAAATCTCTTGGTTTCCCGCAACATGCCTATTTCATTTGTGGCAAGCAGTATATCATCCACATACAAAATCGAAAAATATGTTTTATCCCACCGAATTTATGATACACACAATCATCAACTGCATTCATTTCAAAACCAAATGAAAGAATCACTTGATGAAATTTGTGATACCATTGACGGGAAGCTTGTTTGAGCCCATAAATGGATTTCGTCAGTTTGCAAACTATATTCTTTGGGTCTCCCGTCACAAAGTTTTTTGGTTGCACCATATAGATCGTTTCATCAATGTCACCATTGAGAAATGCGGTCTTGACATCCATTTGATGTAGCTCCATATCATAATGAGCAATAAGTGCCATGATTACTCTAAAAGAGTCCTTTGTTGAAACCGGAGAAAAGGTCTCTTTATAGTCAATCCCTTCCTTTTGAGTAAAGCCTTTAGCTACTAGTCGAGCATTATGTCTTTCCACATTGCCTTTTGATTCCCTTTTGGTTTTAAAAATCCATTTACAACTAATGGGTTTCTTTCCTTCTGGCAATGGAACAAGTTCCCAAACTTTATTGTCTTGCATAGACTTATACTCCTCATTCATTGCTTTGATCCATTTTTCTGAATTGGAACTTTGCATAGCTTGATGAAAGTTGATAGGATCATCTTCCATCATGCTAATATTTTCCTCATGTTTCGAAGAAATACAATATAATCATCCGAAATAAGCATTTCTTCTTTCCCTAGTGGATTGTCGCAAATGCACTTGCTCTTGAACTTGTTCTTGAGGTTGTTGAATTTATTCCTCAAGGGGTTCTTGATTTGCAACTTGATCAATGTCAGGAGTAAAATCCTAATCATTATCAAAAGCAATTACAGGAATAGGAACCGATTCCTCTTCAACAAGAGTAGTATGGCCTGATTCCTCCTCAAAGACAAAGTCTCTAACCTGATTTCTCCCCCCAAATTCAATATCCTCAAAGAACACTGTAGTTCCCGTCTCAAAAATTATCTTTAATTTGGGATCATAAAACTTAAAACCCCTAGATCGCTCTGAATAACCAACAAAGTAGCTGCTTATCGTTTTAGTGGTCTAACTTTTTCTCAAGTGGCTTGTAAGGCCTTGCCTCGACTGGGCAACCCCAAACATGAAAATGCTTTAAACCGGGTTTTCGCCCGTTCAAAGCTCATAAGGTGTAATTGCAGTCGCTTTAGTTGGTACTCTATTTAGAATGTAGGTCGTTGTCTCGAGTGCTTCTCCCAGAGTGAATTCGGTAAGGTAGAATGACCGATCATACTTCTTACCATGTCTTTAAGAGTGCGATTTCGTCTTTCGACCTACACCATTCATGCTAGTGTGAACTCGACATAGTGTATTTTGGGACAATTCCACACTCCTCTAGGAATTTAGCAAATGGTCCCGGACATTGTTCACTCGAACCGTCATATCTACCGTAGTATTCACCACCACGATCGATTCGACTTTCTTTATTCTTTTGCTTAGTTAGTTTTCAACTTCGACCTTATAAGATTTGAACACGTCCAATACTTGGGACTTCTCATTAATAAGAAATAGGTATGCATATCTTGAATAATCATCTATGAATGATACAAAATATTGTCGACCATTCCAAGAAGTCGTAGAAAATGGTCCACAAACATCCGTATGTATCAATTCTAAGACTTCAGTAACTTCTATATGCACCTAATTTCTTCCTTTTGGTTTGTTTTCCCTTAATGCATTCAATACAGACATCAAAGTCTGTAAAATCAATGGAATTTAGAATTCCATCTAACACAAGTCTTTCAACTCTATTTCTAGAGATGTGACCTAAACGCTTGTGCCATAATGCTCCTGAATTTTCATTATTAATTTTTCGCTTAGTACCTCGTGATTCCACATTCAAAGTTTTATTATAAGAAGCAACAATATCAAGCAAATAAAGATTTTCATATGCCAAAAGAGAACCAGTTCCAATAATATTGGAATTAATAGATAAACTGAAACAACTGTTTTGAAATGAACAACAATAACCTAATTTGTCCAGACAACAAGCAGAAACCAAATTCCGTCTAAATGATCGGTACAACAAAAGTATCTATCAAATCCAAATAGTAACCAAGTACATAATAACAATCTAAAATGCCCAATTGCTTCCACTTCTACCGATTTTCCATCTCCCACATAAATGCATCTTTCAAGCATCATTTGGTTTTCGGTAGCTCAGCAACCCCGCATCGAAACACTTATGTTAGTAGTAGCACCGCAGTCTAACCACCAAGTGTTTCTAGGTACTGAAGCCAAATTTACCTCGTAACGTACCAAAGTTAGAAATGTACCTTTCTTTACAAGCCAAGTATGATATTTAAGCACATTCCTTCTTCGATGTCCTTCTTTGTTGCAAAAGAAACAACTGATATTTTCTGAATTTTGAGCTTTATTTTGTTTCTTTTGAGAAGGAACATTACTCTTAGCAGCTTCATTCTTTCTTTTAGAGCCCCTTTCCTTAGAGGTGTTTACTGTTGACCTCATTTTTGATGAGGTCTTCTCTTCTTCTTTTAGTACTTAGGATCTAGCCTTAGGCTTTTCCTTTGACTATCTTAGAGGACTAGAATCGGGATCCACCACCTTTTAGAAATTCAAACCACTTCTTAACTCCCCGCAAACTCCACAAACTTGACCGTAGACCCCTAATCACCTAGAGGGTTGAAATCAAATGTGGAAGTTTAAAGGATGGGTTCCTATAGGACTCTTTGGCCTTAGGATCGCCTCGGTGGTCCGGTCCAGTGAAGTGGCCGACTTACACACACACTACACTCATACACTACACTTGCAAACACCTCCTAAAACCACACCCATACCTAACTCGACCTCCCGACTCATGTAGGTGATTCACATGGATGGTCCTTAACCCCTAAGCCCTTGGCTAAGAGGGTTGTGAACAACATAGTGAATGCCTCAAATGAGTCCCTTCATGGCTCATGTGGGCTTGATATGGCTTCATGGCTCAACCAAAATGATTTTATTCCACTTATATTCACCCAATCTTCAATTTTCCAAATTTTCAATTTTTGACCCCCGGGACCCTACACCCGCTTAGCCTACCCAAAACCATTGAAACTACCCAAATTTCTCAAAAATCTCCAAATTACCCAAAATTCCTCAAAATCAATCCCAAAAATTCCCACATTACTCAAATTGACCATCCATACCCAAAAATACAAAAAATTCCAAAAATACCTCTCGCTACTCTCCAAATACCCAAAATACCCCTATTGACCCAAAAATCCAGAAATTCAGAAAATTCCCAGAAAATTCCAGAAAATTCCAAATATTCCCAATTTTATTTTGTTCAACTATACCATGGGCCAATTTTGTCAATTTACCCCACTTTTATCAAAACCCCCAATTTGACCCATTTTAACCCAAAGTGAACCCAATGTCAAACCAAGCCTACCAAATTGACCCAAATTCTGGTCCAATTCAATTCTAAACTTCAGTTCAACATTCCCAACACCAATCTAGACCAAATCTAAGTTCAATTTGATTGACATTTGGATCCAATTTTACTTTTGGCCTTAAAGCCCAATTTGGACCCATGAGCCAAACCTAACCCAAACTCACCCAATTCAACTCCAATTAACCCCAAATCTTTTCTAAACCTTCCTTAACATCCCTACAAACAAAACACTAACATGATTTGCCCAACATTTAAGCCCAAACCCCACTTAAATTCAACCCAAAACCAAAAAGCCCAATTTCGACCTAAACCCAAACCTAACCCAAATAAGCCCAAACCCCAAAATCAAAGCCCAACCAAAGTCAAAACCTCTTTGAAACACTCCCATAAACATTTACCAACATTAATTTTACATCAATTTCAACCCTAGCCCAACATTGGCCCAAGTTAGCCCAATTTGACCTATATCGGCTCATTCACCAAAGAAGCCCAAATTCAACCCAATTCAAACCCAAATCACTCCCAATTTGCTCCAAGTCACTCATGACACATCCATGAGCTAAACCCAACAATTATTTGGCCCAAGCCTTTACTAAAATTCCATCCTAAAATCCATTTTAAAATCCAAAAGCCCACTTCCCTAAACCTTCCTAAAAGCCCATTTCCACCAAATACAAAAGCCCAAAATTGGCCCTAAAGCCCACATGACATTTCCATTTGCCATCCATTTAATCAAAGCCATTCCCTAAGTTATAATCCAATCATCAAATAATTCCAAATCAAGCCTCATGCCAAATCACCCCTAAATACCAAAATTTTTCTTAAATCCATTTCCATGAAATCGACTCGACTTTTCCCAAGCCAAAGGTGAGCCATGAAGCCATGCATGAGCCACATGGAAGCCATGAGAGCCTATTTACATGTCACCATGCCATTTTGGGCAAAACGAGGAGACTCTTTCCTTAATTCCTAAAGGTGATTAACCACTCCCATGATTCCACTAAATCTTGCTTAAGCTTAATTGTACTTGGATGGTGACCATTCCCCACTGATTAAGCTGACCTAAATCACTTTCTATTCAGCCTAAACCGTGCCTCGGGTGGTGCACCTAGCCCAAATGGAGGGGTTGACCAATTTGAGCCAAAATGAGCCCTCTCCCATTCCATTCTAATCCAAGCCTTTTACACATGGCATTTGCCAATCGCCTACACTAAACCCCGACCCGACCCACCCGAACAAGATGGTGACCAATGCCCGGCCGGCCGACCACTGTGTCCCCGGAAAACACCATGGCCGAGAGTTCACATGTGAGCCAACTTTGGAATTCTCCCTCGTCGAGCCGCCCCATGCCCACTGGACACCACGGCCGTTCTTCCCATGCCCAGCAGCAGTCGATCCCAAGCCCTAACTCTCCCCGGGAGGCCCTCCACCCTCTCCTATTTAAACACCACCCCCTCACGGCCATGAGAAGAGAGTTGCACAAACCTTGCCGAAACTCGCCAAAATTGTTCCAAACCCTTCTCCATCCTTAGAGCGATTGATCCCCGGTGTCAATTTGCCCTAATCCCCACCAACGAATCCAATTTCTCAAATGAAATTTCACCCAAAACCGGGACACTTTGCCACGATGAGCCAATCCTCATATTGATCGGTTCTACACCTTCACCTGGACCAAGAGGAGAAGTTTCCCACCGAAAGCCCCATCTCCAGGCCACCCAGTTGCTCCAGCCTCCAAGCTTTGTGATCGACTGTGGTCACTTTCATAGCTAGGCAATTCACCAAACCAGGAGACTTCATCTGGAGCTTGATGGGATCCAATCGAAGGTGACACAACCCTCAGATCGAAGCCACACTTCTCTGAGTAAAGGTATGGCCTCACTCTTCTTCCCGAGCTTCTGAACATTCTCCATTTTCATTGAGTCAATTTCATGCCACATAAACCGTATGGATGTGTTCTTCTTCTCGAGACGAATCCATAGAGCATAAGAACGTTAAATTTGGTCAAGTATCGGGTGATATCTTAGGCCTAGAAGACGGACGGCTCTCGGGTAAGGACGCCTGGGGACGATGAACGGATGCCGTTCATTTAATACACGCGCGGACGGACGGCTAGGATCGCGCCTGATCAGGAGATGGAACGACACAGCGGGCCCCCGGAGCGCTGAGTCAGATGGCGTCGTCGAATCGGAGAGCGCCACGTGGCGTTTCGGAGCTGCCGAGGTTGACGCGGCGCAGTGTGGATAAATAGAAAATTAGGGTATTTTCTGATTTATTTAATTCTCTAAACTTCAAAAATCCATAACTTTGTGTAGGAAAATCAGAAAAATAAAATAAAAATACCCTCTTGCTCAGTGAACAGAGGAGAATAATGTGGAAAAGAAATCATTTAATTTCATCAAGTATTTTATTTTTAATAATTTATTTACTGTCAGCATTATTTTAATTCTCCATGCATATAGGAAATTCACCATGGAATGTGACCATAGGGCTTTTGAAGCCTCTAAATTTGGGAACATTTTCTGAATTTTCCAAAGTCAGAGGCCATCCCTATGAGAAGTTATTGATTTTTCAAATTCATGTTGCTGTTTTGAGTATTTTAATTCCAATAATTAGCATGTTGTGAAATAAATTTTAGGAAAATTTGGTGATGTCTCTTATGACCAGAGGACCCTAGGAAAAATAAGTTTTGAATTAGTTCATTTAAAATAAACCTAATTGGCTTAAACACCCAAAATAGCTCCTTAATTAATTAGAGCTAACCTTACATCAAATTGACTTGAAATCAAATCTCCACTGACCTTTAGGATCAGAGGAACCCACCATAAAAATTTGAAGTCAATTGGACTTGGTTAGCCCTATTAAATGGGTTGATTAAGCCATTTAGGCAATTTGAACTTTAAAAATTCATAACTTTCAAAATACTTTTTAAAAATTCACCAAATTGGTTTTGGAGCCTCTCGATATCAGGGGAATTTAAGAAAATTAAAATTTCAATTTTCTAAAAAGTTGATTTTTTTGTATTATTTTAATATTTTAATAATTAAAAAAAATAATAAAATTCACCAAAATGTCACATTTTGAATTTTAATCACTTAGGAACAAACCCCATATTTTTCTTAGGTCTATTTAATGAGATATTAAATTTTAAAAACCCTAAGGTAATTTAAAATTAAAAAAAAACATTTTTTTGGTATTTTCACTAAAATAATTATAATAAATCATAGAAAAATTAGAAAATTGCAAAAATTGATTCTCTGATTTCCTTGATATCAGAGAGATTTTTGAAAAATATAAATTTCATTTTTCAACCTTTATTTTATTTTTTAAATTAATTAATACTCCAAAACTTAAAATAATTATAATAAAAATAATATAATTCAAAAAATCACCAAAATTGGTCCAAGTGGTCCTCTGGTCATTAGGAATGTCCCATAATTTTCTTAAGGATAGAAACTTTCCCTTGCTCATATTATTAAATTTTCCTTGGAAATTCCTATTTTCCACTAAAAATAATTATATAAATAAATTAAATACAGAAAAATCACATTTTCTCCTCTCATGTCTTTATTGGCATATGAGTGAAGTCACATAAAAATTTCAAGTTCATTTGAGCCCAATTTAGTGAGTTATGAAATTATTAAGCTTGAAGGGTAAAATGGTAATTAAAAACTTTAACCCCTAATTAAAACTTTAGGTTTAATAAAAATTAACAAGTAAAATATTTGATCCTAATATGATTTGGATGATTGAAATTTAAATAATTAAAGGGTAGAAACCCATTAAACAATTTAAAATAATTGAAATAAACCTTAATTAAATAATTGATTAAATTTGGAAGAATAATAAAATTGGAATTATTAAATAGAGATATTATTATTAGGAAGAGATTTATTCTTTAATTTAAAAAATCCCTAAATTAATCATTTCAATAATATTTAATTCCTAATTAAAAATGATAACTCAAATTTAAATTTTAAAATGTTAAAGGACTAATCATTAAATTAAATTAAAAAGTTAAATTATTAAACTCTTTTTTAAATTTTCAATTAAATTAAAATTAAAAATAAAATTAAATTAAAGATTAAATTAAATTAAATAAATTAAATTAAATTAAATTAATTAAATTAAATTAAATTAAATTAATTAAATTAAATTAAATTGAACTAAATTAAATTAAAAAATATTAAATTAAAGATTAAATTAAATTAAATCAAACAAATTAAATCAAATTAAATTAAATTAAATTAAATTAAATTAAATTAAATTAAATTAAATTAAATCAAAATAAATAAATAAATTAAGTTAAATTAAATTAAACTAAATTAAATTAAAAAAAATTAAATTAAATTAAATTAAATTAAAACAAATTAAATTAAATTAAATTAGATTAAATTAAATTAAATTAAAATTAAATCAAATTAAATTAAATTAAAGGAAATTAAATCAAATTAAACTAAATTAATTTAACATCAAATCAAACTAAATTGAATTAAATTAAATTAAATTAAAATTAAAATTAGATTAAATTAAATTAAAGTTAAATGAAATTGAATTAAATAACATTACCTAAGACATAAAGAAATTAAATATAAAGCAACTTGAACACTATTCCAAATTTAAACCCTTTAATCGAAGTTAAACTAAATCATAAACCATTTGAACACCAATTTGCCTTCGAGAGCTTTGGTTATCATAACTCCTAAACGAACGTTAAACGAAATGCTACTTCACTTATAGGATATTCAAATGTCCTAATTCATCGAGCAAGATAACAACAAAACTTGAATTCCTGGACGATTAATTCATTTGTTTAATTAAATTCATTTGGACTTAAAACAATCCTGAAATATTGAAAAGATGTTTAAGATTTGTCTTAAGCACTTCCTCGATATGATAGGATGTTCATAAGAACAATTGAACTTAATTATTCTTTGATGAAGAAAATCGTCCTCAAACCAAAACACAAAGACCTAGACGTCATAGGAAATGACTAGCTATAGGATTAGGAATTTGGTAGAAAACCATAACCCTTCCCTTAGCTTTACCTAGGAACTTGTTTAAATATTCTAATTGTGTTTTAAGTGCAGCTTGGGATGACGGGAAGACCCTCCGTGTATGCTTTTATTTTATCGCAATTTACATTATTACAATTTCTTTAATCGCATCGCACTTACTTTTTCTCGCATGATAAACAACTCGTTGCATGAAAACCCACACCTTTAGGATAGTCCCTAAAACCGAAACCAAAACTAAATTAAAAGTCGTTGCAAGATAAAATTCACCGCCACAACATTTTAAAATATAAAACAACTCAAAATTTAATCACAAAACGTAACACAAAACTACAATTACAACTAAATTAAAATGTCTTGTTGGATGATCGGGAATACCTCGGATGATGTAACCTACGTGTTGCTAACGGGATTTCCCACGGTCTAAATGAAAGTGTGGAACTCATTTAGTTGAGTTTAGCAAATTCATCTGGACTAAGTGAATCCGATAAAAATAACGATGCCGGAAGGATGGAACCGTGGGATCTTAACCGGTGTTGTTATAATCAACTTTAAGATTTGTTTTTAATTAAAACACAAAAACACTTGGAAATTAAGATTTTCTCTAAACCAAAACACTTCTCTCATCTCCTGATTTATGACTTCTATAACTAAACCTCCGCAACAACAAGGAGCTTGGAGCATGGTAGGCGACACGACCATCGTCGTCGAAGAAACTTGAATCTACATCGACAAAACTTTCCTAGAATTAAACAACAAAGCCATAGGACTTCGAGGTAGTTTGCCTAGTGCAACATAAATCCTCAACCTTTTGTTAGGCATTTGCATTGAAAATTAAGCCCTAACTGGTCTTAGGACTCCGAGGTAGTCATCCGATACGACATAAACCCTCACATCTTCCAGGCCATTTGTATGATCATGTCATACGGATATAAGTCCTAATTAACTAAAACTGGCAAGATCAAAACATTAAATAAACATTAGGACTTTCCTAAATCCAAGCCAAACAATAGGATAGTCGGAAATTACGTAAGTTCGCTTCGAATCCGTAATTTCTCCTACTTTTCTTCCTTTGAATTCCCAAAACAAAATGTTCCAAACTTGATCCATTCCCTATCGAAATTCTAAAATTCAATCATTCGAAAACTTAAACTTTGAAATTCTCGAGAGCGTAACTACCGATTATTATCGAGAGTTTTTCTTAGGTGATTCCCGTCACTTAAGATGTAATTAACTATAGGGGCTCGCCCTTATAGGGAATTTTAAAGAACCTGAGTAATATAAACCCTGTTTAATGTTTTTCATATTAAGCAGGGGAATTTGTCGGCACATAAAATTGGTTCGCAGACCAAACGGATGTCACAAATCTTTTAGTTTATTTAATCGAGCCCCACCATCAAGCAGTGTGTCTATCCTTAGGGATAGATACAAGGCTTGTAGTGCGGTTCTCGTTTATATAAACTATTTGGGATGTGAGATCGGCTTGATTTCATATCTTAAAATTTTCAAATTTAAAATTATTTTCAAAATCAAATACTACTTTTCAAATTATATATATTTAAACTAAATTTAAAATCTTAAAATTCGCCGACAATTTTTGTTAGGCGACCCCTTTTCTAAATACAACACACACCCCTAAAAAATAATGCCGACATTTACCAGATGAGCACTATCAGTCTTTCCTTGCTTCAACCTTTCTTCCTCTTGCACACAATGAGAAATAAGCTCATTGAGAGTCCATTTCTCCTTTTGCATATTATAGCCGACCGTAAATCGTCAAACGTGTGAGGAAGAGAAATAAGAACTAAATGCACGAGTAAGTCATCCGTCAACTCGAGATTTAGTTTCTTTAATTTTGAAGCAATATTAGACATCTCCATGATGTACTCCCTTATATTTTCCTTGCCTCTGAACTTCATTGAAATCAGTTTCTTTAAAAGAATACCAGTTTCAGCCTTATCGCTCTTTGCAAAGCGTTTCTCAATTTCAGCAAGGAAAATTGCAGCATCAGTGATCTCACTAGACACCGCACCTCTAAAGGCCTCAGGTATGCCGCGCTTTATGATCATTAGACTCAAGCGATTAGAACGGTCCCACTTCTCAAAGATCCTCCTATCCTCGGAGGAACTTGCATCCGTAAGATCCATGCAGCCAAGAACAATGAGAATGTTCTCTTTCCAATCCTTAAAACTATCACCCTTAAGGATTATAACCGAATTGAGATTAGCAGATACATTAGCAACAACTGAAAAATGAACAAAAGATTTAATTGATAAAATGTTTAAATTCAATTAATGGTAAATCTCATCTCAAGATACCTAATGCAACATTAATATCAAGTCTTTGGACAAGTAACATTAACTGCTAGTGGTAATCTTGTTGTAATGATCAAACATTAACAATAACATATATCAAGTAATAAATCTATCTTTTGATCGATTTATTACTCATATATTATTCCTTATAATTGTTACATGTTTATCATCACAAGTGTGTATGCATTTCGCCGAGGATTAATTTTCCTTTGGGCCAATTAATACTCGCATGAACCTACATACACACAACATCCATCATTCGTCATGAACTATCTACACATGAGAGGTCACTTTGGCAACATCATGCTTCAATAAGTTCATTAAAAATGATGGACAATTTTAAAGTACCATTTATTCGAATTTAATTCAAACATTAATTTAATTTTACAAAATCTTAATTTTATAAACAATGAACTAAATTTTAAAACCTTAAAGTCCATAATTTACAAAAATTGATTGATTTTATAAAATTAATCAATCCACAATTTAATTAATTAAGTTACTCATTTTAAAATGAGTAAATTAATTAACTTATTTATTTAATCTACTCATTAAATTAAATGACTCATTTTATTCTCCAAATTAAAATGAGTTAATTAATTAATTAATTAATGAGTAAATTAAAATTTAAATTAAACAAAATAAAATAAAATCAAGAAAATCAATTTAAAACTAAACAAAATAAAATAAAATCAATTTTATTTTATTTTTCTGAATTTTTTTTTTTATTTATTTTTTATTTTTCAGCGAACCGGGTCTGCGGAATTGGTCCGTGAACCAGTTCCGTGGACCGGGTCCACGGAATGGTCCGTGGACCTGGTCCACGGACCGGTTCGCGGACCGGTTCCGCGAACCGGTTCGCGAACCATCCGCACGTTCGCGGATCGCGAACGACAGTTCGCGAAACTGCTGTTTAGCGAAACAGCAGGCGCCGCTCCTCCGGCGCCGATTTCGACGCCATTTCCGGCGGCTCCCTTTCGCAGCTCGTTTCAATTTTCGCCTGATTTTGCCGCCGTCGGAGGACGCGCCACCGCACCCACCGACGTCGCAGTCCCGCTGCGGCATTCCTTACTCCGTAGTCCCGCCGCCGCAACCTTTTGCGAGCGAATCCTTCGCAGGTAAAGGCGAACGAAAGAGATAAAAAACACGAAAGAGGAGAGGAATCTCAACAAGAACATGAACGGGAGGCTCTGATACCAATTGTTAGAAACTTTAATCCGTAAAACTTTAATTTCCGTTCACATTCTTGTTGGAGAAAAAAAAAACTTAAATCTTTATTCTTTCATCTTAAGACTGAAGCGTACCTGAATCCATTTGATTGATTGCAAGCAATGATCTTCCAATCTGCAATTTATCCTGAGTTTTCCTTAGTTTCTCTCGTTGATGTGGAACAAGAGAATTTAGAAGTGTGCGGATCGGTGACCATTACCCTCGTATTTATCAGTAACCAACCTGGTGGTTACAAAGGATCGCTTAATTCCAATCTCGCCCTTCATTAAATTGGAATTTGCTCTTACAGTATCCACACTTATAATTTCATGACAAATGTGCCTAAAGTCATAAACTTTATTAATCAATTAGACCACAATAATTTTGACTTGTTAAATAATGACCCAACACATTTATTAATTACATTGTAGTCCCATAAATTATCCAACAATTTCAACTTGGACTAAATCCAAACTATTGCATTCATACTCTTCTAGAGTGCACTAAGCTATACATGCTAATGAACCTTTAATAGTCTGCGTTAATGTTGCAAACTTTACAAATTTCTTGAAATATTTATTTGCATACACCACAATTTTGAAGAATTTACAAGTATTTGATATTTACGCTTATAATAGCTTGGTGTCATAAACATGTGTATTTATTTATGAATCGTTCATTAAGTAAGCTGAACATGAAAAAACCCTTTGTTTGATCTTGTTTAGTTCATTTTAAGTAGCTCATGTTCTATGTAATTTAAATGAGTCAATTTTGAGCCAAACACATAAAAATATGTAAAACAAGTAGAATATGAGCACAATGTTTATGAGAAATTTCAAACAAAATTAATTCCAATGAGCTCAACACGAGCCAAATCTGAGCTCCCTCAAGCTCAATTCTTTTGCCGCTTCATTGCTGCTTTTAAGACGTTCGACCATGCATGAAACTTTTTCAGCAGGGCACTACATGCGCCATTTGCCGGAGCACCACCACCAAGACAACATGATGCGTAATCGCCGGCGGCCGACACATTTTACTTTCTTGATTCATACCCATAATTTCATAGAATTTTTGTCTCGTTTTCTCAAGCCGTTATCGCCTATCGGGCTTTGTAATCTTCATCATTTCTTCCCCACCAAAATCATTTTAAGCCTCATTGATATTATCATTAAATTATACGTAAGAAAATTTGTGATTAATACTTTTATTTTCTGATAATTTATGTGGTTATTAATTGGATTACCAATTCGTCCCTAGAGCTCTAATACGCCATACTTTATTATGAAATTAGATCAGATAAAAATATATATTGATATTTCTTTCTAAGATTTCCTGTAAGCATTTTCGATATTCACGGAGGATTGCCAACGGAGATGTTACATTGTTTTAATTCTTGCTCCCATCCAAATAAATTTAGTGTCAAAATTGTTCTGATGAAAGCATTTGACAAAGTCAATCATTAAAATTTTTTTTTTCTTCATGACATGATGAGGCTAATGGGTTTCCCTACCAGCTTTATTGCATGGATTGAAGCTTGCACTTCTTGAGTTCCCTTATATATTATTAGCAACAAGAAGATAAAATGATACACTTCTTATGGACTTTTGGTTTGAAGCTTGTTAGATCTACAATTTGAAACTATATCTTATACTGCTTCAAATGTACCACTACCCCAAAAGGCATAGTTAATAGAAAGATTTGTTCTTTCATAAATAATTTCTTACATCACAATGGTGTTGATCATATATTGCATGCTATTGCTTTGGATACTGCTGCCAAACCTAAAGGTTATAGTGGCCTTTGTCTTTCTAACTTGGGCACTATTAACATCATATGCAAGGAAAATTCTATATGGAGCAATTACAATTCTTGCTCCTTTTTGTCCAATCTGAAACTTCAAAAATAATTTGGATCTCTTTGGCATGAGAATAGTTTTAACTTTCATATTTTTAGAAGTATTTGGGTCAAACAACTATCACTTTGAGGAGGAATCTTCTTTTACAGATTGATAAAAATAACAATTTACTCTTTCTTTATTTGATCCTTGACTCAATGGTGCATCTCTTTTGGAGAAATTTGGTGATACAATTTTCAGTTAGTTCATCTTTCCTACGTTTATTAAAATTCACAACTTACACAAGCTAATAAATGGGTCCTTCCTACTACTCAGTGGGCTAATAATCAATTTCTCAAAGTAATCAACAATATCCTGATTGTTGATAATAATTAATCTTGTTGCTGGAAAGTTAAAATTAGTTCTTTTCAGCTATTATATCTACCTTTTATGTAGTGAAAATCTTCCCAGCTTGTTTTGGGATAATCTTGTATGGTTCAAGGGTTATTCATTCAAATTTTGTGTCTTTGCTTGGAAAATTGGTTTTGGTAGCATGAGAACTAAAGATGCACTTATACTTAGGGAACTAAATGTTAATCCCCAATGCGCCCTCTATAAAGCTCATACAAGAAAATGTGTATTTTACTTCAAAAAAAAAGTAATGGTCATACTTTTGATGTGATTTTAATGATTAAGTAATATGTATGTAAATATGAAAATTTAGGTTTTAATATATAAATATATTAGAATTATATGATATGTATGTAAGTTGAGCTGCTATTAAATATCTATTTTATATAGATATGTTAAAAATTAAAGCATGGTTTTTATAAGATCTACACAAAATATTGAGCTGAAATAATTACATGATAACCAGTGAATAAGTTATAGAATATGCAGAGTCAAAAATATAATTCTTAAGCGAAAAAACATTGGCAAGAATGTTCTGATGGAAATTTATTTATGAAAAAAATTATCAATTTTTTATTTTATTTTATTAAATAAACATAATATAAAAATTTGCTGTTTATTCACATATGACACTCATACAAAATAAACTAAAAAAAGGAGCATTTACATATATTTCATCCAATTCATGTGTATTTATATCTCCAATATCTAAACCTTACATCTCATATTTACACTACCCAAAATTTTCATTTCACACCAAAAATTTCACCATTTTAATTTTTTAAAACTGAAATACACCTTTCCATGCATACATAAGATGGCATGCATGCCCAAATTGAAGTGAAGTTTAGGTGTTAGATATGTAAATACGTAGAAATTGACATATATATATATATATATATATATATATATATATATATATATATATATATATATATATATATGTAAATCTTCTATTAAGTAATTTTATATTTCATCCAAGCAAAAATATCTTCAAAGTTATGGAAACAACCTCTTAATTAAAATGGTACAATCTAATAATGAGCTTGTAGGAGCATATCTTTACGTGGGCTGGCTACATGAGTCTACATATATAGAAATATCGTATAAATTGCGATCGTGAGCGTCACGTCTTTTATTTTTTTCTGAAATCATAGGTCTAATATCAACAGCCATATAGTTGGAATGATGCGGCTGTCGACTATAGTGGAAGCCATCTAGAAAACAGGCGATTAATATACAACGAGTTTTAAGACAAATAAGGGTTTGGACGTGCATGTACTTGGGAGTTGGGGGCAAGACCCATAGAACAGAATATTGGGAGCAACTATATGGGTCAAATATAAAATATTAGGTCCATCAATGTGCTGAGTTTAGAGAATGGCCATGTACGTAAGAGTGATCTGTGCCACAAATTATTAAGAGTGTGAATGAGTTGAGCTTGACTCTGTGTAATTTGTTTGTGTTCAATTTATTTGATTTTAATTTTTTAAATAGATTTGTATTTGAAATAAGTTGTGTATAGGATGTTCATATTTGGGTCAACATTAGATCAAATAATTTTAAAAATGATAAATTTAATATTTTTTAAAAATATAGTATAATTAAAAATTATGATAAAATGTTATAATGATGATTATTAATAAATTGTTTAATTTATTTGAGCTTAAATAAGTTCATTATGTTGAAACAAAAGTTTGTTTGTGTCTAGCTTTGTTATAAATTGAGCTCAAAAAAAAAAAAATTATTAGTCTCCGCTCGCTTGTCTCATGGACATATCGAGCACAAGCTGTTCGCTAGCGAAGAACACTTTTGATAGCCCTACCACAAACAATAGCAATTTAAATCATAATATTTTCTTAGCTTCTTACAATTAATTGAAGATTTATTGTATATAACGTTTGAATAAGAGTCATGCGTCGCTTACTTACTTTTAGATACGTAGAAGTTATTAATAAACATGTCATTCTTTAGTAGAGGTGTTATATTTGTAATTCATATCAACATTTAATTATTTTGAGAACCGTTAGTCCCGTCATTAATATTTTGTATTTCTTGTACATACACTAGTAGAGCTCATTCTTATTATTCATAATGAGATAAGAGTTCTCATGAATAGCTTTATCTCTTTATTTATTGTTGCATAGAATCCCGTATACTAGATTAATTTTTGCAGTTGTACAATTTAATTTTCTTTCACTTTTCTATTCTTTGTTATGGTAAATCTCTTCCATGTATGCAATGGTATATGTATTGGTAGAACTAATTTGGCTAGTTAGGTCGATAGACCCACAACATGATGACTCTGCAAAAGATTAATAGGTTATCTTAGGTTGGCATGTGTCTTTTCGATTTAAACTGAATTACAAGTGAATATTAGGATAAACTATTGAGTCACATATTAGTGAGACATGATTGAACTAGATATGATTGCCTAAGTAAAATTCAATGTAATTTATTACATGGTTGAAGATAGATATTAACACATGAAACATTTGTTCAGAGCATACATATGACATAATATGATCTAGGCACTGCATTATCACTAAGATCTCATGATGATTTTGCTAACATTTATTTCTTGATAACATATATAGTAACTCATCTTTATATTTTTCAGATTATGTATCAGTCATAGTGTGTGTATGCTATTTTTTTTTTTTTTTTGGTTTAGTTTGGATAATTTTGCTCATCCACTTATTTTCTTTCATTTTATTTTAGTTTAATGTTATCTTATTTATGGTTAAACTGTTGTTATATGTTTTAGTAATTGAGATTACAATATTAACTTTTTTTGCTCATTTTTATTATTTATATTATTTGTATATAAATTATTTGCCCTTTTAAGTACAAAATATTTTCTTATATGTTAATCAAGTAATATATTATAAAAATATGCAATTGTTTTGTTTCTAAAATCTCAAAATTAAATAATATTATATGTAAATTATTATTCAACTTATTTTTCTTTATTTTCTCACTAAGGTAAGCATTGCCAAGTCAGAAAATTAAGATAATTGCTCCACTTAAGCAAAAAGACATAATTAAGTTGAAAAGGTCATTAGTCTACTCAGCTATGAGGACATCAGATAACATAAAATTTCATTAGGAAAATATTTTCTCTTACAAAAAAACTACAGATCAGCAAACTTATCTTCTTTCACAATAAATAAACTATATCATTTTCTGCTGTTGAGATATATATATACATATATATTAACAAAAGGTGGTAATTGAGAATACCGCTCTTATATGTGCTATCCTTCCCTGTAGGGATCAAACTCGGGTCAAAGAGATCTTATGACTGACAATGCAGCTGCCTACCAATTTGTCACCTACACGCGCACATATGTGTGCAATTGTGACATGTTGGATGACAGCTTCAGCGTAAGTCTCCTCTGCACCGGGTTCGAATCCCAACTAAGACAAATTATCATATATGACGATCGGTATTTAGGCAACATGATAGTCATCGATTCCTTAAAAAAAAAAAAATTGTACACGCACACATTTACATAAATTAAAACTTTTTTAACTTCTTCCTTTCAACTTAATCTTCTAATTGAATTTGTCCATAAGAGACAGTATAACAGGGAAAAAAAATGAAAATCAAAACTTCAATATTATCCACTTTCTATTAAGAAAAAAGAAAAATAAAATGGGAGAAGACAAAGAAATGGATTTTATTTTTGACAGTCTTTATAAAATATTTATTTAAAAAATTTATCCATATGCGTGTACCGTACATATTTAAATATCTATCAATATATGATATAATTTATTATATCAAATAGCATATCACCCCGATCAACTAAATTTTATTTGTAAAATAATAAACATAAATACTATAATTATATGTCGATTAACATTAATTTTATAATATTATTTATAAAAATCTTATTTTTAATTATTTTCCCGTTCAACATTTCTTTTGTTATTTCATATTATTATTATTATTATTATTATTATTATTATTATTATAATGTGCACGTTTAATATTAGAAAATTAGTGATTATTTTAATTATAATGAATAGTTCAATTAATTTACTCTTAATTGAGATTTTGGGCTCTGCTTCTCTTGACTTTCTGCCTTGTTTTCTAATTAGGAAACAAAAGAAAATATGTGATAAAATCGTCGTGACGTCAGTGCGCATGTCGGGGACAGTTGGCAGATCAATTTTCATTTAGTTGATTTTGTATTAATTAATTAATAAATAAATTAATTAACGTTTAGATGATATGTGTCGATATATGTAAGCACATCTTAATTGTCTTCAGAAGCGAGACCAACATTTTATTTGATAAATTAAAATCTCAGACGTACAAGCATGTAATAAGGTTGCGGGGCGGCAGTGGACAAATAAATTAATAATAATAATAATAATAATAATGTATATTTGATTTTTTGTATACATTTTATGCTTATTTTTGGTGATATTTATATTTTAGAGGAAGTTATTTTGATGATTTATTGCAGGTATGTTTATTTTAAGCATTTGAAGAAAAAAAAAAAGTAAAAATGAATAAATTCGGAATCAAATGGAGCATTTTTGAGAAATGGACTGAAATATCATATTTTCTTTACCACACTAACTGTGTCAGCCCTCACATACCTCAATGGATCACCGTTGGGAATAATCCCATAATTCATCGATTTCAAGATGATGTTTGAGATGTAGTTTGCCAGTGCCCTGAAGCATAAAAAATACTCGCATGCCCTTTTGTAGATATATCAAGGATAAAGTCAGAACATTTTCTTGTTCATCACACAATTCAAGAAGAAGATGTTGAAAGTGCATGACCTGGAATTCGCGGTTGCCCATGTTGTCTTAGCTTAAGGGCTGAAGGAAGGACCCCTCAGATACGTGTTAGGCCTGTAGTGACCAAAGACGCTACTCGAGTTATTGGAGCTCAATGACAGGGAGGTAATCATTGTCTGTGGAAATCTTGAGCTGTCCCACACCTATTATCTCGGAGCGGTTGGAAGCATTTAGCTGTATTTACATCCTGTGAAAAGGGGGTCTCGACAACAATGATACCACCCCATCAAATTTCGATGATTGAAGGCGACACTAGTAATTTTTTTCTACTAAGTGAAATTTTTGATGTAGGATACAGGGAGTTGTTGTTTGACAACCTCTAGAGCCCTCAAGACATTTTCACCTCGTCTGACATTAAGATGTCTGAGATGCCGATCGAAGTCTTATGTCACAGCCTAAATTTCAAACCAAAAGCTTGATCGATGAAGCAAAGATAAGGACATTAACAGTTAATTTGGCTGAGTTGATCCGACCGGAGGTCCAAAAGTTGTTGGAGGTATGCCATTATGATCGATAAATTCTAGTTATTGAGCTGAGACGAGATGATGACTAAATCCTTATTGATCTAACTTTTTGTGAGGATCCATTTCAAATGACCCATGATCCATCTTGGGAAAGGGTATACCAACATTTATTCCTTCAACCCATTAGGGATCCCCAAAACTCTATGATTGGAATAAACTCCAATGTATTCCTTTTTTACCTCAAAATTGAATGACACTTTAGAAAAACCTGTATTCCTATGGTCACTATATTGACAATTTGGTCAACCCTGGACTCTATGGTCACCACATTGACCATTTTGCAACCCTGGACGCTATGGTCATCACATGACCATTTCATCAACCTTTTACCCTATGATTATCACATGGACCTTATAATTGACCTAATCACCATATGGTTAACCCAACCATTACCTTGGTCATCCTCAGGACTTAATTGGTCAAGCTTGGTTAATTTATCAACCATGGGACCCAATGGGTCAACCCTGGTCAATTGGTTGTCTCTACATCATTTTTGGTTAATTCAAGTTCTTTTGATCAAATCTTCAATTCTTTTAATTAATTAAAATAATGAAATTAAGACTCATTAGATCTAGGATTTAAGCCCTAAAACCATGACCTAAACTGATGGTCACTTAAATCCATGCATAACAACTTAAGCCCGTGCTTAATATCCAAACCCAAATCCAACCAATGGCTCATTCTTTAGTGAGTCACCCATGACGTCTTAGTACCCATCATGACATGGATAACCCACTTAAAACCTATAAGCCCATCAATTTTAACCAAGGTCAAAAATTATCATGAGAAGAATACTATGTGGCATTCCATCCAAAATCCATCTCATACCCTTTAAGCTTAGATGGATGGGTTAAGCCAGCTCATGACCGAAATAGTTTATCCAACTCACTCCCTCTTCAATGGAAAAAAGAGCCTTGCCATAGCTACCTTCTCCTCCATATTGAATGTAATGATGAGCATACCATAGGTAAGTGAGGATGAGCTATCCGTGGCCAAAATCTAATTCTTTAGGGTTCATCGAGCTTCCTTGCACCACCTTCAATCTTCTCTAATAAACTCCAAGCTCCCTTACCACCTCTAATGGCTATTTAATGAGCTAACCCGAGAGCCCCCCATAAGAGGAGAACCATAGATACAGTCCCCAAACCCTGTTGCACCCAATAGTAAAGTTGCTCTTCATATCCTGAGCAATTAATTCCCATACTTCCAGCCTCTGAAATCCACTAGCAAAAACTAATTTTCCACCCCAAAATCAGGACGCTTTTTTGGTAACATAAACCTATCAAAAATTCAATCCAACTATCCTATAAGCTTCACTGAGCCTCACGAGGAAGTTCCAAATCAAAATTGGCTCTTCCCGCAAGCTCTAACCTATTCCAAGTTGAAATTGCGACACCATTTCAGTAAGGATATACCTAGGCCCAATTTCAACTCAAATTGGATCACAAGAGAGCTCTTTGAAGTCAAGGCGATGCTTCACAACGTTTCCAATCGAGGTTATTCCTCTTGGACCAAGGAATGGACCAATAACCCTAATTTATTGCTTGGTTTTGAGACATTGTGAAGAAAACTATAACCCCTTAGCCACATAACCGTATGGATTCGTTCTTCTTCTTCAGATAAAGCTTTAGGAACAAATTTTGTGAAAATCCATTAAGATTTGAGTGAGATGTTAGGTTGAACCACGAACGGTTCTCTGGTTAATGTCTCTCAGAGATGATGGCTGGATGCCGTCCAATTTCCGTGTATTGGAAATAGACGATTGTGATTCATTTGGACCACGGGATCATCCATAAAAAGGAGTCAACACCGCGGGATAGCTCAACACCCACGTGTAAAGCCCCTCGAATCAGACGCCGCCAGGTGGAGTTCAACCTGTCCGAGGTTCGAGCTAGCGCTTAGCTGGATAAAGTGAAAAATGAGGATTTTCTCATTTAATTGATTCTAGAAAATACTTAAAAACTTCAAAAAATCATATCTTTGCTTAGAAAAATCCTAAAAATAAAATAAAAATATCTTGAAACTCAGCAAAGACAGAACAAAATTACAAAAATAAAAATTTAAATTAATTAATTACAGTTAATTTTTAATTAATTAATTACTTTCTGAAGTAATTTAATTTTTAAAAATTAATTATAATCCAAAAATAAAAATAAAATTTATAGGGATCGATCCTTCACTTCTTAGGAAATATTCGTTTTTAAACCACATTTTATAATTATTTCTCTTAATAATTATAAAAAATCAGGAAATTAAAAATTAAATTGGAAGTTTGTTAGAAAATTTAGGGTAATGAACTTAAACCCTAAAATGACAATTTCTAACATTTGAAAATTTTAATATGACAATTTAGATATTTAAGCTTAAATTTATAATTTTTTTTTTAATTAACATTTTAACCCTAACAATTCCCATAATCCTCATCTTAGGTTTAACAAATCGTAAACCTAAATTATACCTTTAAAACCTTATTTACATTAGGTTTAAATAAACCCTAAACCCTTAGGGTCAACCCTGATGAACACAAGTTGAAACTTAAGCCTCTTGGGTCCAACTAAAATGAACCCAAGTCAATTTCAAATCTCTTGAGTTCCACTCCAATGAACCCAAGTCAAACCTTAAACTTTTGGGTTTGACTCAACGGAGCCCAATTCAAAATCAAAATCCAACCAAACTTAAATCCAAGTCAATTTGCTAAACCATAATTAGGTCTAACCCTAATTAGACCTAATTAATCTTCTTAAGCCTTACTTACATTAGGCTTAAGTATTTTTTAAACCCTAATTAAGTCTAACCCTAATTATACTAAATTAGCCCTTGAGCCTTACTTACATTAGGCTTAAGTGACCTTTAAACCCTAAATAAGTCTAACCTTAATTAGACTTAGTTAACCTTTAAGCCTTATTTATATTAGACTTAAGTGACCTTTAAACCCAAATTAAGTCTAACACTAATTAAATTTAATTAACCCTTAAGCCTTTCTTACATTAGGCTTTAGTAACCTTTAAACCCAAATTAAGTCTAATCCTAATTAGACTTAATGAACCCTTATATTAGGCTTAAGTGTCCTTTAAACCTTAATTCAGTCTAACATTTATTAAACTTAATTATCCCTTAAGCCTTACTTACATCCGGCTTAAGTAACCCTGCTCCTCAACACCTTGCTCGACACCCTGCTCCATAGCACCTTGCCCCATTACACCCCATTTCACAGCATCCAGTCCTCCCGAGGTGATTTACTCAACCACGATCGCATCATCTACAGAACCGGCATCGGTATCTATCGACACATAATCAATAGCCAAAACTTCAATAACTGTACCAGAAAAAGAGATACAAAAGTCAATTCAAACTACATACTCTAAATTCACCCCAATTCAGATGTGGTGTAAGAAAAAAAAATATCCCCACCAGCTTTTCCTCGCCCTCCACCCTCGAAGGAAAAGCCACTCTTTGTCGGTTGAAGCCATGTCTCAGCTCCAACCGACGCCTCCTCAAAACCTCCTTTGAGAACCACAATCCTTGCAACAAGCTGAACATACATTCTTTCTCCTCAGGCATGAATACTAATCTTCGACGAGTGCTATGCAAGGCGAACATCAGAACGGTCTAGCTTGCTCCGAGCATTCTCCTACAACGATCCCACAAGGAAACCCGAAGACCTGACTGACACTTCGCGCTCCTCAGTTCATGATTTCAGCACAAACCACTTCTTGCTCATTTCCCCTTCTAAGACTTCACCCGCTCGTCCCTTATGACCTTGAGAAGGACTTCCCTGGTAGCTGACGATGCTTTTCTGCCATACACAGTAGTAGATATAGAGAGGAAAAGGCAGGAATTCCAATGAGTAAGAAGGAAAGGAGAAGACATAAAATTTCCATATCCTATGCTTATTATTGCGACATGGAGATGGAAACTGAAGGAAATTCACTATTGTGCAATAATGACCTTCAATTATTTCTTACATGTTGAAAAGATTCCACGATTATTGTGTGTTTTGCAGCTTTTAAGGAATAAGAGAATCATGAAACTAAGTATATACACCAAAATTATGTCACAGATCCCATGGCTGAACGAACAGCTCAAAAGGATGACACAATTGATTGACATTCCTATTAGCAATTATCATATTAATGCTAGCAAGTGGGACATTTGAATCGATCGATTGTAATGACGTGCTAGTTAGTTATTAATATTTGGTTTATTTATATAAACTATTTAGTTATTAATTTAAAACATATCCAATTATTTTTTATCAATAATTTTATAAAGAAAAATTAATTACTAATTAAATTTTTAGCATATTTACTAGTTTTTAGGTGAATTTTAAATTTAATAAAAAAATTTAGATACTAATTCAAAATTTTAATTTATTCAATTAAATTATATAAGATAAATAAAAATCAAATATAAACGTTAAGAAACAAATAACTTAAATATTAACAAACGTGTGAAAAATCATCTCGAACTTGACCCGAGCCTGAATACCTTGTCATTCTACTATGCCAACTCTAATTCATGTCATTCCCAACTCAAATTGGCTTGATTACAACCCTATTCATATATATAAATATACATATAAAAGAGAAAAAATGAGTTATAAAATGAACTCATATATATCTATTACTAACTCAACTTTGAATTCATCAAATGAAGACAAAAGTGGCATGAGAGAGAGAGAGAGAGAGAGAGAGAGAGAGAGAGAGAGAGAGAGAGAGAGAGAGAGAGATGAAGTGGTCAAAGTCTTGGGCCGGCAATTTAGATTTTTCTTTGATAAGCAAATTCGTGGAGGACTAAATTTCAAGCGAAAAAAAAGCCAAAAAATTAAGATGAGTCAATAAATAAGCATATAATTAATTGTCATTCAAAAAGAAGACAAATTTATGATTAAGGCCACACCTTTTGATTCAAGCTCTGGTTTGGTCTCTATATTTATTATAAAGTTGTTTGTTTCAGCAAAAATAGATAATCAAAATATCTTTAGAATAAAGTCCTTCAACATTGTATTTCAAGGGAGCAAAATTATTTGCACACTCATCTCAGCCGTCTGATCCATCTCGAACGACTGAGATTAGAAATCAAATCTGATTTTAAAAGTATAATAAAATGGGAGCAACTACAGCAATGCTGTAGTTAAATTAGTATTATAAGTATTGAGGATCCCAACTCATTCTGAATTATAATAGTGGTTAAAAAGACCAAGTACAAGGAACGAATTATACTATTTCATAAGAAACAAATGGATTCAATGCCCCTACAACGTGACAAAATGACCATCTAAATGTCATCCATTCTCCCTAGTCATCATGTCAATAAAATAAAGGGGCATTTAACATTCATACAACACAATTCTCATATCTAATACGTACATATATTTTATATTTATACACATAGCACTTAAAACTTAAGCATCACATAAAAAATACCGCTGTTACTTACAGAACTTAAATTTTCTTAAAGATTACCAATTTATTATCAACAAAGACTAGAATCCAAACAACTTAAGGTGGAGAAAGAGATAGATAGAAGAATGAATTTGATCCAAATAATTGAAAAAAATTTTAACTTCATTACCTATGAAAAGATGGTTCCCAAACAGTCCAACCAACTCAATCAATGTGCTCAATCAAATGACAAGAAAGAGTTTCATTCAAACGACTATTTTGAGTATGATTTTCAAATAATTAATGTACCTAAGTGGAGTAATAAGAATTAGGGTACCAAGGTGGTGGTACGAGAGCCCCATTATAATCTTACATTGTGTATAAAACAAAATATCACAATTTTTTTTTGAGGCAAAAATTTAGG
The DNA here is from genome assembly GCA_022702705.1 of Papilionanthe hookeriana x Papilionanthe teres. Lineage (NCBI taxonomy): Eukaryota > Viridiplantae > Streptophyta > Magnoliopsida > Asparagales > Orchidaceae > Papilionanthe > Papilionanthe hookeriana x Papilionanthe teres. The sequence continues at coordinate 84,080,077 of CM040424.1, forward strand.
ATTTTTAAAAAATATTACAATTGAAGAAATTATCACACATAGGGTGTATTTTATAATGCATATATATATATATATATATATATATATATATATATTTATAAAATAAAACTATATAAAACATAAAATGATTCACTATAGCTTTATAAAGAAGGCAATTGTAATATATTTTAACAAACGAAAATTGTGTAAACAGTATCGTCAAGAAAAAGAAATCTATTTCACTCTGTCAAATAAAATTTCTGTTGGCGAAATTATTGATTTCTCTCAAAATATTGCCAAATAAAATCTGCATATATTTCTTTGGAGATGTGATTGCTATTCCTCAAAATTTTGTAGAATAGTATCAGCAAACATGTAGTATAGTTTAGAGTTATTTACATATTATCTCCCAAATAGAAAGTGCTTATTTGAATTTTTATTAACAAGATCCTATGAGAAAAAGAGCTCAATCTTTCAATATAAATAGAGCAATGACGTCTAGGGTTCCGCTCGAGGGTTTTCATGGCGATTCTAGGGCGATCTCCGTCGCTTTAGCGTGCTGATCTCCCCCACCGGGCTTCTCCCGGGCGATCGTCGCCGCCCGGGCGCGGTGATCTCTTCCCCTGTTTTCCTTTCTATTTATTTTGTTTTTTGGTACGTGATGGAGCGAAACTACGCCAATGCGGGTCAGGGGCTGCATGCGGGCCTCTAAGACACCCCACTCTGCTATTTCCCCCAATCTTTTCATGAGCACGGGAACTTGGTGGTGGTGATTATAGTTTCATCAAGAAGCTTGGTAGGAAAAACGGTAAACTAGCTCTTTATCTCTCGGAAGAAGAGACTAATATTCTAGCTTCATCGTGTCGCTTTGTGTTGATCGGCAAATTTCTTTATGGCCACCCAAAAGTTAGACATCATTCAAAGGAATTGCAGTTCTACGAAATAGCGGTGCCTTGAAAGTTGGATACGTGATGGTAGGCATATCTATTAGATCTCACCAATGACGTTGATTATACAAATGTTTTACGCTAGGAAAGTGCTAAAAATAGACAATAGATATATGCGGATACTAAAATGGAGGGCGTGATTTTAATCCCAAAGCTGAATCTCATGTTATTCCCGTACGGATTAAATTTCATGAATATAAGTATCATCTCTTTAATCATGAAATATTATACTCACTTGCAAAAGGTTTCAATTTTCACTTAAGAGTTGATAATCCTACGGTTGGCGGTAAAACATACGGATGCGCAATTTTTTAGTTGAAGGGGCATTAGCGAGCATCCGGACGAAGTTTGGATAGGTTCCTCACACACGGGGTGCGCGACGGGTTGTTATGGGTTCCCACCCACCTTATTGTTCTCGTTGCGCCATGTTTGGCCACTCTCTCTCGATTTGTTACGGACTCCACCCCCACCTTCAAACGAAAGTTACGCGAATCCTCCAATCTTCTTCCCACAAAACCACGATCTTTGATGAGCCTTATCCTGAGCACCTCCCATTGCTCCCGACAACCTTGTCTTCCCCTCCTCCCATCCCAGTCTTCCCACCGGCCCCTCTTATCCCCACTCTTACAACCTTTGATAGACCCCACCTCCCACAACAAACCATACCCCATCTAACCCTTTACCCTCTGTGGAGGAAAGAATGCAATTCTACCTCTAACATTAATTTTGTGGATGATGACGGAACATTTGAGTACTTTTACATAACAATCCCACTGACCCTCCTTTCCTTGTGGTCGAAACCTCATCGACACATCTTCATTTCTGACTTAGATTTCCCCTTGGAAAGACAACCAGTCATGTGCACTTTCACCTCAATTCACATACTTAATACTCCTAACGGAGCTACATTCTAGTTGGGACAACCCCAGTATGTTTACCTCCTCCTATTACTTCTTCGACACCTAACAAGAAAAAATCTTGGTCTTGACTCTCACAGACCTTCCTCCCCTATCACTGCAGAGCCCTGCAATACGTAGTGACGAATGGCTCATTCAAAAAGGCTACCAGGAAAAAAGGAAGAAAATTCACTGATACTTGAAATCTGGGAGACCTTGAGACCGGCATATACGAAGGTGAACAATTACCCCCACCCTCTCTGGGAGGTACTAGAAGAGGAGGTAAACATCATGTTTAATAACATGATTTGGAACATTAGGGGAGTGGCTGACCCTAACTCCCTTAATGCATCTTAAACATCTATGTGAGTCCTCGAAGCTTGATCTTTTTGCTATCTTTTAGACCATTGGTTACTACCCATAAAGATAAAATTTTATCCTCTTTCACTCATTATGATTATTTTATCGATACTTGCAACAAGATTTGGATTTTTTGGAAAAAGCATTTACATCTTCAAATTATTGAAGACGATAGACAATATGTACTTACTTATTTCATACGGTTCTTACAAATGGTTGGATTACTTTTGTTTATGCGCAGCACCATTCTCGGCGACAAATATTTGTTGGAACAAATTAATTATCATGGGTTCCACTTATTCATGATAATTGGTGTGTAGGAGGTGATTTTAATATGATTATGTCTGTTGAAAGAAGAGGTGGTGCTAGAGTGGATACTAATCTTATTCGATGTTCTTGTGATGACATTGCAATCTTAGCCTTTATGATCTAGGCTTTAAGGGTAATCGTTTTACTTGGAGAAGAGGTTTCTTATTTCAAAGGTGGATAGATTCTTTGGTAATGCAAATTTTCTTAACTACTATAACATTAACGAGGTGCAGCACTTGAGTCAAGCTTCCTCTAATCATAATCTATTTCTTGACTTTAGCCTTTCAACAAACCTACTATTACCCATTTTTAAATTCCTCAACATATGGACCTCTCACACCACCTTTTCGACCTTATTAAAGATCTGTGGATACTGTTAGATGTGGCAATCATTGATGCATCCTCACAGCAGCCTAGCAAACAATATCCTTTGCTAGGCTAAAACGTTGGAATCTTTTTTTGAGGTGTGTAGGTAATATTCATCTTCAGGGTTGCCAAGTCTCAGCAGTTAGTTGATTCCCTTGAGACGATGAAAGCACTACTCGACATCTGTACTCTCCAAGCCCATGACTCTTCTTTCGACATCTCTGCGGAGGAAGAGTTGATGAAACAAAGGCTCTCCTTATTATGTTACTCATTTCATTAATGGTGATAGAAACACTAAATATTTTCATGCTTACATTAAAAAACGGGCTTAATCACAACACCATATTAAAGATCATTACGAGGATGGAAGCTGCATTAACTCACAATGAGGAGATTGGTTCCAATGCTTCCCCGATATTACTCAAATTTCTTCTCTAATCACTTGCAGGTTTCACCTTAGATGACAACCTCTTTACCTGCGAGGAAACACCTTGTTACATCCTTTGCATCTTTAAAGCATCTGATGGGGAGGAAATCCTTAATGCCTTAAAAGATATCAACCCTAATAAAGCACCTGGCCACTGACGACTATAACACCTTTCTATGTTAATTATTTGGGACACTATTAAAATGAAGTTGTTTTGTTTATCCAAAGAAGTTTTAAGGGAGATGATCTCTGTAAGTATTTCTACTGTACTCTAATTGTGCTTATTCCTAAGGGGTAAAACAAATCCATTAGTGCGACTTCGAACCCATCTCTCTCACCTCGTCATTTCTAAAATCATTAGTAAGAATGCAGTGGCTAGAATTCAGCCTCATTTACACATAATTATTAGCATTTACCGATGCAGCACATCGAAAGCGAGAATGTCAACGATAATATATTGTGCTTGAGAAATGATTGAGGATTTAGATAGAAATGCAGAGGTGGGAACCTTGTGATGAAGCTGGATATAAAAAAAGCTTTTGATACAATACATGGGATTTCATTATGAATATCCTCAAAGTGAGGTTTTCATTCCCACAGTTTAAATACGATTAATTGGCTCTCGAAATAATCACTATAAGCCGGCACTAGATTAATGGCTCCTCTTATGGTTTTTAACACTTTTTAAAAGGGGGATAAAGCAAGGTGATCCTGCCACTATCATTTTCATTCGGGTTTTTGACTATACAGGATGTTGGAAAATTATCGGGTTCATCACTCATATGAGATATACGCACGAGCTCATTGCACGGTTTCACATCTTGCTATCAGTGATATAATTGTGTTTTCTAACGCCTCTGGAATTGCTATTAAGAAACTTATGCATGTTTTGGCTCATTTTGAATGTTTGGTCTTACTTTTCGCAAAGATAAGTGTCATATTTATTTGACAAACATCTATCCCACACACACACAAATTGGGCCACTATTTACACCAATTTCAAAGCGCTCGATTACCTCTCAAATACCTTGGGTTAATCTTTTAAGAGGTAAATGTAAACAAATCCAAATGGATAGCCGTTATTGATAAGGTTCGGGGTAAAATCACTAGCTTGGAAGAACCATTTCCTTTCAGTGGTCGTGATTAACCCTCATGCTTTGCTACATTATAGAGTATCCCTTTATATGCTTTACGAGTTTTCAATGCCAAAAAAAGTGCTATTAAAAGGCTTGAAGGAATTTTTAATCATTTTCTTTGGGAAGGTAGAATGTTAAGAAATATTAGCTATAACGGAAGAAACTTTGTAAACCCCAGAATATCTTTGAGGTTTTAGGATTTAAATCTCTTCCTCTCATATTTGTGAAATCAATATGTGTAAGCTACGGTTAAATTCGGGCGGGGGTGAATCCTTTGGGCTACCTTTATGCATTATAAATGTTTGTCATTATACGCACCCCTCCACTGTTATCTGGAAGGTTGGTAACTCGGAATTTGGAAAGCAATTCTAAACTGGCTAGAACATTAGCTTCTAATCTGTTACTTTGGGATTTAGGGGATGGTAAAGTCTTTGGAATGATATTTGGGGTATGCCTGATGGAAAATATCCCACACCCTCCTATGTGGATAACACTTTGGTGTTTGGTATTGGTCGGGGGTTTGAGACCCTGCCAGGCTTCTGTCTTACGGTTAGTATTGATGCGCTGCGTATAATAAACCGGATCCCCATTCGGCGGAGCCCAAGGGACATTCTGTACGGAGGAAGCCTACCTCTATGTCTTTGAGTAAACACATATATACCTCTTGTCCTTTAGCACACTTGCTTAGCCTTTGGAAACAAATTTTAAGCAACCTCTTTTCACACCTTCGATCTCTTTTTTCTTTGGCGTACGCATGTTCTTCCATTCTTGCCTCACAGGATGACATTTTAAAGCAAGAGTACAGAGATTAACCATTTGCCCTTTGTGTAAAACAAAATGAAGAGACATCTTGTCACACTTTTAAACGCACCTACTCTGGCGGTTGGGACATGGTTGCCTTACATTTTTAACATAAAATGCAGCTGCTTGTTATTTTATTAACATTATCATAAAGGCACGGAAAGGTAAGCAATGCAAATAAAACCACTTACTCATTTCCCTGTGGTGGTTACGCCTTGGTTTGTATGGATGACTAGAATGCTTTTAAGCACTCCTTTAAATGTCCCACTATTTATTACTTTCTCGCATGCAGGCATACTATCAAAAAGCATTAATTTTATGTCCTAATAACTCTGATTTGCCTACCTTGCGTGTGCTGTTCTTGTTAGATGGTTCCCCTTACACTGGTTGGGTCCAAGCCAATATTGATGAGCATTGGACACCTCTTTTGCTCGAGTCTTTACAGTGGTACGTTTAGGGATCATTTTGGTAAGTTAATTGCCTACTTCTCTTCGCTGTTAGTGATACACCATTGCTCTGGCACAGGCTTCCAGGCCTTACTCCTTGCTCTTAAAATTGCAGTATGTTTTAAATTTACTCGTTGCACGTCGAAAGCCCGGCTGCGAGATGTTGTTAAAAATTTTTTACAAGCATACACCCCTCACAGACCTCATTTACTTATTTAGACGTATTTGGAATGTTAGTTACCACCTCCTCTTTGCAGGTTAAATTAACCTTTGTCTACGGGGAAGACGACTCCAGCTGTGACAGCTCGCGAACATTCCTTTGATACACCTCATGGGCACTAACCCCTCCGGGCAAGCCCAGCAAGATTGATGTGTGACCTTCTAAACTTACCCTATCGAATGCTGATACATTTCTGCCCACGTTGATGTTGTTTCCACTATGCGATATCTTTAAATTTTCTTGGATCTTTCTTGATGAGGAAATCCCCTCCTTATTCGGTACTGTTTGGACTTTTGGATCTTCTGTGAGTTTACTATATTTACGCTCTACTTTTCAAACTTTTGTTATATCATTTTTGTAGTGTTGATTTCTTTTTGGATTTGCTTTCTCACTTTGTCGCTATCCTTTATTGTGTTTTTTGTTTGCGTGAGTTGTAACGTGGGAGGTGAACCCCTTTAGGGGTGTGTGGAGATTGTATTTTTTTTGGGTTTTTTTAGTGGGGATCGGCACTCCCCCCTTTTTTGTATTAAACTTTTATATTAACGCGTAAGGAGCCACGAGTCTTTCTTCCTTAATATATATATATATATATATACACACACACACACACACACACACACACACACACACACATGAAAGATTAAGCAAAATCGGACAAAATTAAGAGTTTCACAATTTAAATTGTTAATTGAATTCGTATATTAATTTTACATATTTTTTCTTTATAACGGAATGGTTAGATTTGGAATATGTATTATTACAAATTATTATGTATTATTAGGATACTTAAATTAGATTGTATGGATTATTATTTATCGGGGAATAAAATCGAAGGAATAAGGAAAGCATCCTATTTGTTCAAAATCTTTAACAATATAAATATATATCGATGCTTAGTAACTATCATAAGTCCCACGAGGCCAGGTTGATTCTCGGCGAAAGAACACACACCATTAAGGATACATGTTGAAATATATATATATATATATATATATATATATATATATATATATATATCTCGATTGTTGTTATGTATGTATATATATATATATATATTTATATATATCATAGAAAGTTTCAACGCGATGGTGGCTGCGAGCTCGCTGGGGTTAGCGACTCTTCGGCTTTGGATGAATGGCCAAGCGTCTCTTCCACTAGGGTGATCTCCTTCCTTTCTACCCCATTTTTTCTTGCATTTTTTGTTTTTTTTGCGGTCGATGGCTAGATCTTACATGTTGATGCGGTTAATGGCGGTAATCTTTGTATTACCGACTAGTCGCATTCTTGCTATTTTCCTCAATCCTATCACGATGCTTGGGAATCGGGTGGTGGGGGTATAGTTTTATAAAAAAACTTGGCCGAAAAAATGGGAAACACACTCTGTTTTTGTACGTGGGGAAACAAACATTCTTGCATCGGCTGTCGGTATGTTCTCATTGTGAAGTTCCTATATGAGTCACCCAAAACTTGATTTCATTCGAAAAGATTTTGATTTACTCAAACTTCTTGGATCATGGAAGATTGGATCGTTAGACGGTAGGCATATATATCGAACTCTCGAAATGATGTTGATTACACTAATGTTTTTGCTCGCAAGATAATGAAAATTGAAAACCGAGACTTTGCCTAATCAAATTTTCGATCCCTCCCCAACTAGGACTTTATGTCTACACGGGCATTCATACGAAGATCCCTTAATGTTGACGGCAATTCGACAATGAACGCGATCGAAATGAAATCTCCGATAATGTAATTGAAGCTAACTCGGATATGGAAACCGAATGGGTGTACAGTCTTGATAGGAAAAAGAATAAGAGAAAGCAGAACTTAGGAAAAAAACTAAACATTGATCTGTTATTTCTAGCTTTTAAGAAGCTGAAGCTTTACCCCTTCTTCTGGGACGACTGGAAAGTGGAAAATATCATTTTAATATTATGGTTTGGAATATTAGGGGAGTGGTGATCCTCCCTCCCTTAAGCGTTTGAAGAATCTATGTGGGTCTCATCATTTGGACATTTTTGCTATTTTGGAACCTTTGGTTAACATCCATAAGGATAAAGGTGCTTTCTGTTTTCTGATTATTATTTACATTCTTATAATAGTAATAACAAAATTTGGGTTTTTGGAAAAAAACTATTAATGTTTATGTGACAGGATGGTAAGCCATGCGCTCATTATAACTTTGACCTTTTAAAAGGTGGTGACTTTTGTTTATGCTAGTTACGTTCTTCTTGATAAATACTTGTTGTGGAGACGAGCTTATTCTTGTAAATTTTATTTATCGGTAAGGAATTGGTGTGTGGGGGGAAATTATTCAACATGATCATGTCACATGCAGAAAGGAAAGAAGTCTTATTAATGACACTAGTCTTTATGCATAAATTTTGTGATTGTATGTCTGAAATTTGGTCTTTTTTACATGGGTTTGTGCGGCTTGTTTTTAGGGTCGTGTTTTATTTTAGAGGGTCGCCTAGCAGTACGTAGGGCGGATTTTTAATTCAATTAAAATAAATAATTTGAAAGTGAGTATTTGATTTTGAAAATAATTTTTAAGTTTTAGAAAGTTTTAAGATATGAGATCGCCAAACCTCGCATCCAGAATAGTTTATATAAACGAGCACGCACCCTGGCTTAGTGTGTGTCTATCCTAAGGATGAACCTGCCCCGCGGTGGTGGGGCTTGATTAAATAAACTAGAAGATTAGTGACATCCATTTGAATGCAGACAATTTATAGCGAAATGATTTCCATATTTAATATGAAAACATTAAAAACGGGGGTTTATAGCCCACAGGTTCTTTAAAATTTTATAAGGCGAGCCCTGTAGTTAATTACATCTTAAGTGACGGGAATCACCTAAGAAAACTCTCATTAATAATCAATGATTCTGCTCTCCAAAATTTGAGAAGTTTAAGGTTTTAAAAGATTGAATTTAAGATTTTATTGGGAATGGATCAAGTTTTGGAACATTTTGTTTTGTAGTCCGAAAGGAAGAGAGAAGTGGGAGAAATCAACGATTCGAGTGAACAGGAAAGTATTCCAACTATCTATTGTTTGGCTTGAATTTAGGAAAGTCTAATATTTATTTGATATTTCGATCTTGCAGTTCAATTAATTGGGGCTTATATTTGTATGATAAAATTAAACAAAATAGCACAGAAGATGTAAGGGTTTATTATCGTATCGGACGGCTTACTCGGAATCTGAGCCCGGTTAGGGCTTAATTTGCAATACAAATGCCTAACGAAGAGTTGAGGATTTATGTTGCACTAGGCAAGCTACCTCGAAGTCCATAGGCTTGGTTGTTTTAATTTAGGGAAAATTTTGTGATAGACTCGAGGTTTCTTTGATGTGATGGTACGTCTTTGCAACATACTCACGAGCTCCTTGTTGTTGCGAGTTTAGTTTTAGAAGTCATAAATCAGGAGTTGAGAAAAGTGTTTGGTTTAGAGAAAATCTTAATTTCAGTGTTCTTTATGTTTATTTAAACAAAATCTTAAAGTTGATTATAACGACACTTGGTTAAGGAATCCAGCGGTTCCATCCTTGGCATCATTATTTTTATCGGATTCACTTAGTCAGATGAATTTGCTAAACTCAACTGAATGAGTTCCACACTTTCATTTAGACCGTGAAATCGTTAACACGTAGGTTACATGTGGTGACTAAGATCATCAGAAACGGACGTTTAATTTAGTTGTAATTGTAGTTTTGTGTTACATTTGTGATTAAATTTTAGGTTGTTTATATTTTTGAAATGTTGTGGTGAATTTTATCTTGCAATGACTTTTAACTTAATTTTTGGTTTCAGTTTTAGGGGTATCTAAAGGTGTGAGTTTTTCATGCAACATTTATTGTTTTATCATGCGAAAAGTAAAATGCATTTGCAATAAAGTAAATTACGAAAGTAAATTCAAAGGCAAGTGCAATAAAATAAAAGCGTACTGTGGAGGGTCTTCACGTCATCCCAAGCTGCACTTAAAAACACGATTAGAATATTTAAGCAAGTTCCTAGGTAATTTGAGGGAAGGTTATGGTTTTACACAAATTCACAATCACATAGCTAGTCATTTCTATAATAAATGCAAGTTCTTTGGGTTTTGGTTTAAGGACGATTTTCTTGTCAAAGAATAATCAAATTCAATTATTCTTATAAATATCCTATCATATTGAGGAAGTCTTGAAGAATCTTAAACATCTTCGATATTTCTAGGATTGTTTAAGTCGAAAGATAGATTTAATTATATAAATGAATCGATCGTCAAGTTTTAGTCTTGTTAACTTGCTCGGTGAACTAGGACATTTGAATATCATATGAGTGAGATAACACTTTATTTAATGTTCTATTTAGGAGTTATATTAATCAAAGCTTTCAAGGTAAATTAGTATTCAAATGATTTGATTTGGATTAAAGTTTAAATTTGGAATAGTGTTAGTTGCTTTAGCAATTTGGTTAATTTAATTTAATTTGATTTGATGTTTAGTGGTTGATTTAATTTAATTTAATTTAATTATTTAATTTAATTTAATTTAATTTAATTTAATTTAATTATTTAATTTAATTTAATTTTTTAATTTAATTTAATTTAATTATTTAATTTAATTTAATTTAATTATTTAATTTAATTTAATTATTTAATTTAATTTAATTTTTAATTTAATTTAATTTAATTATTTAATTTAATTTAATTTAATTATTTAATTTAATTTAATTTAATTGTTTAATTTAATTTAATTTTAATTAATTTAATTTAATTGTTTAATTTAATTTAATTTAATTTTAATTAATTTAATTTAATTGTTTAATTTAATTTAATTTAATTATTAAATTTAATTTAATCTTAATTTAATTTATCTTTAATTTACTTTATTTTTTTAATTTTAATTGAAATTTGAAAAGATTTTAATAATTTAATTAAGTCTTTTAATATTTTAAATTTGAGTTATCATTTTAATTAAAAATTGAAGTATTAGTGATATAATTAGTTTAGGGATTTTAGAATTAAAGAATAAATCTCTTCCTAATAAGAATCCTTATTTTAATAATTCCAATTTTATTATTCTTCCAAATTTAATCTATTATTTAATTAAAGTTTAATCATTTTAAAATTATTTAATGGGGTTTCTACCCTTTAATTATTTAAATTTCAATCATCCAAATCAGATTAGGATCAAATATTTTACTTGTTGATTTTTTATTAAACCTAAAGTTTTAATTAAGGATTAAAGATTTTAATTACCATTTTACCCTTTAAGCTTAATAATTTCATAACTCACTAAATTGAACTCAAATGAACTTGAAACTTTTATGTGACTTCACTCATATGTCCATAAAGACATGAGAGGAGAAAATGTGATTTTTCTGTATTTAATTTATTTATATAATTATTTTTGGTGGAACATAGAGATTTTCAAGGAAAATTTGATAACATGACCAAGGGAAAGTTTCTGTCCTTAGAAGAAAATTAGAGGACATTCTAATGACCAGAGAAGCACTTGGACCAATTTTGGTGATTTTTTTGAATTATATTATTTTTATTATAATTATTTTGAGTTTTGGAGTGTTAATTAATTTAAAAATAAAATAAATGTTGAAAAATGGATTTTATATTTTTCAAAAATCTCTCTGATATCAAGGAAACCAGAGAATCAAATTTTGCAATTTTCTGATTTTTCTATGATTTATAATAATTATTTTAGTGAAAATGCTAGAAAATACATTTTTTTTTAATTTTAAAATTACCTAGGGCTTTAAAATTTAATATCTCACTAAATAGACTTAGGAAAAATGTGATTTGTTCCTAAGTGATTAAAATTCAAAATGTGACATTTTGGTGAATTTTATTATTTTTGTGATTTTTATTATTTTTTAATTATTAAAAATATTAAAATATTATTAAAAATGTTTTTTAGAAAATTGAAATTTTAATTTTCTTAGGTTCCCCTGATATCGGAGGGGCTCACATGGAATTTGGTGAATTTTTAAAAAGTATTTTAAAAGTTATGAATTTTTAAAGTTTAAAATGGCTAAGTGGCTTAATCAACCCAATTAGTGGGAGTAGCAAGTCAATTGACCTCAAATTTTTATGGTGGATTCCTCTGATCCTAAAGGTCAGTGGAGAATTGATTTCAAGTCAATTTGATACCTGGTTAACTCTAATTAATTAAAAGGCCTATTTTGGGTGTTTAGCGTTAGGGTTAATGCGAGTGAATTAACTAAAGTCTTTATTTTCCTAGGGTTCTCTGGTCATAGAACATCACCAAATATTTCTAGAATTTATTTCACAACATGCTAATTTTTGGAATTAAAATACTCAAAACAGCAACATGCATTTGAAAAATAAATAACTTTTCACAGAGATGGCCTCTGACCTTGGAAAATTCAGGGAATGTTCCCCGAGTTCGGGAGGCTTAAGCACATGGTCTCATGCCATGGTGAATTGTATACATGCATGGAGAATTAAATGTATGTAAGTAAATAAATCACATAAAAAATAAAATACTTAATGAAATTAAGTGATTTCTTTCACATTATTCTCCTCTGTTCACTGAGCAAGAGGTATTTTATTTTATTTTTGTAATTTTTCTACACGAATGTAGTTTTTGGAAGTTTAGGGAATTAAATAAATAAAAAAAAATGCCCTAATTTTCTATTTATCCACGCGGCGCCAAAGGCAGCCTCGGCGGCTCCGAACGCACCGTCGCGCTACGTTCGGCCGCCGCCACCTGAGTCAGCGGCCCGGGCCCCGCGGTTCTCGTACGCGAATCCTCACAGTCCAGCCGCAATCTGGCCGTCGTGCGCGCGTGTATCGAATGGACGGCATCGTTCATCGTCTAGTGTTCTCGGGGGGGGGGGGGGGGGGGGGGGGGGGGGGGAGGCCGTCACACTAAATCCCTAAGATCTCACTCGATTCTCAATGGATTTTCATGTTCTTATATACTGTGGATTCGTCTTGAAGAAGCGAACACGTCTATCTGACTAACATGCATTGAAGCTAAGGCATTTGAAATGGAGAATCTCCGGAAGTTCGGGATGGATAGTTAACTCATACCTTAGCTCGAGAGAGTGTGGCTTCAATCGAGAGTTGTTGCACATCGATTGGGTCCCGGCAAGCTCCGGATGAGTCTCACAGTGCAGTGAGTGCTAGCTATGAAAGTGACCACAGTAGATCCTACCAAGCTTGGAGGTAGGAGCAAGCTAGTGCTTTGGAGATGGGGCTTTTGATGGTGGACACCTTCCCTTGGTCTGGTGAAGGTGTAGAGCCAATCAATTTGAGGATTAGCTCAACGCTGGCAAAAGTGTCCTGGTTTTGGGTGGAATTTCGGTTGAAGGTGGGACTCTGATGGGTAGAGGATTAGAATGGTGTGCTGAGGATCAAACTGCTTCCCAGGATAGTGAAGGGTTTGGAACAATTTTGGCGAGTTTCGGCGAAGTTTGTGCTTGGCTCTCTTTATGGCCGGGAGAATTGGAGTTTAAATAGAGTGGTGAGGGCCTCCCCGAGGGAGAGTTAGGAGCTTGGGATCGAGTTTGCTCGAGGTGAGGAGAAGATCGGCCGTAGTGACCAGCAGGGATGGGGCGGCTCGTAGTGAGAATTTCAATGTTGGCTCACATGTGAGCTCTCGGCCATGGTGTTTTTACGTGGCTTTGGTGGCCCGTAAAATGAGGAGCATGGAGTCACCTCGGGGTCGAATTGGGTGAGGCTGGGTTTGTGCAATCAATTGGCCATGGACATGTGTAAAGGCTTTGATCGAGAAGTGGAATGGGGCATGGCTAGATTTGGACTTTAAATGGGTCGACCCGCCCATTTGGGCTAGGTGCGCTGTACACCCGAGCTGGTTGGTGGGGAAAGTGATTTGGATCAGCTTGATTAGTGGGGTCAAGTCACAATCCAAGTACGATTAGGCTTAAGCATGGTTTAGAGTAGAGACCATTATAAGTGGTTAACCACCTTTAGGAGTTAAGGAAAAGAGCCTCCTCCTTTTGCCCAAAATGGCATGGTGACATGTAAAAGAGGCTCTCATGGCTTGCATATGGCTTATGCATGGCTCCATGACTCCATTTGGCTTGGGAAAAGTAAAGTCGATTTCATGGAAATGGATTTAAGGAAAATTTTGGTATTTAGGGGTGATTTGGCATGAGGCTTGATTTGGAATTATTTGATGATGAATTTAGGACTTAGGGATGATTTTAATTGAAAGTATGATGAGGGGAAATGTCATATGGGCCTTGGAAGAATTTTGGGCTTTTTGAAAAGGGTTTAGATGGGTTTTTAAGATGGATTAGGAAAGTGGGCTCTTGAATTTTAAAATGGATTTTGGGATGAAATTTTGTAAAGAGGTTGGGCCAAATAATTATTGGGTTTAGCTCATGGATGTGTCATGGTGACTTGAAGCAAATTTGGGGTAGTTTGGACTTGAATTGGGTTGGATTTGAATTCTTTTGGTGAATGGGCCAATATAGGTCCAAGTGGGCCAAGTTAGGCCAATGTTGGGCTAGAGTTGAAATTGATATAGAAATAAATGTTTAGAAATGTTTATGGGAGTGTTTCAAGAGAGTTTTAGCTTTGGTTGGGTTTTGATTTTGAGTTTGATGGCTTGGGTTAGATTTGGGTTTAGGTCGAAATTGGGCTTTTGATTTTGGGTTGAATTTGAGTGGGGTTTAGGTCAAAATCTTGGGCAAATCATGTTAGTGTTTTGTTTATGAGGATGTTAAGGAAGGTTTAGAAAAGATTTGGGGTTAATTGGAGTTGAATTGGGTGGATTTGGGCTAAAGTTTGGGTCATGGGTCAATTTGGGCTTTGGGCCAAGTGGTGGATCCAAATGTCAATCCAAGTGGACTTGGATTTGGTCTAAATTGGTATTGGAATGTTGAATTGAAGTTTAGAATTGAATTGGACCAAAGTGGGGTCAATTGGGTATGTTTTGGTTTGACATTGGGTCACTTTGGAGTTAAATGGGTCGATTTGGGGGTTTTGACAAAAGTAGGGTAAATTGACAAAATTGGCCCATGGTGTAGTTGGACAAAATGAAATTGGGAATATTTGGGATTTTCTGGAATTTTCTAGGAATTTTCTAAGATTTTTGGATTTTTAGGCCAAGAAGGGTATTTTGGGTATTTGGAGGAGTATTTGGGGGTATTTTTGGAATTTTTGGTATTTTTGGGTATGGATGATCAATTTGAGTGATGTGGAGGTGTTTGGGATTGATTTTGGAAAATTTTAGGTAATTTGGAGATTTTACGAAATTTGGGTAATTCAGTTTTGGGTAGGTTTAGTAGGTGTAGGGTCCCAGGGGTCAAAAATTGAAAACTTGGGAAATTGAAGATTGGGTAGATTTGGGTGAAGAAATCATTTTGGTTGGGCCATGACATTCAAGCCCATATGAGCCATGAAAGGACCGTTTGAGGCGTTATTTTATGTTGTTCTTTAACCCTGTAGCCGAGGGCTTAGGGGTTAAGGACCATCCATGTGAATCACCTACATGAGTCGAGGAGGTTAAGTCGGGTATGGGTGTGGTTTTAGGAAGTGTGTGGAAATGTAGTGTGTAGGTGTAGTGTATGTCGGCCTTCATCGGACAGTACCCGAGCGATCTGAGCCCGAAGAGTCACATGGGAACTCATCCTTTAAACTTCCATATTTGATTTCAACCCTGCAGAGTGATTAGGGGTCTATAGTCAAGTTTGTGGAGTTTGCGGGGAGTTTAGAAGTGGTTTGAATTTCTAAAAGGCGGAACCCGAATTCTAGTCCTCTAAGATAGTCGAAGAAGAAAACTGAGGTAGATCTGAAAACGCTAAAAAAGAAGAAAAGGAAGCATATTCAAAAATGAGGTCAGCAAATGGGCCGATAGGTGTGATGGTGACGGAACGCGCGTAGTGTTGTACGACGATCAACAAAACCAACACGGATATCCCAGTGACGAACTTAGAGGCAGAAATGAAGAAGTTCTATTTGAGAGTGTCGAGTATATCTACGGAACGGAGATTCTTGAACTCTCGCGAGGGGAAAGAAAAGAGGTAAATCCCAAATCGCATGATACGAGGGAATTTCGATTTAGATTTTATTTTGCTTCAATTTATGTTTTGATGTGAGTTTAAATTTTAGTTTGGAGTTTCAATTTAGTTGAGTTTGAGTCGAGAAAATTAATTTGAGGATTTGATTTGAAATGAAAATTAGGATTTTGAGGTTTTAGATATAACATCTCGACCTCGAAAGAAATTGAATTGATTAGATTGAATCGTTGCAACGAAGAGATCTCGAAATGACGGTGTTGGATGTAAAATCCTTAACCTCGAGAGTTTGATTTTGATGTGATGTATTTCATTGCGATAGGGAAAAGTCCTAAAAGCAATCTTTGATCTCGGATGTAAAATCCTCGACCCCGAAGGTTGAATTTTGATGTGTTTCGGTACGATAGGAAGAGAATGCAAAGCGATGCGGTCTTGGATGTAAAATCCTCGACTCGAAAGTTTGAATTTTGATGTATTTGATCTGATAGGAAGAGAATCCTAAAGCGGTACGATCTTGGATGTAAAATCCTCGACTCGGATTTGAATTTTGATGTATTTCGGTCTGATAGGAAGAGAATCCTAAAGCGGTGCGATCTTGGATGTAAAATCCTCGACTCGAAAGTTTGAATTTTTTGATGTATTTCAGTGCGATAGGAAGAATCCTAAAGCAGTCTGATCTTAGATGTAAAATCCTCGACTCGAAAGTTTGAATTTTGATGTATTTCGGTGCGATAGGAAGAGAATCCTAAAGCGGTGCGATCTTAGATGTAAAATCCTCGACCAAAAGTTGAATTTTGATGTATTTCGGTGCAATAGGAAGAGAATCCTAAAGCGGTGCGGTCTTGGATGCTGTAAAATCCTCGACTCGAAAGTTTGAATTTTTGATGTATTTCGATGCGATAGGAAGAGAATCCTAAGGTGCGATCTTGGATGTAAAATCCTCGACTCGAAAAGTTTGAATTTTTGATGTATTTAGGTGCAATAGGGAAGAGAATCCTAAAGCGAGTGCGAGTCTTGGATGTAAAATCCTCGACCCAAAAGAGTTTGAATTTTGGTGTATTTCGGTCTGATAGGAAGAGAATCTAAAGCGAGTGCGATCTTGGATGTAAAATCGCCGACCCGAAAGTTTGAATTTTGATGTATTTCGGTGCGATAGGAAGAGAATCTAAAGCGGTGCGGTCTTGAATTAGCAAATCTCTCAAAAAGTTTGAATTTTGATGTGGCTGAGTGCAATAGGAAGAGAATCCTAAAGCGGTCACAGTCTTGGATGTAAAATCCTCGACCACAGTTTGAATTTTTTGGTGTATTTCGAGTGCGATAGGAAGAATCCTAAAGCCGGTACGAGTCTTGGATATTAAAATCCTCGACTCGAGTTGAATTTTGATTTGATTGATATTTGATTCGAGATGCGGGAAGAAATTGAATTTGAATTTAATTGAGACTTGAAGCACAGAAGATTGAATTTGGAAATTTGGAAATTTGGAAGGATGAGTTTGAACTGATTGAAACTTGATTTAGATTTGATTTGAAATTTGAAAGATCAAGTTTGAAACTTGATCGAGATTGGTTGGATTTTGATTGAGAATTTGATTTGAGAGTTTGGAAGGATAGAATTTGATTTTGAAGTTTCTGAAAAGATTGAAATTTGATTCGAATTTGGAAAGATTAGTTGAGATTTGTGTTGATTTCGTTTATCTTTTAATGGTTCAAATTTTATTTTGTTGTTTGTTAATATTCATGTGACTTGGTGTTTATCATTTTTGATTTTTTTTTTTTTAAAAAAAATTTTCTTTTATTCTCTTTTTTTCTTTTATTTGTTCTTTGTTCGAAGTTCATTTAACTTTAATGGCGTTCCCAATCGGTTGCCTGAAAAGGGTGAAGGCCAAAAACGTGGCATGGTCACTTTCATTCAAATGTGTTGAAAATCGTTGTCTGACTCGATACGGAATATATTTCATACAATCCATGTAGACTCAAAAGCAATTTGTGTATGATCTTTGTTATAGAAAAGAATCATCATCCCGAAAAATCCATGTACGAATAGTAAGGTACATGAGTGGTAACATCACCTTCAAGCCATCCTTGGCAAGGATCTTTGTTGGATATGCGTTGGAGGTGTGATATTTCCCATGTAACTCGCGACTCGTAAATGGGAGGTTCTCTGGCTACGGATACGGTTGGAAATGGTAAGGTATTTTCTTGTGTCCATCCTCTGAAAGTAGCGAGATTCGCTGCATGGCACTCTGGTATACGTGCACAAATGTACGCTCCGTTACCTGGTATCATGTGGAACCCGTAAAGGTATCTTTCTTGGCCCTCGGGGCTCCTTCCGGGCTTTCTTTATCCGAGGTCGAATCAGAACATGATGTTGCGCTCGTTCGAAAGGGCGAGTGCGAAGGTCGACGAGTCGTGGTGATCAATATGTGGGGGTATGCGGTCACCTGTTTGTAGATGTTGATAATGCGGTATTCGGTATGCAATCTGGCAGCGATGCCCTCCGCCATCGTCTTTTACCATTCTCTTCGATATGGCCAATGGCATCGGATCTACTTGCATGACAGTATACAGTGTGGGTTTCCTTCCTGTCTTCGGCAAAGTTGTAGCGGCATCCGCATTGTATTGTGATTCTTCCTTTCTGGCATCCATCTGCGGGGTTACGAGTATGTATTTTCCCTCGGGCGGCACGCTCGGCCATTCTTTTCGGATCCGGATGATCCGATTCTTGTTGTTCCGCCTGCAGAATGCATTCGGTGTGTAGCTCGGACGCCGTATGTTGATCCTTCTTCATACAATTCTCTCGAGTATTCGAAAGTTTTGTTCTGGCATTTACCGCATCCTCTCATTTCATCGTCGGAATGATGCTGCGGATGGCGAGGCCTTGTGACATATTATGGGATATATGGTTGATCAGCCCGCGTTCCTGCGTACCTCGGCTCCTCGGGGATGATGTACGTCGAGGACATCCGGGGTTAGCACGCAGCAAGGTCATGCAACTGGCAGGGGTTATCACAGGTGGCGTGGTAGCCTTTTCTTCGATCTTACGGAGATTTCACAGTTCTTTCCGTTGTCCCCAGGAAGTGGCCTCCTTTGCGGAGTTCTGGTGAGCAGGGGTGTCCTTGAAATGTGAGTCTTGGCATTAGCGATGTCTGTCCTTGTTGTCCATGACTAGTTTTGTTAACATTTTACGGATACGACGATTCTTATTTCTTCGTTGCGTAATTTTGTAGGTAGCTCTCGAACTTCTTGAATCTCTGTAAATGCTTGTGTGGCTGCCCTCACATTTGTAGTGACTACGGACTTCATTTCTTATCTTCTTCGGTGTTTGCTTTTCTTTTTCTTGTTGTTGGATTGGTGGCTTGGGCCACCCACTTTCATCCTTTGTACGCAGGTAGTTCTTCTCGGTTGGCTAAGGACCAGTCCACGCACCATAATGTTTTAGCCAGAGCTGTTTGGTGCGAAATGCGAGTCAATCTCGATTGTCGCTCGCATCTTTCACCCTCTTTTCATCGGAGTACGAGCTTACGCCATTCTTAAAGTTCAAGACCAGCCGCCCGTTCGACATTTCCGCGAAAAGACGAGAAAGGATCGGAAATTTATCCTTAAAACGAACGTTAAGAAAATGTTTATTAAAGATACGTTTTTATTATTCTTATATTTTGAAATTTAACGGGGAATGAAGTAGGATAAGATCGGGGAAAGAGATTTTGATTTGGAAAAGAAAACAAAAAGGAAGACTTTATTATCATGATTTTATCTTAGCACATTTTATTATTTTGGGCGGTTCGGACGATCTCGTATTACTTCGTCATGTTTCTTCGGGATGAAGAATTCATTCCTTCGAAACATCGGAGTAGCGTAATACTTTTCAAGTATCGTCAGATTGATTGAGCTCTGTAATTCCGCCATTCAACTGGCGAACCTCCCAGGTATACGCACCAATACGAACGGTCCTTCAGTAGGTTAATTTTCCTCTATCTTGCGGTGTAAAGAATAGGTCTCTTGAGAACGAACTAAATCATAACTTTAGAGAGTTCTTGGGCGGACGATTTGTCATGGGCTTGAACCATCTTGGCTTGGTATAGTTCTAAGTACATTCTGGCCTGGAAATCTTTTCCCCTTCAAGCTTTCTAAATTCTTCGAGTCGTAATCGGCGTTTTCTTCGTCGTGATCTTGTTTGCATTTCAGATTACGAAAAGGTGAAGGGAAAGGCTGAACCTCTAAGGTAACAACGCCTCGGACCCATGCAGGAGCGTAAGGTGTAACTTGAGTAGGAGTTCGAAGGTTATCGGTAGGCCCATAAGGCTTCTAACAATTTCTCGTACGATTTCTCTTATTATCGTCCGAGTTTTCTTTAAGATTTGGTGAGAGTTTTATTAAAAGCCTCAGTAAGGAGCCGTTTGCTCTTGGGTAGTAGATTGTTGAGTATGCTTGATCGATTAGTGTCTCCCGACAAAATTGTTGATTGTGTGCTTCGAATGCGCATTTCGTATACGAGATGATCTGCGGCACTTTCCGAAACGGTAGACAACTTGGTTCATGGCGCTAACGGGGCAATGGTGTCCTTTCACTTCTCTGAAAATTGGACGCCACGCCCACTTGGAAAAGTAATCTTCATGTTGCAAGAATGGCTTGATGTCCTTTTGAAGATGGTGGTTCGCATCGGACCCCCTTTATGCTCTACGTAACGACATTCGAATGGCCACAGCCTTGTGATTGTCGGGTGTAGCACATTTGGAGGTTGATGTAGAGTCACCTAAAATTGCACTTGGCATTGGTGACGGCTGCGGCGATTTTCATGCGATCGGTCATCATCGAGGAGCCGGTGATACTTACAATGCTTGTTCTTTTCATCTTTGGACAGAAGTAGTGAGCGCCGCGGTCTGGAATACCCTCTTTAACAATTTCACGGGCCTCGGACGGCGGCTTCTTAGCCACGACGATTAAAAGTATGTATAATGTGTTGTTTATTAATGCGTAAAGACGAGTTCTTTTCTTGATCGATCGTGGCGTCTCGTACGGTAGCTTTCTTTTTGTTGCGGAGTGATGCATCGATAATTTGTGTGATCTTTGTATTTTTACATCACTCTTCTGTTGATTCTTTTTTCTTTTTCGATTTGTGTATCATGTCTATGTTGTGATAGGACTGACGTCCGTGAGCTAACCTTAGCGATTCATCTTGCAAACGGGCAAATTCTTTGCGAACGGGCTGCGGCATCTTGCTAAAGCATTCTCTTTAAATTTTGTAGATTGTCACATTGGAATCTTCATTCTAACGAATTTGTATGGCATACGGAAGTATTATTCGAGTCTTAGTTTAAAGTCTGTATTGTCAGAGGCGATACGTTGAATGGTCTTGTGAATCCCGTAGATGTTGATGTCATATCCAATTTGAATGGTTAATTCCAATCCCGTTATGAGGGCTTACATTATTCACCTTCGTTTGTTTGTACACGGTTGCAGCCAGTGAGTAGGAGTATCTGCTGTCCCAGCTCAGGTGTTATAAAGATTAGCCCGATTCTGCCTTGCCGGGCACTTATCACTTGCCGATTCTTCGTCTTTTATGTCTTGAAGATGCTCCGTCGAAATACAATTCCCAACGTCGATCATCAAGGTCTTCTGAGTTCGCTATTTGTTCATCGAAAGCGAGATCGTCATTGAAGGAGATTCGACGGCAAAGGGTGTCTTTGCGAGGAAGTCTGCTAAGACTTGTCCTTTTCTGACGCGAGCCCCAAAGTTATATCGAATTCTGATAATATCATTGACCATCGGCAAGTCTGTAGGAAAGTGTTGGACGAGTCATCAAATATTGCAATGGATTAAACTTCGAAATCAGGTTGACCTTGTGAGAGAAAGCATGTAGTGCACAGGCTTTTGAGCTGGCGAATCGGGGCAAACAATGCTTTTCAATTGCGGGATACCTTACTTCCATTCCGGAAGTAAACGACGGCGTAAGTGTGCGGCTTATTTATTTTTTTATTTTTTATTTTTAGGGTCGTGTTTTATTGACTGAAGAGGGGTCGCCTAACGGAAATCTGTCGGCGAATTTTAATTTAATTAAAATAAATAAATTTGAAAAGTAGTATTTGATTTGAAAATAATTTTAAATTTGAAGGTTTTAAGATATGAGATTAAGCGGATCTCACATCCCAAATAGTTTATATAAACGAGCACCGCACCACTGTGATGTACCTATCCCAAGGATAGACACAACGCGATGGTGAGGCTTGATTAAATAAACTAGAAGATTAGTGACATCCGTTTGGTACGTAGTGTTTTATAAGCCGACAGTTTATAACTAATATGAAAACATTAAACGGGGTTATATTACAGGTTCTTTAAAATTTTATAAGAGCGAGCCACATAGTTAATTACATCTTAAGTGACGGGAATCACCTAAGAAAACTCTCGATAATAATCAATGATTACACTCTCAAAGATTTGAAAGTTTAAGGTTTTCGAAAGATTGAATTTTGGAATTTTGATAGGGAATGGATCAAATTTGGAACATTTGTTTTGTGAATCCAATGAAGGAAGAAGGTAGGAGAAATCAGCGATTCGAAGTGAGCTTCGATAATTTCCCGACTATCTATCGTTTGGCTTGAATTTAGGAAAGTCCTAATGTTTATTTCGTATTTCAATCTTGCAATTTTAATTAATTAGGGCTTATATTTGTATGATAAAATCAAACAGATAACTTTAGAAGATGTGAGGGTTTATTGTCGTATAGGACGACTACCTCGGAATCCTAAGACCGGTTAGGGCTTAATTTGCAATGCAAATGCCTAACGAAGAGTTGAGGATTTATGTTGCACTAGGCAAGCTACCTCGAAGTCCTATGGCTTGGTTGTTTTAATTCTAGGAAAATTTCTTTAGTAGGCTTAAGTTTTCTTTTAAGACGACGATGGCAAAATCTTGCCACGTACTCGGAAACTCCTTGTTATTTGCGGAAGGGTTTAGTTTTAGAAATCATAAATCGAGTTAAGAAAAGTGTGTTTTGGTTTTAGAGAAAATCTTAATTTCCAAGTGTTTTTATGTTTTATTTAAAACAAATCTTAAAGTTGATTATAAACACCGGTTGAATCCCGGTTCCATCCTTCGGCATCATTATTTTTATCGGATTCACTTAGTCCGGATAGTTGCTAAACTCAATGAATGAGTTCCACACTTTCATTTAGTTGGTAAAATCCAGGTGTAGCAACAATAGGTTACATCATCAGAAATTATTCCCGTCATCCAACGGGACGTTTTAATTTAGTTGCAATTGTAGTTTTGTGTTGTTTGTTTGTGATTAAATTTTGAGTTGTTTTATCTTTTGAAATGTTGTGGCGGTGAATTTTATCTTGCAATGACTTTTAACTTAGTTTGGTTTATTTTAGGGACTATCCTAAAGGTGTAGGTTTTCATGCAACGAGTTGTTTTATCATGCAAGAAAAATAAATGCATTTGTGATAAAGTAAATTGCGAAAGTAAATTGCAATAAAATAAAAGCGTACACAGGAGGAGTCTTCACGTCATCCAAAGTACATAAAACACAATTATAATATTTAAGCAAGTTCCTAGGTAAAGCTAAGGGAAAGGTTATGGTTTTCTACCAAATTCCTAATCCACATGGCTAGTCATCTCTGACGTCTGTTCTTTGGGTTTTTGTTTAAGGACGATTTTCTTCATCGAAGAACTAATCAAATTCGAGTTATTCTTATAAATATCTATCATATTGAGGAAGTGTAAGAATCTTAAACATCTTTTAAATGTTCAGGGATTGTTTTAAGTCCAAATGAATTTAATTATATAAATGAATCGATCTGTCAAGGGTTTTCGAGTAGCATTAACTTGCTTTCAGTGTTGGGGCATTTGAATATCCTATGGTGATACTTCATTTAATGTTTTATTTAGGAGATTATAATAATTAAAGCTTTCGAGGTAAGTTAGTATTCAAATGATTT
Organism: Papilionanthe hookeriana x Papilionanthe teres; assembly: GCA_022702705.1. Lineage (NCBI taxonomy): Eukaryota > Viridiplantae > Streptophyta > Magnoliopsida > Asparagales > Orchidaceae > Papilionanthe > Papilionanthe hookeriana x Papilionanthe teres. The sequence continues at coordinate 84,103,912 of CM040424.1, forward strand.
GATTTGAGTTAAAGGGTTTTAAATTTGGAATAGTGTTAGTTGCTTTATATTTAGTTTAATTTAATTTAATTTGATTTGATGTTTAATTAATTTGATTTAATTTAATTTAATTTAATTATTAATTTAATTTAATTTTAATTTAATTTAATTTAATTATTTAATTTAATTTAATTTTTTAATTTAATTTAATTTAATTATTTAATTTAATTTAATTTAATTATTTAATTTAATTTAATTTTAATTAATTTAATTTAATTGTTTAATTTAATTTAATTTAATTTTAATTAATTTAATTTAATTGTTTAATTTAATTTAATTTAATTATTTAATTTAATTTAATTTAATTTTTAAAATTTAATCTTAATTTAATTTATCTTTAATTTACTTTATTTTTAATTTTAATTGAAATTAAGTCTTTTAATATTTTAAATTTGAGTTATCATTTTAATTAAAAGTGAGTATTAGTTGATATAATTAATTTAGGGATTTTTTAAATTAAAGAATAAATCTCTTCCTAATAAAGATCCCTTATTTTAATAATTTCAATTTTATTATTCTTCCAAATTTAATCTATTATTTAATTAAAAGTTTAATCGTTTTAATTATTTAATGGAGTTCACTATGACACAATTATTTAAATTTCAATCGTCGGAAATCGATTAAGATCGAATATTTTACTTGTGATTTTTTTATTAAGCCTAAAGTTTTAATTAAGGATTAAAGATTTTATTCTTAATTTTACCCTTTCGCTTAATAATTTCATAACTCCTTTAAATTGAACTCGAATGAACTTGAAATTTTTATGTGACTTCACTCATGCTCTTCGATAAAACGTGAGAGGAGAAAATGTGATTTTCGTATTTAATTTATTTATATAATTATTTTTTGGTGGAAAATAGAGATTTTCGAGGAAAATTTAATACTATGACCAAGGAAAGTTTTACGTATTAGAAAATTAGGGGACATTAATGACCAGGAGAAGCACTTGGACGATTTTGGTGATTTTTTGAATTATATTATTTTTATTATAATTATTTTGAGTTTTGGAGTGTTAATTAATTTAAAAATAAAATAAATGTTGAAAAATGGATTTTTTATATTTTTCAAAATCTCTCGTGTCAAGGAAACCAGAGAATCAAATTTTGCAATTTTACGATTTTTCTATGATTTATAATCATTATTTTAGTGAAAATGCTAGAAAATACATTTTTTAATTTTAAAATTACCCTAGGGCTTTAAAATTTAATATCTCACTAAATAGACTTAGGAAAATAGGTTGTTCCTAAGTGATTAAAATTCAAAATGTGACATTTTGGTGAATTTTATTATTTTTGTGATTTTATTATTTTTTAATTATTAAAAATATTAAAATATTATTAAAAAATCAACTTTTTTAGAAAAATTGAAATTTTAATTTTCTTGAGTTCCCCCGATATCAGAGAGGCTCCAAAACCAATTTGGTGAATTTTAAAAAAGTATTTTTAAAAGTTATGAATTTTTAAAGTTTAAAATGGCTAAGTGGCTTAATCAACCCAATTGAGTAGGGCTAGCAGTCAATTGACTTCAAATTTTATGGTGGATTCCTCTGATCCTAAAGGTCAGTGGAGAATTGATTTCAAGTCAATTTGATGCCTGATTGCTCTAATTAATTAAAGACCTATTTTAGGTGTTTAAGCCAATTAGGAGTTAATGCAGTGAACCTTTCGAGTCTATTTTTCCTAAATTTCTCTGGTCATAGAACATCACCAAATATTTCTAGAATTTATTTCACAACATGCTAATTTTTGGAATTAGAATACTCAAAACGGCAACATGCATTTGAAAATAAACTAACTTTTCTGAGAGATGGCCTACGACCTTGGGAAAATTCGGGGAATGTTCCCCGAGTTGAGCTTCACTCTATGGTCTCATGCCATGGTGAATTGTATACATGCATGGAGAATTAAATGCATGCGAGAGGAGAGTAAATAAATCATAAAATAAAATACTTAATTAAATTAAATGATTTCTTTTCCACATTATTCTCCTCATTCGGCTGAAAATGAGAGGGGTATTTTTTATTTTATTTTTGTGATTTTTCTACACGGAGATATGAATTTTTGAAGTTTGGGGAATTAAATAAATGAAAAATACTAATTTTCTATTTATCGCGCGGCGCGTCGAAGCCTGCGCGCCCGGCTCGAACGCACGCGTCGGCTCCCATTCGCGCCGCCACAATTCGGCGGCCGGGCCGCCGGTTCTCGTGCCGTCTCTACAGTCGACGCAATCTGGCCGTCCGTGCGCGCGTGTATCGAATGGACGGCATCCGTTCATCGTCCCAGTGTTCTCACCCCGAGAGCCGTCCACCGCTGAAATCCACAGATCTCGCTCGATTCTCGTGGATTTTCATGTTCTTATGCTCACATGGATTCGTCTTGAAGAGGCAGACACATCTATACGGCTAACATGCATTGAAACTAGGGCATTTGAAATGGAAGTCTCCGGAAGCTCGGGATGAATGGTTAACTCATACCTTAGCTCGAGAGAAGTGTGGCTTCAATCGAGAGTTGTTGCACCTTCGATTGGGTCCCCGTGAGCTCCGGATGAAGTCTCCTGGGTACAGTGAATTGCCTAGCTATGAAAGTGACCACAGTAGATCCACAAGCTTGGAGGTTTGGAGCAAGCTGGGTGGCACGGAGATGGGGCTTTCGGTAGAGCTTCTCCTCTTGGTCCGGTGAAGGTGTAGGACCGGTCGATTTGAGGATTGGCTCGGCAGCAATGATGTCACCGGTTTGGGTGGAATTTGAGTTGAGGGGTGGGCTATTGGTGGGGATTAGGGCCAATTGACAGGGATCAAGCTTGCTCTTAAGGATGGTGAAGGGTTTGGAACAATTTTGGCGAGTTTCGGCAAGGTTTGTGCTTGGCTCCCCTCGTAGCCGAGAGGGGTGGAGTTTAAATAGAGGTAGGTGGGGGGCCTCTAGGGGTTAGGGCTTGGGATCGAGTTGCTGCGAGTCGGGGAGAAGATCGGCCATGGTGACCACTAGGGATGGGGCGACTCGGCAAGTGAGAATTTCAATGTTGGCTCACATGTGAGCTCTCGGCCATGGTGTTTTCCGGCGGCCTGGTGGCGGCCGGCCAGGCATGGGTCACCCTCGAGGTCGGGTGGGTCGGGGCGGAGGTTTTGTCGTCGGTGGCCATGGACATGTGTAAAGGCTTTGATCAAAGTGGAATGGGGCATGGCTAGATTTGGACCTAAATGGGTCAACCCACCCATTTGGGCTAGGTACACAACCCAAGGCCTGGTTTAGGCTGAGGAGAAAGTGATTTGGATCAGCTTAATTAGTGGGGTAGAGTCGCAATCCAAGTACAATTAGGCTTAAGCATGGTTTAGTGGAATCATGTAAGTGGTTAGCCACCTTTAGGAGTTAAGGAAAGAGCCTCCTCCTTTTGCCCAAAGTGGCATGGTGACATGTGAGGAGGCTCTCTGGCTTTGCATATGAAAAACATGCATGGCTCCATGGCTCCATTTGGCTTGGGAAAAGTAAAGTCGATTTCATGGAAATGGATTTAAGGGAAAATTTTGGTATTTAGGGGTGATTTGGCATGAGGCTTGATTTGGAATTATTTGATGATGAATTTAGGACTTAGGGATGATTTTGGTGAAAGTATGATGAGGGGAAATGTCATATGGGCCTTGGAAGAATTTTGGGCTTTTTTGAAAGGGTTTTAGATGGGCTTTTAAGATGGATTAGGAAAGTGGGCTCTTGAATTTTAAAATGGATTTTGGGATGGGGAATTTTGTAAAGAGGTTGGGCCAAATAATTATTGGGTTTAGCTCATGGATGTGTCATGAGTGACTTGAAGCAAATTTGGGGTAGTTTGGACTTGAATTGGGTTGGATTTGAATTCTTTTGGTGAATGGAGCGATGTAGATTAAAGATTAGGCTAACTTGGGCCAATGTTGGGCTAGGGTTGAAATTGATGTAAAATAAATATTAAGAAATGTTTGTAAGTGTTTCAAAGAGGTTTTGGCTTTGGATTTGGAGTTTTAATTTTGAGGTTTGGGCCCAGGTTGGGTGGGTTTAGGTCGAAAATTGGGCTTTTTGATTTTAGGGTTGAATTTGAGTGGGGTTTGGGTCAAAATCTTGGGCAAATCATATTGGTATTTTGTTTATGAGGATGTTAAGGAAAGTTTAGAAAAGATTTGGGGTTAATTGAGTTGAATTGGGTTAGTTTGGGCTAAAGTTTGGGTCATAGATTCCAAATTTGGGCTTTGACCCAAGTAGAAGTGAATCAAATGTCAATCAAGTGGACTTAGTTTGGTCTAAATTAGTGTGGTATTAGAATGTTGAATTGAAGTTTAGAATTGAATTGGACCAAGATTGGAGTCAATTGGGTAGGTTTAGTTTGACATTGGAGTCCACTTTGGGTTAAAATAGGTCAATTTGGAGGTTTTTGACAAAAGTAAGGGTAAATTGACAAAATTGGCCCATGGTGTAGTTGGACAAAATGAAATTGGGAATATTTGGGATTTTCTGGAATTTTCTGGGAATTTTCTGAATTTTGGATTTTTAGGCCAAGAAGGGTATTTTGGGTATTTGGAGAGTATTGGGGGGGTTTTCTTGGAATTTTTGGTATTTTTGGTATGGATGATCAATTTGAGTGATGTGGAGGTGTTTGGGATTGATTTTGGAAAATTTTAGGTAATTTGGAGATTTTGCAGTGGGTAATTTGAGGGTTTGGGTAGGTTTAGTAGGTGTGAGGTCTGGGGGGTCAAGAATTGAAAATTTGGAAATTGAAGATTAGGTGAATTTGGGTGGGGTGAAATCATTTGGTTGAGCCATGAAGCCATTTCAAGCCCATATGAGCCATGAAAGGACTCATTTGAGGCGTCCCTTTATGTTGATACAACCCCTCTTGTGAGGGCTTAGGGGTTAAGGACCATCCATGTGAATCACCTACATGAGTCGGAGGTCAAGTTGGGTATGGGTGTGGTTTAGGAAGTGTGTGGAAATGTAGTGTGTAAGTGTAGTGTATGTCGGCCCTTCATCGGACCGGGCCGCCGAGTGAATCTGAACGAAAGTCTGTCGAGACATCCTTTAAACTTCCGTATTTGAGTTTCAACCCTCTGGGTGATTCGGGGTCTACTAGTCGAGTTTGTGGAGTTTGCGGGGAGTTTAGAAGTGGTTTGAATTTCTAAAAGGCGGGTCCCGATTACAGTCCTGCAAGATAGTCGAAGGAAAACTGAGGCCAGATCCACAAGCACTAAAAGAAGAAAAGGAGGAAACATCGCCCGAAATGAGGTCGACACGTGGACACCGATAGGTGTGGTGGCGCGGAGCGCGCGCGCGTGGTGTTGACCGGGCAGGTGCTCGAGCACGACACGGATGTCGAGTGACGGGCAGGGCCAGTAGAAGCCTGGCCGGGGAGTGTCAAGTATATCTGGGCGGAGATTCTTGAACTCTCGGCGGGAAAGGAAAAGGAGGTGAATCCCAAATCACATGATACGAGGGAATTTTGATTTAGATTTTATTTTGTTTCGATTTATGTTTTGATGTGTGAGTTTAAATTTTAGTTTGGGTTGATTTAGATTGAAGTTTTGTCAAAATTAATTTGAGGATTTGATTTGAAATGAAATTGGAATTTGAGGTTTTAGATGTAACATCTCAACTCGAAAGAAAATTGAATTGATTCGTTGAATCGTTGCAACGAAGATATCTCGAGCAAAGTGGTGTTGGATGTAAAATCCTTAACTTCTCGAGAGTTTGATTTTGATGTGATGTACTTCATTGCGATAAGGAAATGATCCTAAAGCAATGCGGTCTTGGATGTAAAATCCTGAGCCAAAGGTTTGAATTTGATGTATTTCGGTGCAATGAGAAGAATCCTAAGCGGGGAGTGCGATCTTGGATGTAAAATCCTCGACCCAGTTTGAATTTTGATGTATTTTCGGTCTGATAGGAAGAGAATCCTAAAGCGGTCTGATCTTGGATGTAAAATCCTCGACTCAAAGTTTGAATTTTGATGTATTTCGGTGCAATAGGAAGAGAATCCTAAAAAGCGGTACGATCTTGGATGTAAAATCCCTCGACTGGTTGAATTTTGATGTATTTCGGTCTGATAGGAAAGAATGCAAGCGGTGCGGGTCTTGGATGTAAAATCCTCGACCCAAAAGTTTTGAATTTTGATGTATTTCGATTGCAATAGGAAGAGAATCCTAAGCGGTGCGGTCTTGGATGCCAAATCCTCGACTCGAAAGTTTGAATTTTGATGTATTTCGGTGCGGCCAGGAAGAGAATCCTAAAGCGGTGCGATCTTGGATGTAAAATCCTCGACCCAAAAGTTTTGAATTTTGATGTATTTGATGCAATAGGAAGAGAATCCTAAAACGTGCGATCTTGGATGTAAAATCCTCGACTCAAAAGTTTGAATTTTGATGTATTTCGGTCTGATAGAGAATCCCTCGCCGGTGCGGTCTTGGATGTAAAATCCTCGACCCAAGGGAAAGTTTTGAATTTTGATGTATTTCGGTGCAATAGGAAGAGAATCCTAAAGCGGTGCGATCTTGAATGTAAAATCCTCGACTCGAAAAGTTTGAATTTTGATGTATTTCAGTGCAATAGGAAGAGAATCTGGCCGGTGCGGTCTTGGATGTAAAATCCTCGACGAAAGTTTTGAATTTTGATGTATTTCAGTGCAATAGGAAGAGAATCCTAGCGGTGCGGTCTTGGATGTAAAATCCTCGACTCAAAAGTTTGAATTTGATGTATTTCGGTGCAATAGGAAAAGAATCCTAAAGCAGTGCAGGTCTTGGATGTAAAATCCTCGACTCGAAAGTTTGAGTTTGAATTTGATTTTGAGACTTGAAATTTGAAAGATTGAATTTGAGATTTGTGTTGGTTTCGTTTATCTTTTAATGGTTCAAATTTTATTTTGTTGTTTATTTAATGTTCATGTGAACTTGGTGTTTGTCATTTTTGATTTTTTTTTAGAAAGTTTTCTTTTATTCTCTTTTTTTCTTTTGTTCTTTGTTCGAAGTTCATTTTTTTTTTAACTTTAATGGCGTTTCCCGATCAATTTACAAAGAGGTGAAGGTGACATTGACATGGTCACTTTCATTCCAATCATGTTGAAAATACGTCGTACAACTCGATACGGAATATATTTCATACAATCCATGTAGACTAAAGCAATTTGTGTATGATCTTTGTTGATCCATCGAAAGAATCATGCATCGAAATCACGTATACGAATAGTGGGGTACATGGTCGATAACATCACCTTCCAAGCCATCCTTGGCAAGGATGCAGTGGATATGCATTGGAGGTGTGATATTTCTCATGTAACTCACGACTCGTAAGGCGGAGGTTCTCTAGCTCGGATGCAGTTTGGAAATGGTAAGGTATTTCTTGTCGTCCATCCTCTGTGCGAGATTCGCTCCGCGGCACTCTGGTATGCAATGCTGCGTCTCTCGCTCCCGTTACCTGCGGTATCGTGACGGAACACCGGTAAAGTGTCTTCTTTTGGCCCTCGGGTACTCGCCGGGCTGCTATCGGAGGTCGGATCCGAACATGATGTTGCAACTCATTCAAGAAGAGGGCGGCAATGCGAAAGGTCGACGAAGTCGTGGTGATCAATATGTGGGGGTATACGTCCCTTTTGTTTGTAGATGTTGATAATGCGAATTTATTGGGTATGCAATGTTCTTTAGCGTTTTCCTCCATGTTATCAATCTTTTTCACCATTCTCTTGATAACTAATGGCATCGGATCTACTTGCAGCGAAGTATCACGGTGGGTTTCCTTCTGTCTTCGACGAAGTTGCTTAGCGGCATCCGCATTGTATTGTGATTCTTCCTTTCACATCCATCTCCGGGGTTCGGTATGTGTTTTCCCTCGGGCGGCTTTGCTCGGCCCATTCTTTTCGGATCCGGGATACGATCCCACGATTTCTTTGTTGTTCATACTGCGAGAATACGTCGGTGTGTAGCTCGAGGCCTTAGTATGTTGATTCTTCTTCCTTTAATAAAGTATTCGAAAGTTTTCTTTTCAACATTACATCTCTCCGGCTCGTATTCGAATGATACGGATGGCGAGGCCTTGTGACATATTGTGGGATATATGGTTCAATCCCTTCCACGTTCCCGCATACCTCGGCTCCTCGGGGATGATGCACAGCCGAGGACATCCCGGGGTTGCTTAACGACGAATTCGTACAACTGTGGTGATTCACATCCGGTGGCGTGGTAGCCTTCTTTCTTGATCTTGGAGATTTCCTCGTTCTTTACGGTATTCTAGGAAATTTTGGCCTCCTTTTTCGGGTTACGGTGAGCAGGGTGTGTGAAATGTGGAGTGCGCGTGCTTGTTTATCTCGTGTATTTAGTCATGACTAGTTTTGTTAACATTTTACGGATGCGGCGATTTTATTTCTTCGTTGCGTGGCCGTGAGGAGTAGCCCTCCGAACTTCTTGAATCTGCGGGCGCGGCGGCTCGGCTTTGCCCTCATTTGTAGTGACTACGGACTTCATTTTCTTGTCTTCTTCGGTGTTTGCTTTTCTTTTCTTGTTGTTGGATTGGTGGCTTGGGCTGCAAAAACATCCTTGTACGCAGGAGTAGTTCTTCTCGGTTAGCGGGACCGTCCTTTCCTCGTGCGTAGGCTGTTGGTGCGAAATGCGAGTCAATCTCGATTATCGCTCCATCTTTCACCCTCTTTTCATCGAGTACGAGCTTCCCGCCATTCTTAAGGCCAAGACCAATGTGCTTGATTCGACATTTCCTAACGAAAAGACAAGGAGAAAGGATCGAGAGGCTGTACTAAGAACAAGAACATTAAGAAAATGTTTATTAAAGATACATTTTTTATTATTCTTATATTTTGAAATTTAACGGGGAATGAAGTAGGATAAGATCGAAAGAGATCTTGATTTGAAAAAGGAAACAAGGAAAACTTAATTATCATGATTTTTATTTATCTTAGCACATTTTATTATTTTTTTTGGTTCGGACGATCACAATGGTCTTCACCGTGTTCTTAGGGATGAAGAATTCATTCCTTCGAAACATCGAGGTAGCGTAATATTTTTCAGTATCGTCAGTTGATTGGAAAACATATGTCGTTCCTCACAATTCACTAGCTGACACAAGAACCTCCGAGTATCTTGCTTCAACCACAAACGGTCCTTCCCAGTGGGTTCAAATTTTCCTCCTATCTTGCGGTGTGCAGAATAGGTCTCTTGAGAACGAGAACTAAGTCACCAGCTTTGAAGGTTCTTGGGCGGACCGATTTAATATTGGAAGCGGAACCATCTTAGCTTGGTATAGTTCTAAATTCTACATTTAACGGCTATGATGCTTTTCATGAAGCTTTCTAATTCTTTAGTGTCGTACGCATTTCTTCATCGTGATCTTGTTGCAAATGCGATTGAGTGAAACGTTTGAACCTCTAAAATGTATTTTGCCTCGGACCCATACACCGGGCGTAAGGTGTAGCTTGAGTAGGAGTTACGAAGGTTGTCCGGTAGGCCATTAAGGCTTCTAACAATTTCTCGTACCAATTTCTCTTATTATAAATCCGGGGTTTTTCTTTAAGATTTGAACGAGAGTTTTATTAAAAGCCTCGGCGGGCCGTTTGCTCTTAGGTAGTAAATTGTTGAGTATGTCAGGTCGATTCCGTGTCTCTGACAAGGTGATTTGTGTGCTTCGAATGCGGCCGTGCTCCGAGATGATCTGCCGCGGCACTAGAAACGGTGAACAACTTGGTTCTTGAAAAGCGTAGCACGTGGTGTGCTTTCACTTCTCCGTGGGCTATGCACAGCCCGAAAAGCCATCCTATGGCACTGAGAATGAAACGATGTCCTTTTGAAGATGGTGGTTCTATCGGACCCACTATGTACGCTGCCCCAACATTCGAACGGCCACGACGCAGTTGTCGGGTAGCAACGCATTGGAGGTTGATGTAGAGCCGCTCCGTGCACGCGGCATTAGTGGCCGGCTCTTGGCGATTTTCATGCGGTCGGTCATCATTGAGGGCCGGTAGTACACCTAGTCTTTTAATTTTCATTTTCATCTTTGGACCGTGATGAGCGCACGAGTCTTTGGAATGCCTCTTTAACAATTTCACGGGCCTAGGACCACTGAGCACCTTAGCCGCATTTGATGAAAACCTTCGTATAATGTGTTGTTTATTAATCGTAAGACGAGTTCTTTTCTTGATCGATGGGCCGACCTATCGTACGGCGCTTTCTACATTTTACGGGGTAATCTATCGTGGTGTCGCCGTCTTACTGTGTTTTAATAAACACTGTTGATTCTTTTTCTTCTTGATTTGTGTATCATGTCGCATCGGCTGTGATAGGACGACGTCCGTGGACGACACTTCCAGTTCATCTTTCAAACGGAGCCAAATTCTTTTGAGACGGGCTAAAGCATGCGCTAAAGCATTCTCTTTTCTAGGAATTTTGTAGATTGTCACATTTGGAATCTGTACATTCCAACGTTTGTATAGCATCTTAGATGTTGTTGAGTCTTGGTTTAAAAATTCGCCATTTAGCTTCGTGATGTTGAATGATTAAGCATGAATCCCCGTAGATGTTGATGTCTGTTATCCCCATTTGGATAGTTGGAACGTTCCCAATCCGGGTGTAGGGCTTCGTGTGCAGCCGTTGTTTGTACACGGTTCGTAGTGGTAGGAGTATCTTAACATCCCCACGCTCGGTGTTATAAAAGATTAGCCGTTCACCTTACGGGCACTATCCTTGCGATTCTTCGTCTTTGTGTCTTTGAAGATGCTCGCGTCGAAATACAATTCCGACGTGGTCGCCGAGGTCTTAGGCTCATTGTTGTTCATGCGAGGATCATCGTTGAGGAGGAGATTCGGCGGCGAAAGGGGTGTCTTGCGAGGAAGTACGCTAAGACTTGTCCCTTTACGACGCGCGGAGGCACGAGGATTATATCGAATTTACATTAATATCATTGACCATACGAAAACGAGTACGCCGGAAAGTGTTGGACGAGTCATCGAGTATTGCGATGGATTAAACTTCGAGATCGGGTTGACCTTATGAGAAAGCATATATTACGAGCTTTTGAGCGGCGAAGATCGGGGCCAAACAATTGTACCGGTGGGATACCTTACCTCCGTGGAAGTAAACGACGGCTTAAGTAGTAAAGAGCATTTTCTTTACCCTGCGTCATTGACACAGGCTGCGGGAGCTCAGGGGTGTCCCAGGCCGCGGTGTAGTATCGGCGGTCTACTGAGGCCGGGGCTGCTAAGACGGGAGGTGTCTCGTAAATATTGTTTAATGTCTTCGAAGGCCTTCGGCATTTCTCTTCCCAAATAAATTTGGCGTCCTTTTTAACTAGTGCGAAAGTGACACCTACCGACGGGTTTGAGATAAAGCGTCGAAGATATGTGACTTCCCTTGAAAAGATATTAGTTGTTTTAAGGTTTTGGGAGGCGGCATTTCTAAGATGGCTTTTAATCTTCCTCGGAATTCGTTCAATTCCACGATGTCGGACAACGGAATCCTAAGAATTTCCCGGAGGTGACGCCGAAAGCGCATTTAAGGTTTATCTTAAGGTTTAAATTGTCTTAATCGTTCGAAAACGATTCTCGAATCATACGGTGGTTTTCCTTTACTTTGCTTTTGATGACATCGTCACGTAGCACTCGACTTGATTGTGGATGAGATCATCAAAAATTCTTGTCATTGCTCTTTGGTAAAGTTGCTCACCGTTTCTTCGATCCGAATGGCATCTTGGCATTTTCTGCTTGAAATATAGATGAAGGCGTTCGAATGTTTGTAAAACTTTTTCATCTTACGGAGCCATTTTTATCGGTTGTATCACGAAGATCCATCCATGAATGAGAATATTTCATGTGTGTCGAAGCAATATCGATCATCGGATTGGAATCGGTGAGGGAATTCATCTTTTGGACATGCCTTGTTTAAATCTGCGAAGTCGCACAATTACGATACGACGTTATACACTAGTAGCCTTACGTTAGGTAGCGGGTGAATTATTGTTCTTCGCGGACAAATTTAGCGTCTGTGTACAGCAGGTATGACTTGTTGTTCGATTTCCGAACCACCTTACGGGACCTTGTCTGGCCCAGGACGATAGGATACCTCTAGCTTATGGGCTGCAACTACGTGTCTGGCATTTGTACGTAGTTCCGAAGCAAAAACGGTCATAAATTCCATTAACAATTTGATTATTTCTTCGGAGTCTTCTTTTTTTGTTGAGTAAGGAGCTAACAAAGGTAGGTCTAGGCTCTTCGCTGTATTTTCAAGTTGCTTGTGTCATCATTACTGTGGATTAATTTCTTCTTCGAATTCGAGTGGAGCGTCTCGATTTGTAAATCTTCGAGTTCGTCGGTAGTTTTCATGCGAGTTTTCATTGGATTTGCAAGTGACAACCAAGCAAAATTCAGTATCGTCAAGCTGACCTGCGTACGGGCTCAAGTGGCATACTTTGAATTGGTGGCGATTATCATAACTTTTCAAAATGTTGTGATTGGCCTTTTTGTCCATTGTCGAGTAAGAAACCACGTTGAATTAGAATTTTGAACACGGGGAGAGTACCACTCGAAAGGTAATTCCATTAATTACGATGAAGTGACATCTTCGTTGTACATTATTTTTGGTTTTGGAGGAAAAGCTTGGGGGTAGAATTTGATCGGCTTTGCCGTCACTACGTACCTCTTTGACCTCCATACCCTCGATCTTATTAGAATGGATCGGAGTTAGGGTCATAGTATGTACGTAGTGGTTAATCTTCTCGTACATTGATTTGTATTCTTCGTTCTTTTCATCTTCGAAGAGGAGATCTTGAATTGCGGCTTCTTCGACCCAGTATGTGCTTCTTGTTTGATTTCTTTCCTCTTGAGAACTATCTTCCCGATCGACATTGATGGGCGGTTTCTTCATCCCGATTGTCCTAGTGTCTACCACGGCCTCGTCCCCGGCCTCGACCTCGGATCGAGTTGTGGAGAAGCCCTTCCACCCGTCTACGCCAGGAAGGAGTGGTGGTATTTGTTGGACTAGGGCATCTACGGGTTCTTCGTTGTCTGAACTTTGTCTTTGCTTCATTTGTTACGGTATCTACGGAAAGATTATTTTCTTTGGTGCATAATAAATGCATCTTCATGGATTCCAATTTCATGTACGGAGAATGGATTTGTAAGTCTCCTTTGATGCGGCTGATACATAATAAATATTTGATGCTGTGATGTAGAGATGATGGTACCATCTTGTTTTCGTATATCCATGAGTCGGCAGTGGCGTTGAACGACGTTTGAATCGATTATATGAAATTTTGCGGTTGTCTTTGCTAAATCACCGGTCTTCATCGATGGCGTTATTGACCGAGGGGCTCTTTCTCCTTTACGTTTGAATGCTCATAATAACATTTTGTCGGCCTCGAGCTGGCTTGTCCCGATTTCCAAGTATGTTGATGAAGACTCGTTATATTGATTGATGCTCCTAGGATCCCACCAATACTCGGAAGCGTGACACACGATTGTAAGCTAAATGTACGACGGTCGGTTGTCGTCCTGGCATCTGCAGTAGTAGGTCGTGTACGTGAGTGACACCTGTTGTTGCTGAGAGCAAACCTCATCTAAGGAATCTCCGGCCATTTTGAGCTAAGCAAATTTCCGGATCAAGTAAAACCTTGATCGAGCTTCTGCATCTCCTTTGATAAGATGAGAGCATCGTGGTGAGTTTGGCCGGTAGTTTCCACAAGATGGGCTAGCACGTTGTAGTCCACTTGACCTCTGCGTCTCGGCTTCTTCTCGAATGGGTATGTCTTCTGCTGAGGTTGGTTCTTCTTGAACGACCACACCTTTCACTGTCTTTTTGGATAGAATTCTTGGAGGTAGAGGCTGCATACTTGGGTTGACTTCGCCAATTTCCTGCGAATCTAGTATTGAGTTTGTTGGTGTCTCCTCTGAATCGGAATGGTAGCTCTTACGGATTATCTTCCAAATGCGAAGGCTCTAACTCTATTGTAGCTGGAGCTCCTCGAAACTCACGAGATAGATCCGTTTGCTTGTTGAACTCTCGTAGCCTCCTTGGTGGATGCCTTCTTCGTCATTTTGATCGTCGAGATCATGTATGATTTGAGAATTGTTGTTGGTATCGAGGCTGACGCCGGATTGTCGCTAGTTGCCGTAATCGTTAGAAGCAGGTCAAAACGTAGCCCGACGCACGTCACATTATCGTTATATGATCACGAAGTGGCAGGATAATCATACAAAATCGAGTTCGGGGATTTCTCCCGAGATAGGAGCAACTATCCTAGGATAAAGGCCCCTAATTACAGCCTTAGGAATCTCGGTCCCCTCTTCTTCGTCAATTTTCTTCTTCTCTTGATTTTCTCCTGTCGAGTGGTTCTTCTATCGCGAGTGATAGTACCGGCTTAACGGTCTCGAACTACGAATTGGGCGCAGAAGCGGTTCGGATGTTGCTCCCCAATATCTTCTTCGAAGATCTCGTCCGAACGGTAGTCCATCCATCGTCGAGTTGCATAGGGATCTATCGGAATGACGGGATCGGTTAGAATAACATTGACGGAACCTCCTTCCGGGGTTCCTTCATGTACTCCTTCGGGATTGTTATATTTCCTTTCAGAAGGTTGTCGTTGAGCCAGCTTTTGAGGCAATGCGGTCTTCTATCTTGTGCCCAAGCATCAGGTGGTAGGGGCAAAAGTTGGGATCACCTTTCTTGTTGACTTCCCTCTTGGTCTTTTGGGCTGCAGCATTTGGAAATGCGGAGTTTTCATTAATTACGGAACATCTTTAGTCTTCTTCATTTTTGAACGGATATTCTGCTCGAAGCTCCTCAATGTACGTTGCGGACGAGACGGTTGTTCATCTTTGCGGGAGCAGTGATAGGTTGGACCGGGAGTTCTTCAGTAATTTTTGTTGTAGTTCTTGCGGCCGTGCAGTGGTATTTGCATCGGTTGTTTGCCTTTGTCGAAGCTAACACGACGACCAGGATTTCTTTTCGAGAAGTCTTCACCGGCACGCATCGAGTCTTGTAATAAAACTTAATTGTCGCCTCTTCTTGCAAGCTTCCGGCCTTGCTTAACAACTTCTCAAAAGTCTGTCGTGAATCCCTTGAGGAGAAGTCTTTATCGGGTAGTGAATGCTTTAGCGAATCTTGTTGCATGTTGTTCTTGCGGTTGTGGTTCACACTTCATCATAAGTTTCTCCATCGAAGTATGTAATCTTCCAAAGTTTCATTCGGCCTTTGTTTCTCTACCACTAAATCACATAGTGATGTGGTGCGACTCCGACGAATCGCTTAATGAAGAGGCTGCAGCTGCGAATGTCTGCAGTTGGATTGGTGATTGCATACCCGGTCGAAGGCGATCACGATGACCCCTTCTTCCGGCGCTCGGAAGAGTAGCGCATCGCTCCCGCCGGCATTGCAACAGGCGGCACGAAAGTGTGCAACATCTTCATCGGGAGTTCCCGGTCGATCGAAGGTTTTAAACGGAGGTGGTACGAAGCCCTTCAGGTATGGGCAGGCGTCGAATTCTTGGGGTAAGGTCTACCGTCCGAATAGATGTCCCGTTCTTCGATTGTACTGGACGGCTTCTGCGCACAACATTTGCAAGTTCTTGATATCCTTTTCGGGGATCATGCTTTGTGTTGTATCCTTTTGTTGGTCGTCAATTTGTGGATGTAATTTCCTTCCTCATGATACGAGTGAATGACTTACGGGGTGTCTCTGTGTAGTTTGTACTTGACTTTGGAGAGTGGCTAGAGCTATGGCCATCTCTTCCATCCTCTTAGCCATTTGACGTGCGTGTCGTCCTTTTCACGAAGGCTGACATCCTCTTCATCGGTTCGGCTCCTCTCTTTTCGCAGTGCAGGGAGCACCTTGAGAAGATGATTAGGCACCGTGTCTCAACCATGTTGATTTCGCATATTAAGTTGTCCACTTGAATTCCATTCCGTCGATCTCATCTCCGAACTTTCTTCTCTTTCTTTTGCAATGGGCGGATGTCGGTTCTCGACTTTTCCGCGGCATCTTCTAGCGGAGCTTTAAACATGTCTTTGTGGTTGTCGTACGATGGTTGCGAGTCCTTTTCCACGAGTCCCCTTCATCGCGGTAGCACTTTCTTCGGATTCAGCCTCACGAGACTTTCTTTCTCGAGTACAACATTTCGTCTCATGTTGCCCCGTCAGTGGGGACGCCACGCACATCATACAGCGGCGAAGGTCCCCCGCGGCCAGATGGTCCCCATCGACCAAATCTTTGAAGGTGGTATCCTCCCTAATGCGTAATCTGATACTACGACGGCGGACTAGCCTTCATTCTCTTGCTTGGCTTTTCTATCATGACGGCGGGTTCTCTCGGGACGAGACGGGGGGTTGGCCAAGCACCATACATCCAGCCCGTAGAATTTCCGACACAGGGCGATTTCCCTTCCTTGCTAACTTCCCCAAGGTTACAGGTGAGCAGCAGCGTAGTTCTAGTTCTTTTCTTGCGGCTATCGTTGTAGTATGCGGTATGGTAATGTAAGCAATCTTTCGAACATTCTCTTCATCCTGCGGCGGAGAGGGGATGGAACACAGCTTCCTCCCAAAAGTGGTATGTAGTCGGGCGGTGGTGTATATTACGGTAGCGGTGTATATTACGCCGGTCTGGAATTTCCTCCGAGGAAAGCAATCTCGGCGGCTACGCTTCCACAGCGATCATACATTTTATTTCTTCTTTGGTCTTTGTCGGCGACGGAATCTTCGAACTAGACCCGATTTCGAAGACGAAGGTCTTACGAGAAGATCCGTACCCTCCACGGTAACGAGGTTACCATAGTTACGGATTTCTTTCCCCTTTGATTTGGCGAAGTCGGGGTAGGTGCGAAACAACTAGACCGATGGGGGTAGTGAGAACGGTCCTCCTGCGGACGGCGGTACTCCTCTGCGTCGGGACCCTTTGGGGGAGGAAACTCTTGGGTCGACTGAGTTGAACTCGAGCGATGTCGTTCCCTCGACTTCGGATACCTTGTTCGTGAGTGCAAGAGGGGGAGACGTCGGTGACCTTGACGTTCGTATTTTCGAATCCTTGTCCAGATCGGATGACCCGTTGTCGGGCGGTTCATCATAGACGGCGAAGTCCGATCGTTGATGAAGGAGAAAATCGATTTCGGGGCTTCCATTTCTGCGAAATTGGGTCTGGTTGTCGGTCTCAAGTTATACTTCTTTTCTTCAGGACGAAAAGAAAGGAATTGAAAAGTCGAACTTCATTCTTTGTTCATGTATTTATAAAAAGAATCATTTGTTAAAAGAATCATTTTATTAGAGGTTTTGTTTATTTAGAACGGAACGTTCGAAGGTGTAAGAGAAGGTAAGATCCGTTAGAAAAGGAAAAGTCCTAAGCAGACTTCACTTCAGGATGCTAAACCTATTACTAATGAGTCACTACTAGAAATAAGTCTGGTCTGAACCCTCTGTTGGGTTTAGCAGAGTGGCTCCTAAATGCGAGAGAATGTTGGCTATACTTGTTCAAGATAGAAATGAACATAGTGACCAACGGAAAGAGGAGTGATTTGATCCATTAGGGACATGGATACACTACCGATTTTTAATGAGAATTATTTGATTATAATGGAGAGAGAATTTTCTAGTGATCACTTGAAGAAATCCTGTGCGGCTTATTTATTTTTTTTTTTATTTTTTAGAATTGGTATTTTATTTTGAAGGTACGCTAACGGTAATGGCGAAGATTTTAATTTAATTAAAATAAATAATTTGAAAAGTAGTATTTGATTTTGAAAATAATTTTAAATTTGAAGGTTTTAAGATATGAGATTAAGCCGTCTCACATCTGAATAGTTTATATAAACGAAGCTGCAGCACCACAAGCGGGTGTATGTATATCACAAGGATAAGACGCACAGCGATGGTGGGGCTTGATTAAATAAGCCAGAGATTAGTGACATCGTTTAGTGTGAACCAATTTTATAAGTAATGATTTCCACCTTAATATGAAAACATTAAACGGGAGTTTATATTACCAGGTTCTTTAAAATTCCCTATAAGGGCAAGCCCACATAGTTAATTACATCTTAAGTGACGGGAATCACCTAGAAAACTCTCGATAATAATCGATGATTAAACAAAGGAATTTGATTTAAGGTTTTGAAGATTGAATTTTGGAATTTCAATAGGGAATGGATCAAATTTGGGAACATTTGTTTTGTGAATCCAAAGGAAGAAGGTAGGAGAAATCCAACGATTCGAAGTGAACTTCGATAATTTCGCTATCCTATCGTTTGGCTTGAATTTAGGGAAGATCACAATGTTTATTTAGTATTTCGATCTTGCCGGTGTAATTAATTAGGGCTTATATTTGTATGATAAAATCAAACAAATAACTTTAGAAGATGTGAGGGTTTATTGTCGTATCGGACGACTACCTCGGAATCCTAAGACCGGTTAGGAAGCAATTTGCAATGCAAATGCACCTAACGAAGAGTTGAGGATTTATGTTGCCTTTGACGAGCTACCTCGAAGTCTATGGCTTGGTTGTTTTAATTCTAGGAAGGAAATTTTTCTTAGTAGGCTTAAATTTCTTGTGACGATGGCCGTCTTTGCCTTTATACTCCCGAGCTCCTTGTTGTTGCGGAAGGTTTAGTTTTAGAAATCATAAATCGGGAGTTAAGAAAAGTGTTTTGGTTTTAGAGAAAATCTTAATTTCAGTGTTTTTTATGTTTTATTTAAAACAAATCTTAAAGTTGATTATAACGACACAGGTTAAGATCCAACGGTTAGTATCCAGCATCATTATTTTTATCGGATTCATGATCGGGATAGTTGTTAGTAGTGAATGAGTTCATACTTTCATTTAGGCCAGTAGAAATCCCAGGTAGCAACACGTAGGTTACGTATCAAGGGTATTCCGTCCTTAACGGAGCGTTTTAATTTAGTTGCAATTGTAGTTTGTGTTGTTTGTGATTAAATTTTGAGTTGTTTTATCTTTTGGAAATGTTGTGGCGGTAGATTTTGCTCTTTGTGTGCAACTTAGTTTTGGTTTAGTTTTGGGGACTATCTTTAAAGGTGTAGGTTTTCATGCATGAGTTGTTTATCATCTTGAGAAAAATAAATGCATTTGCGATAAAGTAAATTGCGAAAGTAAATTGCGATAAAATAAAGCGTCTTGGAGGAGTGTAAATCATCCAATGCACTTAAAACACAATTATAATATTTAAGCAAGTTTCTAGAGTAAGCTAAGGGAAGAGTTATGGTTTTCTACCAAATTCCTAATCTGCCATTGTCATCTCATGACGTCTAGGTTATTTATGAGTTTTTGTTTAAGGACGATTTTAACCGTAAAAGAATAATAAAGTCAGTGATGCTTATAAATATCCTGTCATATTGAGGAAGTGCTTAAGAAGAATCTTAAACATCTTTTGATATTTCCGGGATTGTTTTAAGTCAGAATGAATTTAATTATATAAATGAATCGATCATCAGGGTTTTAGTCTTGTTAACTTGCTCGATGTTAGGAGCATTTGAATATCCTATGAGTGAAGTGATACTTCATTTAATGTTTTATTTAGGAGTTATAATAATTAAAGCTTTCGAGAGTAAGTTAGTATTTAAATGATTTGATTTGAGTTAAAGGGTTTTAATTTGGAATAGTGTTCGAAGTTGCTTTATATTTAGTTTAATTTAATTTAATTTGATTTGATGTTTAATTAATTTGATTTAATTTAATTTAATTTAATTATTTAATTTAATTTAATTTTAATTTAATTTAATTTAATTATTTAATTTAATTTAATTTTTTAATTTAATTTAATTTAATTATTTAATTTAATTTAATTTAATTATTTAATTTAATTTAATTTTTAATTAATTTAATTTAATTGTTTAATTTAATTTAATTTTAATTTTAATTAATTTAATTTAATTGTTTAATTTAATTTAATTTAATTATTTAATTTAATTTAATTTAATTTTTAAATTTAATCTTAATTTAATTTATCTTTAATTTACTTTATTTTTAATTTTAATTGAAATTAAGTCTTTTAATATTTAAATTTGAGTTATCATTTTAATTAAAAATTGAGTATTAGTTGATATAATTAATTTAGGGATTTTTTAAATTAAAGAATAAATCTCTTCCTAATAAAAGATCCTTATTTTAATAATTTCAATTTTATTATTCTTCCAAATTTAATGTATTATTTAATTAAAGTTTAATCATTTTAAAATTATTTAATGGGTTCCTACCCTTTAATTATTTAAATTTCAATCATCCAAATCAGATTAAGATCAAATATTTTACTTGTTGATTTTTTATTAAACCTAAAGTTTTATTAAGGATTAAAGATTTAATTACCATTTTACCTTTAAGCTTAATAGTTTCATAACTCACTAAATTGAACTCAAATGAACTGAAATTTTATGTGACTTCACTCATATGTCAATAAAGACATGAGAGGAGAAAATGTGATTTTTCTGTATTTTAATTTATTTATATAATTATTTTTGGTGGAAAATAGAGATTTTAAAGGAAAATTTAATACTATGACCAAGGGAAAGTTTCTGTCCTTAAAGAAAATTGGGGGACATTCCTAATGACCAGAGAAGCACTTGGACCAATTTGGTGATTTTGAATTATATTATTTTTATTATAATTATTTTGAGTTTTGAGTGTTAATTAATTTAAAAATAAAATAAATGTTGAAAAATGGATTTTATATTTTCAAAATCTCTCTGATATCAAGGAAACCAGAGAATCAAATTTTGCAATTTTCTGATTTTTCTATGATTTATAATCATTATTTTAGTGAAAATGCTAGAAAATACATTTTTAATTTTAAAATTACCTAGGGCTTTAAAATTTAATATCTCACTAAATAGACTTAGGAAAAATGTGGGATTTGTTCCTAAGTGATTAAAATTCAAAATGTGACATTTTGGTGAATTTTATTATTTTTGTGATTTTTATTATTTTTAATTATTAAAAATATTAAAATATTATTAAAAATCAACTTTTTTAGAAAATTGAAATTTTAATTTTCTTGGGTTCCCCTGATATAGAGAGGCTCCAAAACCAATTTGTTGAATTTTTAAAGTATTTTTAAAAGTTATGAATTTTTAAAAAAGTTTAAAATGGCTAAGTGGCTTAATCAACCCAATTAGTGGGGCTAACCAAGTCCAATTGACTTCAAATTTTATGGTGGATTCCTCTGATCCTAAGAATCAGTGGGATGATTTCAAGTCAATTTGATGCCTGGTTAACTCTAATTATTAAAGACCTATTTTAGGTGTTTAGTAATTAAGTTGTCTGATGAATTAACTCAGAATCCTATTTTTGCCTAGAGTTCTCTGGTCATAAGGAACATCACCAAATATTTCTAGAATTTATTTCACAACATTTACTAATTTTTGGAATTAAAATACCAACTTGACAACATGCATTTGAAAAATAAATAACTTTTCAAGATGGCCTGCGACCTTGGAAAATTCAGGGAATGTTCCCAAGTTCAGAGGCTTCAAAAACCCTATGGTCTCATGCCATGGTCGATTGTATACATGCATGGAGAATTAAATGTATGCAGAGAGTAAATAAATCATAAAAAATAAAATGCTTAATTAAATTAAATGATTTCTTTTCCACATTATTCTCTCCTCTCATTCCTTTGAGCAAGAGGGTATTTTATTTTATTTTTGTGATTTTTCTACACAGAGATATGAATTTTGAAGTTTAGGGAATTAAATAAATGAAAATACCCTAATTTTCTGTTATCACGCGGGCGCCGCGTCGGCCTCGGCGACTCCGAACGCACACGCGTCGCGCGCTCCCATTCGACGCCGCCACAGTCGGCGGCCAGACCCCCGCCCGGTTCTCGTACGCGTCTGCAGTCGACGCGATCACGGCCGTCACGGGTGCGCGCGCGTGTATCGAATGGACGGCATCCGTTCATCGTCCCAGTGTTCTCGCCGAGGAGCGCGTCCACACTAAATCCACAGATCTCGCTCAGTTCTCAATGGATTTTCATGTGTTCTTGTCTCTATGGATTCGTCTTGAAGGAGGCAATTGCATCTATACGGCTAACATGCATTGAAACTGAGCATTTGAAATGGGGAATCTCCGAGAGCTCGGGATGAATAGTTAACTCATGCCTTAGCTCGGGAAGTGGCTTGATGCGAGAGTTGTTACTGTCGATTGGGTCCCGGCGAGCTCCGGATAGAAGTCTCTGATGCAGTGGGAGTGCCTAGCTGAAAGTGACGCGGCCCGTCATGAAGGCTGGAGGTAGGCAATGCAGGTGGCTTTGGAGATGGGGGCTTTCGGTGGGAAACTTCTCCTCTTGGTCAGTGAGGTGCTAGGACCGATCAGTTGGGGATTGGCCTCGGCTGTGGCAAAGTGTCACGAAGTTTTAGGTGAATTTGAGTTGAAGTTAGACTCTGTTGGTGGGGATTGGGCCAGGTGTGCTTCAGGGATCCGTGCTCTAAGGATGGTGAAGGGTTTGGAACAATTTTGGCGAGTTTCGTGAGTTTGTGTGGCTCCCCTACGCTGGCCGAGAGGGTGGAGTTTAAATAAGTGGGCGGGGGGGCCTCGGGGGGAGTGGGAGCTTGGGATGTTGCTGCGAGTGAGGAGAAGATCGGCCATGGTGACCACTAGGGATGGGGCCATTTCCGGCAAGTGAGAATTTCGATGTTGGCTCGCATGTGAGCTCTCGGCCATGGTGTTCGGCGGCTGGTGGCGGCGGCCGAGCATGGGTCACCTCGAGGTCGAGGGTGGGTCGGGGGCTGGAGGTTTGTCTGTCCAGTGGCCATGGACATGTGTAAAGGCTTTGATCCAGTGGAATGGGGCATGGCTAGATTTTGGACCTAAATGGGTCAACCCACCCATTTGGGCTAGGTGCCATGAGAGCTGGTTTAGGGCGGGAGAAGTGATTTGGATCGGCTTGATTAGTGGGAATTCAGTCATGATCAAGTACGATTAGGCTTAAGCATGGTTTAGTGGAATCAACGCAGTGGATAACCACCTTTAGGAGTTAAGGGAAGAGCCTCCTCCTTTTGCCCAAGGGAAGTGGCATGGTGACATGAGGCTCTGCGTGGCTTCATATGGCTTATGCGTAGCTCATAGCTGCATTGGCTTGGGAAAAGTAAGTCGATTTCATGGAAATGGATTTGAAAAATTTTGGTATTTAGGGGTGATTTGGCATGAGGCTTGATTTGGAATTATTTGATGATGAATTTAGGACTTAGGGATGATTTTAATTGAAAGTATGATGAGGGGAAATGTCGTATGGGCCTTGGAAGAATTTTGGGCTTTTTGAAAGGGTTTTAGATGGGCTTTTAAGATGGATTAGGAAAGTGGGCTCTTGAATTTTAAAATGGATTTTGGGATGAAATTTTGCAGAGTTAGGCCAAATAATTATTGGGTTTAGCTCATGGATGTGTCATGAGTGACTTGAAGCAAATTTGGGGTAGTTTGGACTTGAATTGGGTTGGATTTGAATTCTTTTGGTGAATGGGCCAATGTAGGTCAAATTGGGCTAACTTGGGCCAATGTTGGGCTGAGTTGAAATTGATGTAAAATAAATATTAAGAAATGTTTATGGGAGTGTTTCAAAGAGGTTTTGGCTTTGGTTGGGTTTTAATTTTGAGGTTTAAGGCTATTTAGGTTAGATTTGGGTTTAGGTCAAAAATTGGGCTTTTTTGATTTTGGGTTGAATTTGAGTGGGGTTTGGTCAAAATCTTGGGCAAATCATGTTAGTGTTTTGTTTATGAGGATGTTAAGGAAAGTTTAGAAAAGATTTGGGGTTAATTGGAGTTGAATTGGGTTAGTTTGGGCTAAGTTTGGGTCATGGGTCCAAATTTGGGCTTTAAGGCAAAGTGAAATTGAATCCAAATGTCAATCCAAATTGGACTTGGATTTGGTCTAAATTGGTATTGGGAATGTTGAATTGAAGTTTAGAATTGAATTGGACCAAGATTGGGGTGATTGGGTAGGTTTAGTTTGACATTGAGTCCACTTCCAGGTTAAAATAGGTCAATTTGGGGTTTTGACAAAAGTAGGGTAAATTGACAAAATTGGCCCATGGTGTAGTTGGACAAAATGAAATTGGGAATATTTGGGATTTTCTGGAATTTTACGGGAATTTTAAGATTTTTGGATTTTTTGAAGCGAGAAGGGTATTTTGGGTATTTGGAGGTGTTAGGTTTTTCTTGGAATTTTGGTATTTTTGGGTATGGATGATCAATTTGAGTGATGTGGAGGTGTTTGGGATGATTTTTGGAAAATTTTAGGTAATTTGGAGATTTTGTGAGAAATTTGGGTAATTCGAGGTTTTGGGTAGGTTTAGTAGGTGTAGGGTCAAGGGGTCAAAAATTGAAAATTTGGGAAATTGAAGATTGGGTGAATTTGGGTGGGGTGAAATCATTTGGTTGAGCCATGAAGCCATTTCAAGCATACGAGCCATGAAAGGACTCATTTGAGGCATTCATTTTATGTTATTCACCAACCACTCTTAGCCAAGGGCTTAGGGTTAAGGACCATCCATGTGAATGCCTACACATGAGTCGGGGAGGTCAAGTTGGGTATGGGTGTGGTTTTAGGAAGTGTGTGGAAATGTAATTAGTGTAAGTGTAGTGTATGTGACCCCTTCATCGGACAGGCCTTTGGGGGTAGTCCCCAAGACGAAAGAGTGCATAGGAACTCATCCTTTAAACTTCCATATTTGATTTCAACCCTCTAGGTGATTAGGGGTCATAGTCAGAGTTTGTGGGTTGCGGGAGTTTAGAAGTGGTTTTTGAATTTCTAAAAGGCGGGTCCCAATTCTAGTCTACAAAAGATAGTCGGAAAACTGAGCTGAATCCTAAGCACTAAAAAAGAAGAAAAGGAGAACCTCATCAAAATGAGGTCAACGATGAAGTAGTAAAGAGAATTTTCTTTACCCTCATCATTGGCTGAGCTAACGAGCTCAGGAAAGTCGTCTAAAGCCGCGGTGTAAAGTATCAGTCCCAGGCAGAGACTCTTAAGACGGGAAGTGTCATTAAATATTGTTTAATGTCTTCGAAGGCCTTACGGCATTTCTCTTCCCAAATAAATTTGGCGTCCTTACCTGTAGTGCGAGAAAGTGACACCTACCGACGAGTTTGAGATAAAAGCGTCGAAGATATGCCCGGCTTCCCTTGAAAAGATCGACGTTGTTTTAAGGTTTTGGGAGGCGGCATTTCTAAGATGGCTTTAATCTTCTCCGGGTCGATTTCAATTCCACGATGTCGGACAACGAATCCTAAGAATTTCCGGTGACGCGAAGAAGCCTCATTTAAGGATTCATCTTAAGGTTAAATTGTCTTAGCTAGACCGAAAACGATTCTCGAATCATACGAATTGTGGTTTTCATACTACTTTGCTTTTGATGTGACATCATCCACGTAGCATTGACTTGATTGTGGATGAGATCGTAAAAAATTCTTGTCGTTATCTTTGGTAGGTTGCTCTGGAACATTGGGTGAATGGCATCACCGTGTAGCAAAATACTCCGATCGGCGTTACGAGATGCGCAAGCTTTTCTAAATGTACGGAGCCATTTTTATCTGGTTGTATCTGAAGATCCATCCATGAATGAGAATATTTCATGTGTCGAAACGATATCGATCATCGGTTCTGGAATCGGTAGAGGGAATTCATCTTTTGGACATGCCTTGTTTAAATCTGAAGTCCACACAAGTTACGATCGACCATTCTTCTTTACGTAGCACCGCATTAGGTAACCGGTCGGGTATTGTTCTTCACGGACAAATTTTAGCGTCTATTAGCTTTTTAACTTGTTATTACTTATTGTTCGATTTAAGACGCATTCTTACGGGACCTTGTACGTGGAACAGAAGTAGGATCCTCCTAACTTATGGACTGCAACCTACGGGGCTAATCTGGCATTTCATCGTAGTTCCAAGCAAAGCAGTCCTTAAATTCCATTAATAACTTGATCATTTTATCGAGTCTTCTTTATTGAGTAAGGAGCTAACAAGGTAAGTCTAGGCTCTTCGCTAGTACCCAAGTTAACTTCCGTTAACTCATATTAGTAGTTGTGATTTCTTCTTCGAATTACGGTGGAGCGTCTCACGATTTGTAATCTTCGAGTTCGTCTTGTGGTTTAAAAATGGAGTTTTCATTGGACTTCCAAGTGACGACCAAGCAAAATTCGATATCGTCAAGCAGCCCTACGTGCCGAATCCGGAGTCCATACTTTGAATTGGGTGGACGACCCGGAGTTATTCCATAACTTTTCAAAGTGTTGTGATTGGCCTTTTGTCCATTGTCGAGGTAAGAAACCACGTTGAATTAAATTTTGAACACGGGGGAGAGTACCACTCAAAGGTAGTTCCATTGGTCGGTAGTGACATCTTCGAATTTGTACACATTATTTTCAGTTTTGGAGGAAGAAGCACCACGGTAGAATTTGATCGGCTTTACCGTCTCATTACCTCTTTGACCTCCATACCCTCGATCTTATTAGAATGGATCGGAGTTCGGGTCATAGTCTGTACGTAGTGGTTAATCTTCTCGTACATTGATTTGTATTCTTCGTTCTTTTCATCTTCGAGGAGATCTTATTGCGGCTTCTTTCGACTTGTTATTCTTGCTTCTTGCTTGATTTCTTTTTCTTCTTGACTTATCATCCCAGTCAACATTGATGGTTGGTTTCTTACTGTCCGTTGTCCTAGTGTCTCTACCACGGCCACCTCGTCCCGGCCTCGACCTCGGATGCGAGTTGTGGAGAGCCTTCACCATCTCGCCGGGAAGGGAGTGGTGAGTGAGCGTGGACTAGAACTCCGATTCGTTGTCTCAGAACTTTCTTCCTTCATTTGTTATGGTATCTACGGAGAAGATTGTTTCTTCTGGCGGTTTCATAATAAGCTGCATCTTCATGGATTCCAATTTCATGTACGGAGAATGGTTGTAAGTCTCCTTTTGTTTATATTTCCCCTCGAACGTAGTACTTGATGCAACGGGTGTAGAGATGATGGTACCATCTGTTTTCATGTACCCATGGTCGGCCCGATGGGCGTTGAACGACGTTTACGAGATCCCGATTATACAAATTTTGCGTTTGTCTTGCTAAATCACCGGGTCTTCATCGGTAGCGTTATTGACAGAGACTCTTTTTTCTCCTTTACGGTTGAATCCTCTTAATAACATTTTGTCGGCCTCGAAGCTCAGGCATGATTTCCAAGTATGCTAGTGTTCGAAGACTCATTATATTGATTGATGCTCCTGGATCCACAATACTACGGAGAGCGTAAACTTCCCAATTATGGCCCAAGTACAACGGTCGGTTGTGATGTTCTTTGTCCCCAGTAGTAGGTCATTGTACCGCTGAAGGCCAACACCTCGGCTGTTCCTTTAACGACGAGCCATCTAAGGGAATCTCGGCCATTTAGGAGCTAAGCAAATTTCCGGATCAAGTAAGGCCTTGATCAGAGCTTCTCTCATCTCCTTTGATAAGATGAGAGCATCGTAGATACTCGGTTTGAGCGGTAGTTTCCTAAGATGGGCTGGTGTAGTCCACTTTGTTCTCCTGTGTCTCGGCTTCTTCTCGAATAGGTATGTCTTACTGCTGAGGTTGGTTCTTCTTGGTATACACCTTTCCTTGTCTTTTGGACCCATTCTCGGAGGTAGAACTTTTCCACTTCTTAGGTTGACTTCGTAATTTCTTACAAGATCTAGTATTGAGTTTCTTTGGTGTTTCCTCTGAATCGGAATGTTGGCTCTTACGGATTATCTTCAAATGCGAAGGCTGCAACTACTGTCATGCTTGGAGCTCCTCGAAACTCGCGAGGATAGAGCGCGTTGCTTGTTGAGCTCTCGTAGCCTCCTTGATGGATGCCTTCTTCGTCATTTTGATCGTAAGATGCTGCATGATTGAGAATTGTTGTTAGTATCGAAATCGGCGCCCGGATTGTCGCTGATTCTCGTAATCGTTAGAAACGATCAAACGTAATGACAACGGCAATCACCCTTATCATTATATGATCCAGAGTGACGGGAGATAATCATACAAAATCGGAGGTTCGGTTCTCCCCCGAATCGAGAGCGCTTATTTATCTGGGACAGCGGCCCACTGATCTAGCCTTGGGAATCTCGGTCCTCTTCTTCGTCGATTTCTTCTTCTCTTCGATTTTCTCACTGTCGAGTGGATTCTACTTAAATCATGATGATAATCTGGAAAACCCAACGAGGTCTCGAACTGCAGATTGAAGCTCGCAAGAGCGGTTCGGATGTTAATAAAATCTTCTTCGAAGATCTCGTCCGGGCGGTAGTCCATCCATCGTCGATTCCAACAAGGGGTCTCAGACCTGTGGGATCGGTTAGTCTTGTTGACGGAACCTCCTTTCTGGGGTTCATTGTGTACTCCTTCGGGATTGTTATATTTCCGCACCCGAAGGTTGTCGTTAAGCCGACACGGGTAATGCGGTGCTCCACATCTTGTGCCCGAGCATCCAGGTGGTAGGCGAGTTGGGATCACCTTTCTTGTTGACTTCCTGCAGTCTTTTGGGCACTACGACGTTGGAAATGCAGATTTCATTAAGCTACGGAACATCTTTGATACCGCCATTTTTGAATGGATATTCTGCGCTCGGAAGCTCCTACGTGCCATTGCGGACGAGGCCGTTTATTCCTCTTCTGGAGGCAATGTCCTTGGACAGGGATTCTTAGTAATTTTATTGTAGTTGCTAAGTAGGTGCAGTGGTATTTGCATCGGTTGTTTGCCTTTGTCCGTGGCAACGACCCCGGATCTCTTTTCGAAAGTCTTCACATTACCTTGTCCAGTCTTGTCGTAAAACTTAATTGCTTAGCATCTTTTAAAACTCGGCCTTGCTTAACAACTCTCAAAAGTCTTAATAGTGAATCCCTTGAGGGGAGAAGTGCTATCGGGCCGTGAATGGCACCGGCAAGATACCATTTTGCATGTTGTTCTTGCGGTTGTGGTTCACACTTCATGCCAAATTTCTCCATCGAAGTATGTAATCCACTAGAGTTTCATTCGGCCTTGTTTCTATACACTAAATCACCTACCTAGTGATGTGAGTGCGAGCTTCCGGCAAATCGCTTAATGAAGAGGCTCTCTAGCTGCGAGAATGTCTTTACGGATCCGTTGGGTAATTACGCATTACCCGGTCGAGCGGTCCACTGACGGAGGCTGGCAACAAGCGCCGGAAGAGTAGCGCATCGCTCCGCCCGGCCATTGCAACAGGCGGCACGAAAGTGGCTGCAACATCTTGTCGGGGGTTCCCGGTTCGTCGAAGGTTTTAAACGGAAGGTGGTACGAAGCCCTTTGGGTATTGGACGGCGTCGAATTCATACAGGTAAAAGATCTGCCGTCCGAATAGATGTCCGTTCTTCGATTGTCTTGAGGCTTCTGCCCTGTTGTTCTACCAAGTTCTTGATATCCTTTTCGGGGATCATACTTTGTGTTGTATCCTTTTCGGTGGTCATCCCCATTGACGGATGTAATCTCCTTTCCTCAGTACGGTACGAATGACTTCGGGGGTGTCTCTCTGTGTGGTTGTACTTGACTTTGGAGAGTGGCTAGAGCTACGGCCATCTCTTCCATCCTCTTCGCCATTTGAGCGATCGTGTCGTCCTTTTCTGTTGTCTCTTCATCGATTCGCTCCTCTCTTTGCAGGTACAGGAGCACCTTGAGAAGATGATGACTCGTGTCTACGACCATGTTGATTTGCATATTCGTTGTCCATGAATTCGATGAGTCGATCTCATCTCCGAACTTTCTTCTCTTTCTTTTGTAGCGAAGTCGGATGTCGGTTCTCAACTTTCCATGGCATCTTCTAGCGGAGCTTTACGTATCTTTGTGGTTGTAAATGCGATGGTTGCAAGGTCCTTTGCGAGTCCCTTCATTCGCGAGTAGCACTTTCTTGATTCCGGCCTCACGGCGAGACTTTCTTTCTCAGTGCTATTTCGATCTCGAAGTTTGCCCCGTAGTGGGACGCCACACCATCCTTCCTAGCGACGGTACGGCCGGATGGTGCATCGGCCCAGTGCGGAAGGTGTATCCTCCTGTCTGTAATCTACGATGCTACGACGGGTGGGCTAGCCTTCATTCTCTTGCTTGGCTTTTCTATCATGACGGCGGGTTCTACTCGGGGCCAAGACGGGATTTGAGGCGGCACATACATCGCCAAGTAGAATTTCGACACGGGGCAATTTTCCTTCCTTGCGAAAGCACCTGCAAGAAGTTTGCAGTCGAAGCCCGACGGCGTAGTTCTAGTTCTTTCTTGCGGTATCGTTGTAGTATGCGAGTACGTAGTAATGTGTGACAATCTTTCGAACATTCTCCTATAAATCCTACACGGCGGAGGGGATCGTTTGCTTCCTCCCGAAAAGTGGTATGTAGTCGGCGGTGGTGTATGTGCAGTAACGGTGTATGGTATTCGCAGCTACGGAATTTCTCCGGAAGGCAATCTCGGCGTCGGCTTCCTGGCGATCCTTCTATTTCTGTTTCTTCTTTGGGTCTTTCGCGGCGACGGAATCTTGAGCTGGACCCGATTTCGAGAGAGCTGAGGAGAGGTCTTACGGAAGATGCGCCCTCACATGATATGGAGTTTACCATAGTTGCGGATTTCTTTCCCCTTTGATTGTGGTAAGGAGTAGGTACGAAACAACTAGACAGTGAGGTAATGAGAGAGCAGTCCTGCGGGCAGGCGTCCCTCCTGCGGTAGGGACCCTTTGGGGAGAAATGCGGTCGCTCGGGTTGAACTGGCAGTGTTCTCAGCCAGTCCCCTTGTTGTGGTACGAAGGCGTCGGTAACCTTGGCGTTGTGTTTTCAAATCATATCCGAAATGGATGCTGACCCCATTGTCGGGCGGCTCATCCTTATAGACGGCGAAGTCCGATCCGTTTGTGAGGAGAAAATGAGTTTAAGGGCTTCATTGCATAAGTGGTCAGTTGTCGAGTCCAAGTTACTTCTTTTCTTTAGGACGAAAAAGAAAGGAATTGAAAAGTCTTTTCGTTCTTTGTTCATGTATTTATCAATTTGTTAAAAGAATCACTTATTAGAGGGTTTGTTTATTTAGAACGGAATGTTAGAGTGTAGAGAAGGTAAGGAATCGTTCGAAGAGGAAAAGTCTTAAGCAAGACTTCCCGACTCGAAGGATCACTCCTAAACTAACACTGACCAGGGTCACCACCTCGGAAATGAGGTAAAAGGATCTCGGAACCTCTTGTTTAGGGGTATCTAAACGGTGGCTCCTAAATCCGAGAGAATGTTGGCTATGCTTGTTCAGGGTAGAAATGAACATAAGTATTCCAACGGAAGGGAAGGGTAGTTTGATCCATTAGGGACATGGATACCACTCTGATTTTGGCAAGGGTATTTGATCATAATGGAGAGAGGTGTCCCAATGGTCGCCGGAAATCTGTGCGGCTTATTTTTTAAGTGCGTGTTTATTTTGAAAGAGGGTCGCCTAACGGAAATGCAGCCGGCGGATTTTTTAATTTAATTAAAATAAATAATTTGAAAAGTAGTATTTGATTTTGAAAATAATTTTTAAATTTGAAAGTTTTAAGATATGAGATTAAGCCAGACCTCGCATCCCGAATAGTTTATATAAACGAGCACCGCACCACAAGCCGTGTATCTATCCTAAGGATAGACACAGCATGATGGTGGGGCTTGATTAAATAAACTAGAAGATTAGTGACATCGTTTGGTACGAACCAATTTTATAAGCCATGATTTCTTAATATGAAAACATTAAACGAGGGTTTATATTACTGAGTTCTTTAAAATTCCCTATAAGGTATTTTTATAGTTAATTACATCTTAAGTGACGGGAATCACCTAAGAAAATAGATGTGTCAGTGATTCTATCTCGAAGAATTTGAGGATTTAAGGTTTCGGAATTGAATTTTGGAGTTTTGATAGGGAATAGATGAGGATTTTGGAACATTTTTGTTTTGTGAATCAAAGGAAGAGGTAAGGAAAATCCTTTGATTCGAAGTGAACTTCGATAATTTCCCGACTATCCTATTGTTTGGCTTGAATTTAGGAAAGTCTATTATTTATTTTGATATTTCGATGCGCGATTTCGATTAATTAGGGCTTATATTTGTATGATAAATCAAACGAATAGCTTTAGAAGATGTGAGGTTTATTGTCGTATCGGACGACTACCTCGGAATCCTAAGACCGGTTAGGGGCTTAATTTGCAATACAAATGCACAACGAAGAGTTGAGGATTTATGTTGCTTAAAATGACTACCTCCCGAGTCCTATGGCTTGGTTGTTTTGATACAGGAAAATTTTGCGAAGTAGACTCGAGGTTTTCTTGATGACGATGGTCGTCTTGCCCACCATGCTCCGAGCTCCTTGTTGTTGCGAGTTTAGTTTTAGAGTAAATCGAGTTGAGAAAAGTGTTTTGGTTTAGAGAAAATGTAAAATTTGGGGTGTTCTTTATGTTTATTTAAACGAATCTTAAAGTTGATTATAACGACAGGGTTAAGATCCACGGTTCATCCTTCCGGCATCATTATTTTTATCGGATTCACTTAGTCCAGATGAATTTGCTAAACTCATTTGAATGGTTCACACTTTCATTTTTAGGCAGAGTAGGAAATCGTTAGCAACGAGAAAATGGGATTCCATCATCGAGAGTATTCACGATCATCCAAGCAGGCGTTTAATTTAGTTGTAATTGTAGTTTTGTGTTGTTTGTGATTAAAATTTTGAGTTGTTTTATATTTTGAAATGTTGTGAGGTGAATTTTATCTTGCAATGACTTTTAACTTAATTTTGGTTTTCGGTTGAAATTTATCAGGTGTAGGTTTTAAATGCGAAACATTGTTTTATAAATACGAAAAGTAATCATTTGCAATAAAGTAAATTGCAAGAAAGTAAATTGCAAAGAAAGTAAATTGCAATAAAATAAAAGCGTACCTGGAGAAGTCTTCCCGTCATCTGACACTTAAAACACGATTAGAATATTTAAGCAAGTTAAGAGTAAAAGGCCCCAGGGGAAAGGTTATGGTTCTAAATTCACAATCACATAGCTAGTCATTTCCTATGGCATCTTGGAACATACAGGTTTTAGTTTTAGGACGATTTTCTTCATCAAAGAATAATCAAATTCAATTATTCTTATAAATATCCTATCATATTTGAGGAAGTGCTTAAGAAGAATCTTAAACATCTTTTCGATATTTCTAGGATTGTTTTAAGTCGAATGAATTTAATTATATAAATGAATCGATCATCGAGGTTTTCGTGCGGTAACTTGCTCAGTAGACTAGGACATTTGAATATCCTATGAGTGAGATAACACTTTATTTAATGTTCTATTTAGGAGTTATATTAATCGAAAGGCTTTGAAGGTAAATTAGTATTAGATGATTTGATTTGAGTTAAAGGAGTTTAAATTTGGAATAGTGTTCAAGTTGCTTTATATTTAGTTTAATTTAATTTAATTTGATTTGATGTTTAATTAATTTGATTCATTTAATTTAATTTAATTATTTAATTTAATTTAATTTAATTTAATTTAATTGAGTATTTAATTTAATTTAATTTTTAATTTAATTTAATTTAATTATTTAATTTAATTTAATTTAATTATTTAATTTAATTTAATTATTTAATTTAATTTAATTTTTTAATTTAATTTAATTTAATTATTTAATTTAATTTAATTTAATTATTTAATTGTTAATTTAATTGTTAATTTAATTAATTTAATTAATTTAATTTAATTGTTTAATTTAATTTAATTTAATTTTAGAATAATTTAATTTAATTGTTTAATTTAATTTAATTTAATTATTAAATTTAATTTAATCTTAATTTAATTTATCTTTAATTTACTTTATTTT
Organism: Papilionanthe hookeriana x Papilionanthe teres; assembly: GCA_022702705.1. Lineage (NCBI taxonomy): Eukaryota > Viridiplantae > Streptophyta > Magnoliopsida > Asparagales > Orchidaceae > Papilionanthe > Papilionanthe hookeriana x Papilionanthe teres. Next base: position 84,137,756 of record CM040424.1, read on the forward strand.
TAATTTTAATTGAAATTTAAGTGCAACCAATTTAATTAAGTCTTTTAATATTTTAAATTTGAGTTATCATTTTAATTAAAATTGGTATTAGTGATATAATTAGTTTAGGGATTTTAAATTAAAATAAATCTCTTCCTAATAAAGATCCCTTATTTTAATAATTCGATTTTATTATTCTTCCAATTTAATCTATTATTTAATTAAAGTTTAATCATTTTAAAATTATTTAATGGGTTTCTACCTTTAATTATTTAAATTTCAATCATCAGGCTCGATTAGGATCAAATATTTTACTTGTTGATTTTTATTAAACCTAAAGTTTTAATTAGTTAAAAGATTTTAATTACCATTTTACCCTTTAAGCTTAATAATTTCATAACTCACTAAATTGAACTCAAATGAACTTGGAAACTTTTATGTGACTTCACTCATATGTCGTAAAGGCATTGAGAGGAGAAAATGTGATTTTTAATAATTTAATTTATTTATATAATTATTTTTGGTGGAGCATAGAGATTTTGAGAGAAAATTTGATAACATGACCAAGGGAAAGTTTCTGTCCTTAAGAAAATTGAGGGGACATTCCTAATGACCAGAGAAGCACTTGGACCAATTTTGGTGATTTTTTGAATTATATTATTTTTATTATAATTATTTTGAGTTTTGGGTGTTAAATTAATTTAAAAATAAAATAAATGTTGAAAAATGGATTTTATATTTTCAAAAATCTCTCTGATATCAATAAGAGAATCAAATTTTGCAATTTTCTGATTTTTCTATGATTTATAATAATTATTTTAGTGAAAATCTTTAGAAAATACGTTTTTTTTAATTTTTAAAATTACCTAGAGGCTTTAAAATTTAATATCTCACTAAATAGACTTAGGAAAAATGTGGGATTTGTTCCTAAGTGATTAAAATTCAAAATGTGACATTTTGGTGAATTTTATTATTTTGTGATTTTGTATTTTTAATTAGTAAAAATATTAAAATATTATTAAAAATCAACTTTTTAGAAAATTGAAATTTTAATTTCTTGGGACCACACGATATCAGAGGCTCAAAACCAATTTGGTGAATTTTTAAAAGTATTTTAAAAGTTATGAATTTTTAAAGTTTAAAATGGGTAAAAGTGAACATCATTCAATTAGTGGGGCTAACCAAATCAAATTGACCTCAAATTTTTATAGTGGATTCTCTGATCTAAAAGTCAGTGGAGGGGTAGTTTCAAGTCAATTTGATACCTGGTTAACTCTAATTAATTAAAGGCACATTTTGGGTGTTTAAGCGTTAGGGTTAATGCAGTGGTGCTTCAATCTTATTTTTACATAAGGTTCTCACAGTCATAAGGAACATCCTTCAAATATTTCTAGAATTTATTTCACAACATGCTAATTTTTGGAATTAAAATGCACAAAACGACAACATGCGTTGAAAAATAAATAGCTTTTCGAGGAGATGGCCTCGACCTTGGAAAATTCGGGGAATGTTCCCAAGTTCGGAGAGCAAAAGCCACATGGTCTCATGCCATAGTGAATTGTATACATGCATGGAGAATTAAATGTATGTAGAGAGTAAATAAATCATAAAAATAAAATACTTAATGAAATTAAGTGATTTCTTTCACATTATTCTCTACATTTGCTGACGAGAGGTATTTTATTTTATTTTGTGATTTTTCTACACAAAGATATGGATTTTTGAAGTTTAGGGAATTAAATAAATAAAAAAAAAATGCCCTAATTTCTATTTATCCACGCGGCGCCGGGCGCGGCCTCGGCGGCTCCGAAGACGCACACGCGTGTGTCCCCATTCGGCCGCCGCCCCGGGTCGGCAGCCCGGGCCCCGCGGTTCTCGTACCGTCTCTGGTCCAGAGACGCAATCTGACGTCCGTGCGCGCGTGTATCGAATGGACGGCATCCGTTCATCGTCCCCAGTGTTCTCGCCCCAGGCCGTCCACACTAAATCCTGGATCTCGCTCGATTCTCGTGGATTTTCATGTTCTTATACTCATGGATTCGTCTTGAAGAGACGAACACATCTATGCGGCTAACATGCATTGAAGCGGGGCATTTGAAATGGAGATCTCCGGAAGCTCGGGATGGATTATAGTTAACTCCTTGTAAGCTCAGTGTGGCTTGATCGAGAGTTGTTGCACCTTCGATTGGGTCCCCGGCGAGCTCCGGATGAGAGTCTCCACAGTGCAGTGAGATTGCTAGCTATGAAAGTGACCACGGCCGATCCTGAAAGCTTGTTTGAACAATGGTGTGGAGATGGGGCTTTTGGTGGTGGACACCTTCCCTTGGTCCCCGAGTGAAGGTGTAGAGCCGATCAATTTGAGGATTGGCTCCGCGCTGGCCAAAGTGTCCTGGTTTTGGAGGTGGAATTTCGATTTGAGAAATTGGGCTACGGTGGTGGGGATTAGGGCAAATTGACACGGGATCCCATTGCAGGATGGTGAAGGGTTTGGAACGATTTTGGCGAGTTTCGGCGGGGTTTGTGCTTGGCTCTCTTATGGCCGAGAGGGTGGAGTTTAAATAAGTGATGCAGAGGGGGCCTCCGGGGAGAGTTAGGGCTTGGGATCGAGTGCTGCGGTGAGAAGATCGGCCATGGTGACCACTGGGAATGGGGCGGCTCGGCGAGTAGAGAATTTCAATGTTGGCTCACATGAGCTCTCGGCCCGTGGTGTTTTCCGGCGGCCTGGTGGCCGGCCGGCCGAGCATGGGTCACCCTCGGGGTCGGAGTGGGTCGGGGGCTGGAGGTTTGTGCGATCAATTGGCCATGGACATGTGTAAGAGCTTTGATCAAAGTGGAATGGGGCATGGCTAGATTTGGACTTCGTGGGTCAACCCACCCATTTGGGCTAGTGCCTACAGGCACGGTTTAAGTGAGGAAAGTGATTTGGATCGGCTTGATTAGTGGGGTCGATCGCGATCCAAGTACGATTAGGCTTAAGCATGGTTTAGTGGAATCATGTAAGTGGTTAACCACCTTTAGGAGTTAAGGAAAAGAGCCTCCTCCTTTTGCCCAAAATGGCATGGTGACATGTAAAGAGGCTCTCATGGCTTACATATGGCTTATGCATGGCTCCATGGCTCGAATTTTGGCTTGGGAAAAGTAAAGTCGATTTCGTGGAAATGGATTTAAGAAAAGCTTTGGTATTTAGGGTGATTTGGCATGAGGCTTGATTTGGAATTGATGATGAATTTAGGACTTAGGGATGATTTTAATTGAAAGTATGATGAGGGGAAATGTCATATGGGCCTTGGAAGAATTTTGGGCTTTTTTGAAAGGGTTTTAGATGGGTTTTAAGATGGATTAGGAAAGTGGGCTCTTGAATTTTAAAATGGATTTGGGATGAAATTTTGTAAAGAGGTTGAAGCGAATAATTATTGAGTTTAGCTCATGGATGTGTCATGGTAAACATAGTAAATTTGGGGTAGTTTGGACTTGAATTGGGTTGGATTTGAATTCTTTTGGTGAATGGGCCAATATAGGTCAAGTGGGCCAAGTTAGACTGATGTTGGGCTAGAGTTGAAATTGATGTAAAATAAATGTTTAGAAATGTTTATGGGAGTGTTTTGAAAAGGGAGTTTTAGCTTTGGTTGGGTTTTGATTTTGAGGTTTGGGCCTATTTGGGTTAGATTTGGGTTTAGGTCCAGGTGGGCTTTTTGATTTTGGAGTTGAATTTGAGTGGGGTTTGGGTGAAATCTTGAAGCGAATCATATTGATGTTTTGTTTATGAGGATGTTAAGGAAGGTTTAGAAAGATTTGGGGTTAATTGGAGTTGAATTGGGTTAGTTTGGGCTAAGTTTGGGTCATGAGTCCCGAATTTGGGCTTTAAGGCCCAAGTGAAATTGGATCCGAATGTCGTCGGAAATTGGACTTGGTTAGCGATGCAAATTGGTATTGGGAATGTTGATTGAAGTTTGGGAGGTGAATTGAATGAGGTGGGGTCAATTGGGTATGTTTGGTTTGACATTGAGTCCACTTTGGGTTAAAAATGGGTCAATTTGGGGTTTTGACAAAAAGTAAGGTAAATTGACAAAATTGGCCCATGGTGTAGTTGGACAAAGTAGAGTGGGAATATTTGGGATTTTCTGGAATTTTCTGGGAATTTCTGAATTTTTGGATTTTAGGCCAAGAAGGGTATTTTGGGTATTTGGAGGAGTATTTGGGGAGTATTTTGGAATTTTTTTTAGTATTTTTAGGTATGGATGATCGATTTGAGTGATGTGGAGGTGTTTGGGATTGATTTTGGAAAATTTTAGGTAATTTGGAGATTTTGCAAAAATTTGGGTAATTCGAGGTTTTGGGTAGGTTTAGTAGGTGTAGGGTCCGGGGTGAAATTAGCTTTGGGGAAATTGAAGATTGGTGAATTTGGGTAGGAAAGAAATCATTTTGGTTGAGCCATGAAGCCGTTTCAAGCCCATATAGTGCATGAAAGGACTCATTTAGGCATTCATTGCTCTTGTTCTACTAACCCTCTTGTGAGGCTTAGGGGTTAAGGACAAATCCATGTGAATCACTACATGAGTCGGGGGAGGTTAAGTAGGGTATGGGTGGTTTTGGGAAGTGTGTGGAAGCCAAATTGTGTGAAGGTGTGTGTATATCGTCGCCCGTCGAGGGCAGAAGGCCACCGAGCGATCTAAGGCGAAAGTCACATGGGAACTCGTCCTTTAAACCATATTTGATTTCAACCCTCTGAGTGATTAGGGGTCTATAGTCGAGTTTTGTGGAGTTTGCGGGGAGGTGAAGTGGTTTGAATTTCTAAAGGCGGGTCCCAGATTCTAGTCCTCTAAGATGATCGAAAGGAAAAGCCTAAGGCCAGATCTGGTAACAAAAGAAAAAAGGAAGACCTCATCAAAAATGAGGTGTGGGGAACATGCTGAGTCCCCCTTTCACTTGGAGAAGGGGTTTACTTTTCAGCACGGATAGATTCTTAGGCGACCTTACTTTTTTAATTGTTACCACTTAGCTCGTGTTGACACTTGAGTCATGCTTCTCGATCATAACCCAATTTTATTGACCATTCTTTTCACACCAGGCCGTAGCCTGTGTGTGTGTGTGTGTGTGTGTGTGTGTGTGTGTGTGTGTGTGTGTGTTTTAAATTCTTAAATATGTGGGCTTGCCATCTAGTTATAATGATCGATTAAGTCTTTGTAGCGTGCTGAGTTGTGGAACTTCTGGTTTGTCTTTGGCATTTTTTTTGCATAGTAGCTTCTGGTTTGAAGAATTGGAATCATGATGTTTGTGACATTCATAATAGGGTTGCTAATTCTTTGAACAGCATCGATGGTTTAGAATGTATTGATATCTGTCTGCTGACAGGAGTTAAAGCCAACTCGTTTGTGCTGTACTTTGGTGATATAGCTTTGGAGGAAGATCTGCACAATGCAAAGGCTCATGATACTCATTTTCTTAAAGGGGACGAAAACAACGATTATTTTCATGTATATTAAAAAACGGATTACTCGAAAATAACATTAGTCGAATCGAGGCGATGATGGGAATGTTATTCTTGATCTTTGAGAGGTGGTAATAGTCTTGTTAACTTTTCTCTACTTTATTTACTAGTCATCTGCGAGTATCTTGTATTGATAGAATTTATTTAATGATAGACATTATATCTCCTCTCTTTGCCTTGCGATATTCCTTAGAAGGAGATTTATAATGTTTTGAAACATTACATTCTAACAAGGCCGGGCCACAGTTGTTTTACTTCCTCTTTCTATATTAGTTCTTTGGAATGCGAAAATGGCCAGTGACCTTCGAAGTTTTTTATTGGTGAGGATCTTTGCGAATATTTTTCTGTTTGCTCTTATTGTGCTCATCCCACAAAGGGAATGACAAATCGGTCAAGTCTTTTTAGACTGTCATTGTACATTATTTCTAAAGTTATTAGCAAGCTCTTGGTGGCTAGAATTCGGCCTTTTCTCGATCGTTTGATTTCTCCCCACCAATCTTGCTTTTGTTAGGGAGTGAAATTCCAGCAATATTCTCCTTGCCCGAAGCTGTGAAGATACGGATAGGAAGTGTCGGGGAGGCAATCTTATTATTAAACGACATTAAAGAGCCTTTGACACTCTTAATAGGATTTTATTAGTAATGTCTTGTTGGCTAGGGTTTCAGTGTAATTTTGTCGGCTTATTAGAAGATGGCTCTCCAGCAGTATCACTACGGTCTTTTTTGGTTAATGGCGGTACATATGGCTTCTTCTGCTGCTAAAGAGGTATCAAACGGGGAGATCCTCTTTCTCTATTATTTTTATTATTGTTTTGATTATCTCTCCAGTTGCTGAATACTCAGCATGTGCATGATTAAACATTACCTTAACAAAGCTCATTTTAAGTTTAACAAATTTGGCTTATCTTGATGATATCATGATATTTTCAAAACCTCACAAAAATTTAATATTAGAAATATTATGAAAATATTGAATGATTTTGAGGGGGTTTCTGGTTGTCTTTTAACAAGGATAAATGTCGTATGTATTTTAGCGATTACTTACCACGTTCACACTTAACATGGTACCAACTGCGGGTACAAAATTGCTAGGCTGCACCAATGCATGTTGGGAGTTAATCTTATTAAAGGCGAGATGTAAGCAAATTCGGATGGATGATGTTTTGGATAAAGTCAAGGGTAAGATTAGGAATTTAAGAAGAATACTTTTCTTTCAATGAAATTCGTTTAACTTTGTTGAACGGTGTGCTTCCATGACATTCCTCTTTATGCACTCGAGTTTTAATGCTGAAAAAGTTATTGAGAGGTTGGAGAAAATTTTCAATTCTTTTCTCTGGGAGGTGAAGTTCTAAAACAGCAGCTTTCTTGGAATAAATTGTGTAAGCCTAAGTACTGCGGGAGGCTTTTGTTTGAAAGCTCTTTCTCACATTGTTAGGTGTCTGTGTTGTGTTTTGAAGTTTAGATTAAGGAATTATACGAATAAATTTCATGCATGTAGTATTTTAAAAATGTTCACCCTATTTGTGGTTACTTGGAAAAGTGGGGACTCCAAAATACGGAAAGCTATCACGAGAATTAGGCGGGGAGGCCTCTAAAGGAGTATTTTTTGGGACATTGGGGATGGGAAGATTTCCTTCGGCATGATAAGCGAGGGTATGCAAACCTTAATGCGCATTCTCATCCTTGTGAGCAATCCTGCCGGTGCGGCCTAGCACAGACTTTGGGGGCGGTGGGATTTGAAAAGATTGGGGATTGGTGGGGCGAGTTCTTGCTATGTTTATTAACAATTCACATAAATAGGACTAATGTTGATAAACTGTTTGGAAGAGCGACCTCATCATTACGGTAGCAAGCACTTATATCATTTCATTCACTTGAGTAAGTTGGATTGGGGGAAGGGGATATGGAAACCTATATTTCCTGCTTCTATATCCTTCTTCTGTGCGATTCTTCTCTTGTATTTTACCTTTAGATGATATTTTAAAATTAAAGGTTTAAGATTGGCTTCTATGTGTTTGTTACGTAAGGTACGGGAATCCTCTTCTCACCTCTTTTCAATTGTATTTTCTAGCGCTGAACGGAGTTGACGATGCTATTGGTTTAGTTTGGAATAACTCCTATACTATTTATGACTATGTGAAGGTTTGGAAAGATTGAGCCGAGTGGGGATTTTTATTTGTTCCCACATGTTGTTTTGTGGTTCATACGGTGTCTTAGGAACTCTTATAAGCACAACCGGAATGTCATCCCTCACTGATGCTACTTTCTCTAAGAATTTTGGCCTACCATAACGGGTCGCTCGGGCTTTTACATAAGTCACCAAGCACTGCAATGAACTTGTGGTGGTTAATTAGGTGCCACAGCAGGGGGACGATTAAGCGATATAGATGGCGGTTAGTGCAGTTACGCTCAGTGCGGGTGGTACGTTTAGAGACCATGCGGAGACATGTTAGCGTTTTTATTCCCTGTGGTGGTGATTGTCCTCTCTCGGTGAGGGCACAGGCACTTTACTTTCTGCAAATCTGTCATCCATCTTAATTTTGTCTCTTTACGAATTGAAACGGATTCCGAGACTGATGATATATTTTTAAACCGTTTGATACACCACAGAATTTGATTATTCTTTTAAAGAATTTGGTATATTATTGACAATTATTTTGCATTTCGGCATCACTTTATTCATAGAGAGGGTAATAGGCAGTAGTTGGTTAGCAAAATGTGGTCACTCTCATGCCTTGGTGACACTCGCATCGGCACCTTGCTCTCACGGTTCACGGGGGCAAGTTAAATTTACCGTACATCGAGATATAACTAGCTTATCTTATCATCATATGCTAAATCATTTTGCTCTGTTCAGCTATCCTTTTACGCTTTCTTATTATGAGCATTGTTTTTATTCTACGTTTTTCTTCTTGTCTTTTTAACATTCTAGCTTATCATGATAAAATTTTTTTTAATAGTATTTTACGCTGCGGCGATCGTTTTCTCGGAGTTGTGCGGGAACATCTCGAATGAGATTCCTTTTTTGTTACGCGTGGATACTAGCCGAGGATCGTCTCCGGGGATCCGGTTTTGCGGGATCTTGCGGATGCTCCCTTCGTCCAGATCACCAAGTACATCTAATGTTTATACTGCATATTTTTGGACACTTGTTGTCGAGTTTTGTTTTACAATTTTCTTTTTATTTTTGGTAGCTCTTATGTTCGAACTCTTTCTTTTTGGAGTTTTTGCATTGCGTGAGTTGTACCGTGGGAGGAGGATGGAGGGAAACGGGACCTCTAGGTGTGAGTTATTGTATTTTTTTGGGTTTTGTAGTGAGGAGCCTTGGTTCCCTCACCTCCTCTAATTTGTAACAACTTTTTTGATTATTAACGCGTAGGAGCTGAGGGCTCTTTTTTTGAAAAAAAAAACTCAATTGTTGTTATAACAACCATTTGTACAAATAAATATATATATGTCATATATATGTCACATATGTTAGGAAACCACACATCACAAGTATAGTTTTAGCTGATGTTAGATATTAACGATGGATATTTAAGATATATAATATAAATGATATTAAATATGTGTTCATTATTGATTACATAACAATATGTCACCATATAATTGCATATTTTACACTTTTTTAATATTTGATTGTGTTTAGAAGTCATTATTCCATATTATAGTTCTTAACAAGTCCGTCCTATTAAGAAAAAAACATTTCTTACTGAATATTTTAATCAAAATCTTCCTCCAAATACAAATGTGTACACCATTTAAAAAGGAAAATTGTACATCACCAATATATATACTATGAGTAACCAAGAGAGACTTTGATGAAAAAAATTATAAAGAAGGTACCTCATGAAGGTTATACATATAACATAAAAATGTAATCATATTCCTTCCATCTTATTATTACATATCACTCCTAAAGGGTTGAACAATAAAAATTAGCTCCCTCATGGAAGAAAACCTAACTAAATCCCACAAAAACATATATTCCCTTTCATATCAAAATATATAAAAGATAATGAAAAAGTGATAATTTTTATTTTTTTTTAATCACCTCCTATCTTAGGAGAAGAGAAGCTCAAACTTCAAACCACTTGCTTACACTGCTCAATCACAATATTAATCAGTTGATATTCTCCTCCTCCTCCACTTCCATTTCACCCAACATCACCTCAGCCCCACTAGTTAGCCCTTGGCCCGTACCGCCTGGCTCTCCCAATTGGTGCGGCCAATAACAAACAGCATGAGGAAACAGACACGTACTCTGGGCCGACAGCAGCCCGAACCAAAGTCATAAAGTCAATCGGGCCCAAAACGCCAGCCCAACCGCCACCGGCATCCGACCCATAAAACGACCAGAAGTTTATATTCGCTCCGACCCGCGGCCGTGCGCTTCTGCAGCACACCGCACCCCGTCATCTGCGGACAATTTCCAAACTCATAGTCCCAAAATAGGCAAAACCGAAGCGGTGAGCAGCACAATCTCTGCATCCGCCGTGAAAATCTTAGCCCATATGTTCCGCACGGAGAATGAAAACAAGAAAGCGATCAGACCAAGCAACCCGCCGCAAGATAACCCGACCCGTGCAGCCCGTCGGGCTTTCTCTGGCCGGTTTGCTCCGAGCTCGTTGCCAACCCGAGTCGACACGGCGGCGCTGAGCGAGTGAGGGAAAATGTAGATTAAAGAGGTGGTTTGAATGAGAACTCCCATGGAAGCAACGGTGGATTGTGGATGGAGAAGATAACCGCATAGAAGGACCATGATTTCGTACCACCACCATTCTAAGCAGATGGAGAAGCAGCTGGGGATGGCTAGGGAGATGAGCGCGCGCCACCCGCAATCTTCTTTGTCTTGTTTGTCAGGAAGGGAGGTAAGGAGACCGGAGAAGTGGAGGTAGATGATGAGAAAAACGAGGAGAATGGAGTTAGTGAGGAGGGATGACAGGGCAACACCGGGGACGCCGAGGTTTAGATAGGAGACGAGGAGGAGATTGATGGGGAAATGGAAGGCAGCGGCGAAGGCGGCAGAGGTGGTGAGGGGAAGTGTGATGGATTGGGAACGGAGGAAGATGCGGATGGGGTGGAGGAAGGACTGGAGGATGAGATCAGGGAGGGAGAAGACGAGGAAGGAGTGGGCTGCTGAGGCGAGTGAAGGGTCTTGTTTGGTGAGGAGAAGCAGGGGACGAATGGAGAGCCAGAGTAAGGAGATGGGGAGAGAGGCGAGGAGGAGGAGGACGACGGTGCGGCGGAGGGCGGTGAAGAGAAGGTGGGGGCGACCAGCGCCGTGGGATTGAGTGCATATGGGATCCATTCCGGTGGCGAGACCGGAGAGAACAGAGTAGCCGGTGATGTTAGCGAAGCCGATGGCGAGGGAACCTCCAGCAAGTGGGAGGGGACCAAGGCGGCCGAGGAAGAGCATGGAGATCATGGAGCGGGAGTAGAGGAGAAGGGAGGTGAGTATGAGAGGAAGGGAGAGAGAAAGGAGGGATTTTGCTTCGCGGAAAAGGGAAGGAGGAAAGGAAGTTGGGAGCTGGGGGTTAAAGTTGGAAGTTTCATGGCTGCTCGGAGGACTGGAGTCGAAGAAGAGATTGGAGAGGGGGAATAGTAATTGGGTTGGAGAAGGGTGGTGGTGGTCGGAGGAGGATTTGGGGAGCGGGGTGGAGGATTGACACATGGTTTATGTGTTATCAATGGCGATAATGATAAGAAAAATGAATACGAAGAAGAAGAAGGGATATACGTGAAGAGACAAAGCAAGGGTGGGGGAGGTGGGTTGAGGATTTATAATGGGGACGGAGAAGACTGAAGACATTCTTGTTGCCGGTTTCATGACCGGTATTTATCTGCTTGGTTGGAGCAGGGGAACACTGTTTGGCCTGCCAGAAGCGGCTCTCTGTGATTTTTAGATGACATTGTTTACTGCTGGAAAAAAATAGATGGGCATATTTTATCCAAAAATTAGTCAGTATCAGTTTTAAAAATTTTAAATTTAAGTTAAAATAAAATTTTGATCAAATTAGATTAAATTATTTCTGGTCTGCTAATTACAATTTAGTTTATGCACAAATTATAATTCAAAATAATTAAGCAGACAAATTTTTTAAATAAGAGTTTAAGCGCTGTATAGAACGTTGCTATTACCTTTAGGCATTTGGCAATATCGTGTTTTACATGTTTTATTTTTTTGAAGTTTTAGTAAGAATTTGTATTTTGTAACTTAAAACTCGATAGCAACAGTTTATTTTTTAAAAATAAAATAAATTAGTAATAACGACTGCTACTTTTTAAACAATAATTTCTTCTATTGTAATTTAACAGCTGTTTCTTCAAACAACTAATTATAACTGCCTCAATCAAACAGACATTAAATTTATTTAGCTCAATAATTATAATAGAAATGAGATATGAGAAATTACTAAACATTATTGTAATTTTTAAAATACATTTCATATAATATTTTATATATAACATAAACAATCCCATGCAAAAATTATTATTTAAATATATAAGAAAATTTCTAAACTAATTAAAATCTCTCATTTTCTTCAACATATTAATATATACATTTCATGTGTTAACTTATTATGATATTTAATATGTTTTATTTAAAAAAATAAAAAAAAACTTTTATAATATTTAAAGATATATTATTTTATTTCGCACGAAGATAATTAATTTAACTATTCATTAAACAAAACGAATTTTATCGTTTTGCCAAATAGAAAAAATAAAAATACATGATGTCAATTTTACAAATAATAAAAAAAAAAACAGGGCTTGAATATAATAATTAAATAATAATTATTATTAAAATATAATTGGGAAATGTGGGGCCCGGGGATGAAAGGGGGCAAGATTCATAAAAAATGTATGAATTTTTAATGTGTGTGATATGGCAATAAAAGCGGAATGCGTCTTCCAAGTGGATGCGTGTGGGGAGCATGTTGGAATAGACGAAGAAAAGGTTCTGTAAGAGGTGCTTCGATGGATATATGTGGCCCTTTTTGATAAGGTCATCTGTAATACTCACGAAATACGTATTAGCTTTCTTTAGCTAATTAGCTGTCTGGCATGCACCCCAGTCCACAACAAATATGTGATGTCATGACTCATAATTGAGCAACCATTTCCCCCTTTTTTTGAAAAAAAAAAAAAAAATTATTGCTAAAAATACTATTCGTTACGGGTTATTTAGTAATTTTGCTCGTCTCAATATTTTTTTTTTTTTTGAAAAATAGTATTTTGTCTGCTGTTAAAAATAATGTTGGTTCTGGGCACCCCTTATACCACACAGTTCTTATGTATTTATATGATTTCTAAAACCCGAACTTTACATTTTTTTTTAATATTTATATCATTCAAATATATCTCGTGAGATAAAAAATAATATTATTTTATTTTTTGAGAAGTGAAATATATAGTTTCATGTAGATGTAAGTTGGAATGATTGTAAACATTGAAATCTTGGTGTTATATATTTAAGAGCATTAGGATTGATTGGTATGTACCTAAATATTCTAAGATGTTATCTAGCCAACTTTAAAATTTAAGGGGCATTTAATTGTTAGGTAATGTGGAGACCCGATTCATATTACTTAGATTCCTAATTAAGAATCTTAGATACCGCTTACCAACCTTCTCATCTACTTCCCACCTATCACATCCGACCTACCGCTCACCTACTTTCCACCTACCACTCTCTTGATTTCTATAAGTAGCCTCTTTTGGCATAGAGAAACCCAAGTCAAGTGAAAAGCCAAGCCAAGGGTCAAATCAAGTCCTCTAAGAGAGAAAAAGAGGAAGAGAGAGAGAGAGAGTGAGGAAGGGAGAGAAAAAAAAAAAAAAGAAAATTTTCTTGTAAATGACAATGCACTTGACAGTGTAATTCCTCAAAGTAATAAATTTCTCTGCAGCTCCGTGAACGTAGCCAAATTTGCCGAACCACGTAAATCTATGTGTCGTTTTGGTGTATTTTCTGCGTGTAATTTTCTCGTTTCATTTTTCGTTTTATTGTCGTCGTTTTTCACAACATTTACTTACATACATGATAGGATCCAATTCCGACATATTTACATATCAAACAAGTAAAATTTAACTTTTGTAGATTTACATCACCCAAATCTTTCATTTCAAATAAAAAAAATACCACATACACATTTTCACGCAATTGTAATGTGGTATAATTATAAAAACAAAAATTTTGGTTTTAGATATATAAATACATAGGAATTAAATAATAATAATAATATTATTTTGAATGATGGAAGTAAACAATATACTGCTTAAAGGAATATCGAGATCTTGAAAAAAAAAAAGAAAAAAAAAGAAAAGAAAAGATTATGGCAAAAGCTTGACCCGTCACCAAGAAAATCGATTTAATTGGGAACAGATCTTAATGCCAAAAAATGCGAATGATATAATTTATGTATTGACTTTGGGACAAAATGAGCCTTTGCTTCAACAAATTTATTGTCGTGCTTTTATAGTAACAATTTTATAGTTGAAACAAATAGCTTATGAACATAAATTCAGCGGCACTAAAATCAAAAGCAATCTTAGTCCAAATATCCCCAAATCCAACCTTTGAAAGCATAAGTACACAAATTTCTTCATGCTGATTGAAAGGAATTAACTTTCCCAATTTTCTAAATATTTAATGTCAAAATAATTAGCTTTTTAATAAGGGAAATCTAATGAATATAAGGAATACTTAAATTTTAATGTCATTAAAATATTTAATTTTCTAAAAAAAAATGGATGGAGTATTCAAAACTTTTGAATAAAATAATTAAATTATAAATAAATTTCTACTCTTCAAATGAGAGTGATTTGAAATTAGATATAACTTTGACATATGAAGACTATGAGAGAGTTCAACCAGATGTTTCGCCTTGAAGATCACTGCTAGCGACCTTCATCACTTGATTATCATAAATTGACAATCATTTCTCTATCATAACTGTCTAATTGCTATCTCCTAACTTTCATCGGTATATTTTTATCATCCTGCTACCACCACTTGATGAGCATCTCCAAAGAGCCACTATTTGTTGCCAATTTTGATGTTTAATTTCTTTATTGATGATGTTCATCAGTTGATCGCGGTTATCACACTTAGTTGCTTCTCCAATATTATTGAATAAATCCAAGAGGCCAAGCTAATAATCCATATATGGCGGTTTGTTTTATCTATGTCATGTCACATGATTTATCCAATTCCAAAATTTTAACTTAAACACTTTAATGTCTCTTGTGAAACTTAGTTATTTTTGCACGTATTAATCCACTACTAAAAAACATTTTAACCTAGAAGGTGAAAACCGCTAAAGGTTATTTTTAAAACATTGTATTTGCAAGATGGAGAATCATCAAACTCAATTCATTCATCTTTTAAGAGAGAGAGAGAGAGAGAGAGAGAGAGAGAGAGAGAGAGAGAGAGAGAGAGAGAGAGAGAGAGAGAGAGAGAGTAGCATCATAATGTAGTTGCTAGCCAATAAATCAAATGTAAGTAGGAATAAGCCAATTTGAGGGCAACTATACATGACCTTGTTGTAAGGATTGAAGTGCCTTCTCTGCCACAATTTCATTAGGAAATTTTTGACATCACCAATTTTACCCATTAGAGAGAGTTGCCTTAGATGGTTTGGTCACGTTAAACGTCGACTATCTGATGATCCGATTAGGAGAGTAGATCTTTTAGATTCGACTTATGTTAAAAAACACAGAGGTGGACCTAGGAAGACTCGGGCTTAATGTATAAAAACGATCTTAATTTGTTATAATTAAATGAAAATATGATACTAAAAAGGATGCAATGGAGAAAAAGGGTTCATGTAGCCGACCCTACTTAGTGGGATTAAGGCTTTGTTGTTGTATTCTTATGACTTCCTAAAGGTAATGAGTATAAACTGAGAGATAAAACGATGAGGGTGCACAATCAAGATGCTCATGGCTTTCAACAATTCAGTGTCACTGCGGTCCCTAATTTACTTAGTCAGAAAATGTAGTTAACCTAATTTGAACGGGAAATTACCGTCAGTAACCATATGTTGCGTCATCTAAGAAATTTTTGTAAATTTAGAATGGAGTTTTGTTTTAATTAGGTTTACATATTAGTGGATTTTATGATGATTTTTAATGTTTACTCTAAGCTTCAGTGAAGTTGAATAATTTTATTTAAATTTTATTAGATTTTTAATAGGATTGTCTTTTAACTTAATTTATGATAAACCTGATCAAGATCTCATGACTCCATTATCTTAGGTTTGTTAGTATTTTTACTCTACTTAGTTAAGGATAACTGAAGAATTCCTTGTTAGCAACTATGAGTTATCTCATCCATAAATACCTCGCAGTCTGAGTTTATTTATTTGGTTTAAGTTTCAGTGAATTTCATTGTGAGTTTTATGGTCTACTATAAATTTTAATGGTTTAAAAATTTTATAGATTTTATTTGATTTTCATCTGGATTTACTTCTTATGATTTTTAATGGTTTAGTTGAAATAATATTTAATTGATTGATATTAGTATAAATTGACTTATTATTATTTTTTACTTGATTCTTTGGTAAATATTTAGTTTGATTTGAAGTTTTCTTTAAAGAGTTATTAAGATTTTGGTCCATTGGAGGTATATTTGTATATTTGTCATTTTGATTTAAATCACTTCATCTCAAGTAGGAAGTTATTTATTGTGTTCTAATATTTGTTAATACATAGTTTGGAGTGACTATTAACATTTTCAATATTAATCTCGTTTGTTAAGTTTTAATTCCTAAATATTTGAATTAAGGGTTTTGCATGTTAAGAAGGACATGGGAATAACAAGTAAGACCTCCCTAGCCTTCTTAATTATAAATTTTCTTATATCTTGGTTGTTTTAAGTTTTATTAATTGGTATTAATTAACTTTTAATAGTCTTGGAGTTTCAAATTGTCCCAATTGCTTTTAGGGGTACATCTGTGTAATTTTTTCAATTTTTTACTTGATTTCAATTAATGCTCTGTTGATTTGACTTATAAATTTTACCAAAATTTGCCCGGAGTATTTAAGATGTTAAATTGACCATTTGCCTTGTGATTTTGAGTTTCCAACATTTTAGAAGGTGTTATTCTTCATATTTTGGTAATCATAATTTTACCCTTTTATGTGTTATTTTGAAGTTTAATTTTAGTTTTGAATTGCTCATATTAGGTGTTTATCATGTGAGATTTTTCAGATTTAAATGTTTCATACTCTGTTTTAATTTCTTTTTTTATGATTAAATTTGGATTCAGGTTGGTTGGTTGAAGTGGAGGAATGCGTCCGGCCTATTGTGTGATAGAAAAGTTAAGTGTTGAATGCTCTATGGTGAGACCTTCAATGCTCTATGGTGCTGAATGTTGGCCTTTAAAAGAGAAGCATAATGTTAAGTGTTGCCGAGATGAGAATGATTAGGTGGATGAGTGGCTTTACACTTAGAGACAAAATGCGAAATGAATATATCCGTAATAGTGTTGGTATTGCACCAGTGACGGATAAAATTAGAGAGAGTCGCCTTAGATGGTTTGGTCACATTAAACGTCGACCACCTGATGATCCGATTAGGAGAGCAGATGTTTTAAATACAACTTATGTTAAGAAAGGCAGAGGTAGACCTAGGAAAACTTGGGCTTATTGCATAAAAAATGATCTTAATTTATTAGAATTAAACGAAAATTTGACACTAAAAAGGACGCAATGAAGAAAAAGGATTCATGTAGCCGACCCCACTTAGTGGGATTAAGGCTTTGTTGTTGTTGTATGATGAAATTTGGAATCTAATGCAAAATTTTGAATTTACAAATTTCCCAACACCTTGGTTTGAATGACTTTTTGAATTTTAGAGAGTGAAATTATGATTTTATCTCACAAATTTGTTGTTTTAAATGTCCTCGTAATTTTCCGGTTGATTATGTAATTTTCTAATTTATATTTTAATTTTTATAATTATTTTTTCAATTAATTGCAACTTGTTCAGACAAACATTTGTGCCATTGGGAATCGATGTATTCTTAGTATTAGTAGAACAAGCTAGAAGAGTAGATATCGATTATCAACTTACTCAGAAGTGCAAAGTGACTCACAAAAGGTAAAGTATCAAAGAAAGAACATGATATCAATCCGAGGGATCAAATGGGAGGAAATCAAAGTATATTTGAGTGAATTTAGTAGAAGTACGACTCAGTGTACTGTTGTCACTTGTGCCAATTACGGAATATAACATAATAGTGATTTTTTGAGGGGCTCTAACACATGCTATTGGCGTTGTCAACTTGGTCATACAGCATGGTATTGTCCATTACTAGGTCAAAAGAGCACTGAAGATCAGAAATCGGGCGGAGCTCTTTCAAAAAAGCTACAGAGGGGTAGAAAAAGATAAAGTCTATAACTTCAGCTCCTACCTAAGTTCAAACATGACAACCTATTAGACATCGAGTATATTTTCTTACTCAAAGTGAGCCTAAAGAAACTACTGTTGCTTATGGTGATAAAGTCTCATGAGTTTGGCATTTTCTCACATATAAGAGTGTTTTCCTAGAATGTTTTCTAGCTCAAGAAACTACGTGTTATCTTAGATATGTTGTTATTCTAATTTTGTTAATGAAGGGAGTCAAGTTGAGACGCCTTTACTTTATTGTGATCGTTTTCCATCTTAATGGATGACCTCTAATCTTTATTATGAAATTTATGGATAATTCATGTTAATTTGCTTAATGAGAGATGATTTGAGGTTTTTTTTAAATTTCGAGAATGAATTTCTTTTAAGTGGGGAAGATTGTTACACCTCACCTTAGCTTCTTGAGGGAGTCAAAGAGAGGGAGATAAAGTGAACAGTCAAGGAAATGATACAGCACTTGTGTTTTAAAAATAAAGGATGAGACTAAATTATCTGGAGAATCAAAATGCGCATGTCGTAGATGAAGAGTGCAAGCTAGGGCATCCTTGTAGTCAAAGACGATGATAACAACTGACGATAGGGTAGTTAGACGAAACCTACAAGTAATATTAGCATCAATAACGGCAAGGGCAATGACGTCAGTTCGGGAGGCTCGTGCATAACAGAGCATAAACTAGAGTTACGTGTTGAGGAGGAGGTGCATCCTTAGGTGCGTAAAGGCTTTAACCGAGCCCTTACAAAAGGAGTAAGAGGAGGGATACAATAGTGCACGCCTAAAGAGGAGGCGATCTAGCCAAAAGAGAGGAGAAGGGAGGGGCATGCCTGCGGGAATCAACTTTGATCGATAGAGGTAAGGATGAGTTTTAATTAAGTGATTTAATTATATATATATATATATATATATATATATATATATATATATATATATAACAAAAGATATATATTCTATTGAAATAAAAGGGTACAACAAGTGGTATGAGAGGGCCCAAAAGATGGAGCTCTACCCATAAGAAACAAGATGCATACAAAAGACAAAACAAAAGAAAAACATGCAAATAAGTAGTGTCTATGGAAGGGGTCGCCTAAGTCTTCCTCTTCCTCTGGTTCTTTTTGTGTCTTGAAGAAGAGAGAGAAAGTAAACTCTGAAGAGCCGTGCCCATGCTAGGAGAAGCCAAAGTGTCGTCTATTAAACCTCCAAGCTGAAAGTTACCCCCAACTTTTTCCTTCCTCCGAGAAGTGTAGACTTGCCATTTTTTTCTTCTTTTTCTTCTTCTTCTTCATCATCTTCTTCTTCTTCTACTTTTGAGGATTGTGAATCTTTTTATTGAGCACAATCAACATATTGTGCAGCAAAACCTTGAACCCCTTCTCTCTCAATAGGCAGGTTTACCACAATTAGGGAGTCATCAAATACATCCATAGTAGTAGAGAGAAGTTTGGCTTTGGGACAGAAGCTGCCTAACTAGCATTTTGAAGTAGAGGAATAAGAGTGTCAATCCTACCGCTGTCGGAAACAACAACCAAAGGAGCCTTAATAGGTTCCACCAAAGGGGTGTGCTTCAACTGAACGTCAACCACAGGAGCCTGAGGGGGAACCAATTTGGTATGAACAACCATTATAGCCTGAGGTGAGACAATCTCAGGACCAGAAGGGACTACAGGAATGGCCAATGAAGGGCTAGAAGCTTCACCCGCTTCCAAAGCAGGAGGAGCCACTGCCATATCAGCCCCCCTAGGTTTCCTTTTGGAAGGGGGAAGGAGCCTATAACATTTGCCTTCCAGGTGACCAAACATTCTGCAATGGTAGCAGTAGAGAGGCCTATGTTCCACCTCAATATTCTGCCAAAAATCATCTTTATCAGTGCCAATCCAAACTCTGTCCAAGTCAGGCAGTGTCATATCTCTTTCAACTAAAATTCTGGTCTCTTTCAACTAAAATAATGGCCCCGACTGGACTAGCTGTAGCAGATGTAGAGGGGTCCACCTTCAAAGGAGTCCCCAAAGCCCTGCTGATGTTAAATAAAACATTATGATTATAAAAATGTATAGGGAGATCTGGAAATTTGAACCAAATAGGAACAATACGAGGTTCCTTGTTTGGGTCAAAATCAGGTGTCCACTTCAATAATTTCATAGGTGTGCTAGCCATCAACATAGTTTATTTGAAAAACAGTCTAGCATAGTCCTCTTCATTATAGTGTCTGATCAATAAGTGTCTTCCATCCATTACTCCCAACTTCCAAGTCCCACTAAGAGTGAGATCATTGAAGTTTTGTCTAACCAATTCCATTTTTGGGTGTCCAAACTGGAACATACCTATTAGAGTGAATTTGATAGCATCATTCAATGATTGCATTTATTGAGACATATAAATAATGGCTGGTTTGCCATCTTTAAGCTCATGGGGTTTAATAAAAGGACAAACACCTCTACCAGCAGCAACATCGTAGAGAGCTTGAGAGAAAACAAGATGATCAAAGTTCTTACGTGTAGTAGGACCTTTACCAATAGAACTAGCATAAGATGCTTTAGCTCTTTGGGCATTGGTCCCAACATCAATAATATAAGTTCTTTCCATGGGAAAGCAGAACCCAAAGGCAAGCTCAGCAAGCTCAAATCACGAATAGTAAAAAATCACTAAAGTAGTGTTCCGGGAAGATCTAGAATGGATCTCGCCAGTGGTTTCCACAACCAGCGTGAAGAAAAATCGCGAACCACCAAATCCAACGGTGAAAACCCACAAAAATCAAACCATAGCAAGAAGAAGTAGAGAAATGAGAAGGAACGATCTCACCAGCCATGAAATCAACGGAGACGAAGCCATGGAAAAACCCTACCGAGCTCTCCCCTGCGCCCCCAAAATCGCCGGAGACAAAGCTTCTGCATCACGACTTTATATATATATATATATATATATATATATATATATATATATATATATATATATATATATATATATATATATATATATATTCTAAAAGAATCATCATTCGAATCCGGTGGGCGCCTATATGCTGATTCCTCTTTGCGCTTGGGCCCTTAGTGGAAGCTTGTGTAATGTGCGTATTATTCGAGAACCCCGCGCCATGGGGATTAAACCCTTGACCTGAGAGGATTAATAGTGAACCACGCCAACCAACAGACCAAAGCTTGTGACATACACACACACACACACACACACACACACACACACACACACACACACACACACACAAAGCGATGGCAGATGCTCTGCTAGGTTTTCTTCCCTCTTCGGCACCGCGACGGCGATTCACATAGCTGTGTCTGGTGGAGTTATTCATAATGGTATTCTTGATATTTTTCGTGGCATTTGCTGGATTTCTAGCTATTTTTGGTTGCTTTTTTTATTCTTGTCATTTACAGGGCTTTAGTTTTAGATTTTGCCATTTCGTTTACCGTGTCATTGCTCCATGACTACTGCTATTCGCCTCCCTCAAACAAAGCGTCTTTTGTTGATGTGCTTGGAAAGGGTCTAGATTTTATGGAGTCTGCCAAGAATATGGTGTTTCCTGAGTTATACCATGATTCTCTTAAAGTGAAAGGTGATTGTTTGTTTTTTAAAAAGGCCAGTAGAAAGCGTTATAAAGCAGCTCTCATATTCTCAGAGCTTGAAGTCTCTACTCTGGCTGAAAAATTACAAATTCACATTCATTGTGAAATTTCAGTTGGGACATCCCAAAATGGAGGTTATTAGAAAAGCTTTTGAGGACCTCAAACTAGTAAGAAACTGGAAGGTGGTTCTCTTTGATGGATGATGTGTGATGATACAATTGACTAAGGACGAAGACTTTGTTAGGATTTTCTCAAAGTAATATCTCAACATTGAAGGCAAAACTATGAAGTTGCTCACGTGGTCTCCAATAATTTGATACAAACCAAGAACTACCTACAATATCAATCTGGTTTAAGTTACTTGATCTTAAGCTACACCTTATCAACCATCAGGTCCTATACTCTATTGGGGCTATACCTGGGAGACCAATGAAATTAGACATATCCACTTTCAATCTCACCAGACCTTCTGTTGCTAGGATCCTTGAGAAAAAAAGATATCACTTTATTCGAAGTTCAGGGAATTTGGCATTGCACGGCCCATAATGGGTATTGATAACAAATTTTCATGGAACAAAGAACATATTATTGCACCCGTTGTAAGATGCTTGGACACACACTTGACTATAATTTCAGGCTCCACCCCAACTTGAGATCCAACCCTCATGTGACTCACTACACTACTTAAGAACCATCTATTTCACCTCTTGGTATGATGGAAAGTTCAAATAGAGAGGCTATTGACACTGATCTAACTGTCACTAAGGGAAATCCCTCACTACTTCAACCCCTTGTAACTTATCTCTAAAGAAGTGGGCACCCTAACTTTGGAGACAAATGAAACCTCTGCTGCCCCTAACGCTAACAACCTCATCCAAGTGGAGGAAAATGGATCTACAATTGAAAATGCTCCAGAAATGGTGAATTCCACTCTATCTCATCAGTTTGTTCCTCGCCAACCAGTTCAGCTAAACATTTTTCACACTGCTACTAACCATTCCATAATTTTTGTGAAACCTCCTATTGATAGATAAGTGGGTTCTCAAGTCCTAGAGGAATGCCAAGCGGATCACCATACCCCTAAGGTGAGCTCTCCACGGATGTTGCTCAAATGGGACCAAAAATGGAAGATGATAAGTAGGTTAAAAAAACTAAGAAAATGAAAAAAAATGCTAGAACTCAAGCATTCAAAGGAGGAATTTTTGAGAGTGTCGGGTGGAAGGCCACATAATTGTTTGTTGCTGGACTTCCTCCCTATATCTAGGAGGAGGGGAGAGGAAAACAAACCCACCATGATTAAACCCCCCCTCCCCCTTCTTTGCTCTGTGCTGGTGTGAACTGCCATTTTATTTGTGAATCTCATCTTGATACCTAAGGCGCACTTCAGAGTTATCAGTGGTGGTATTTCTGGTTAATTTCACGTCTTAGTGTTATCGATGGTTGTATTCCCGGGTGCTACAAGTAGTGATTTAGGAGTTATTGATGGGTTTATTCCCGAGAGATATCAGGTGTTATCGCGTTCCACAGGTGTTATTCATGGTGGTATTCCCGGCGTCACTCTCTCGGTTCCGCTGTTTTTGTGTTATAACATTCTGCGGGTGTTATTCGCGAGAGCTTTATGGTGCTATTGGCTTACTGTTACGTGTTATTGAGTTCCGTGAGGGTTATTCACGACGTTATTCCTGGTTGTATCTTACGTTCGAGTGGTGTTATCTTTGGTCTCAGGCGTGGTACAATTTGGATTTATTGTAGGTGTTATCAGCTATGGTATTTGTGGCGGTATTCTGGAGTTATTATCAAAGCAAGCTCAGTGTTATTTGCGGTAATATCCTAGGTAGTTTTGGTGGTATTCTATACATTGCACTTGGTGTTATCCGCGGTAGTATCCCGTTGTCTGGAGGTATTTTGTGCATTAGGTGGTATCTACTTCATGTTATCCTTAGACGATCTTCTCTCATGCTTCGTGTTATTCCTCTGGCGGTATTCTGCGGTCTTGGCTTTGTGTTATTCCTTGGCGCATTTTCAATGCGTCGTGTTACTCATCGGTGATTTCAACATTGTCGTGGTGTTATTGTGACCTTAACGTGGCAGGATTTAGGTGTTATCGGTGGTTTTATTCAGTTTTTTATGGTATTATTGAACATTCACTACTTTCTAAGAAGATTTTTAAGTTAGGGTTTTTTTTTTTATACTTGTACATTATTTATCTTTTTTTTGCGTTTTCTATATACCTTGTGAGTGGGAACCTGCCACCCACTCACTAAAAGCTTTAATATCAATGAATTTGCCTTCAGACTTCCAATTATATATATATATATATATATATATATATATATTGAATAAAATAAAGAATTTTATCGATGACGGCTAGGGTTCCGCTCGACGGTTTCATGGCGATTCTCAGGCGATTTTCGTCGCTTTGGCGTGCTGATCTTCCCCACCGGGCTTCTCCCGGGCGATTATCGTCGCCCGGGCGCGGTGATCTCTTCCCCTGTTTTCTTTTCTGTTTATTTTTTTTTTTTTTCTGTGATGGAGCGTAACTACGCCAATGCCGTCACGGGGGCTCTCTGCCGACCTCAAAGACTCACTCCTGCTATTTCCCCCAATCTTTTCATGAGGCCTGGGAACTCGGTGGTGGTGATTATAGTTTCATCAAGAAGCTTGGTAGGAAAAACGGTAAATCTGCTCTTTATCTTTCGGAAGAGGAGACTAATATTCTAGCTTCATCGTGTCACTTTGTGTTGATCGACAAGTTTCTTTATGGGCACCCAAAGTTAGACATCATTCGAAAGGAATTTGATTCTCTGAAACTAACTGGTGCCTGGAAAGTAGGATCTGTCGATGGTAGGCATATCCTTATAGATCTCACCAATGACGTTGACTATACAAATGTTTTCGCTAGGAAAGTGCTAAAAATAGACAATAGGTATATGCGTATACTAAAATGGAGCGTTGATTTTAATCCCAAAGCTGAATCTCCTGTTATTCCCGTCTGGATTAAATTTCCTGAGTATAAGTATCATCTTTTTAATCATGAAATCCTATATTCACTTGCAAAAGGTTTTGGTACACCACTTAGAGTTGATAATCCTACGGTTGACCATACGAAACCCTCGGATGCCTGCTTTTTAGTTGAAAGAGACATCACCCAGCCCTATCCAGATGAAGTACGGATCGGTTCCTCACACACGGGGTACTGGTAACAGGTTGTTATGGGTTCCAACCCACCTTATTGTTCTCACTGCGCCATGTTTGGCCACTCTCCCTCGATTTGTTACAGACTCCACCCCCACCTTAATCCAAAAGTTCTGCCCACAGCCTCCAACCATTTTACCCAACATCCTGATCCTGTTGAACCCCCTCTTACTTTATAAAAACCTGATGCACCTCCCATTATCTCCAACAACCTTGTCACCCCTCCTCCAAATGACCTTCCCCCTCCCGATAATGTCCCTTCTCCAAATGACCTTCCCCTAACAGTCCCTCCTACCCCCACTCTTACAACCTTTGATGGCAATATTCAACTTGCCAATACTGTGGAACACAGTGAGGATCCAATTATGATTTCCGATAATGTCCCTCAGATCACCTCAACCTCTGAGATGGAAGCACCTATACCTCTACCTCGCCAATTCACCAATCGAACTCTCTTTCTCGGCTGAAGATGATAGTAAAATACAAATTCTTCTTCCTCCCACTGTTGTTCCCGTTGAGAGCATCCAGGACACAGCTAATACTGTTGCACATTATAAACCTTCCCAGCTTTCTTTACCTATGCATAAACACTCTTCATCCACCATTTCCTGCCCAGCTCCCTATACTGACCCCCCTTCCCCTGTTCAGAGAACTAATCAGCTTCTCATTCACACACATACTTATGCCAATTCTGACTCTGACTCTGGAGCTAATAATAATCAGATTATGGAGGCTACTTCTGACATGGAAACAGAGTGGATCATTCAAAAATCTAATAGAAAAAAGAAGAAAAAGCAAAACACTAATATCACTTTGTCTTCTAATGATGAAAGCATAGATCCAACCTTTTCAGAAAATGAAATTTTGCCCCCTTCTACAAGATCCACTAGGAGGGGTAGCAGACATCATGTTTAACATTTTAGTTTGGAACATTAGGGGAGTGGCTGATCCTTCCTCCCTTAAGCGTTTAAAATACCTTCGCAGGATCCATCGTTTGGAGATTTTTGCTTTTCTGGAGCCTTTAGTCTCCACCCATAAGGATAAAATAATAGCTTCTTTTCCTCTCTATTCTCATTTCAACAATACTAATAACAAAATATGGGTTTTCTGGAAAAAAACATATCCAGCTACAAGTTGTTGAAGACGATGCACGATTTATTTTAGCACATTTTCAGGCTGATATTTTCAAAAGTTGGCTTACATTTGTCTATGCCAGTTCTTTACTTTCTGGAAAATACCTTCTGTGGAATAAATTAATTTCCATTGGTTTTACTTTAGTTGATTTTTGGTGTGTTGGTGGAGACTTTAACATGATTTTGTCTCCTGTTGAAAGGAAAGGTGGCACAAGGCCAAACTCCACGCATATTCAGAATTTTTGTGAACTTGTTTCAGAAGCAGGTTTGTTTAATTTGGGATTTACAGGGAATCCTTTCACTTGGAGACGTGGTATGCTTTTCTAGAGGCTTGACAGATTTTTTGCTAATTTAAGTTTTATAAGTTGCATCTCGGGTCCAGCATTTAAGTCATGTTTCCTCTGAACATAATCCTCTTTTGCTCTCTTTAAATTTTCATACAAAACCTGCTTTCACCCCCTTTAAATTTTTAAATATTTGGTTTATACATCATACTTTTTTGTCTCTGATTTCTGGCCTTTGGAAGCCTGGCTGTGGTACTCCCTGGTTTGTTCTGTGGCAACTACAAAAAACTATAGCTGCAGGCTTAAAGAAATGGAACTTTGAGGTCTTCGGAAACATTCATACTAGAGTTCTCAAGTCTCAACAGTTGGTTAACTATTTGGAAGCTATGGAAAGTATGAGCCCTGAGATAGCCGATGAGCTCTCACAAGCTCATTCTACTCTTTTAGCCGAGATCTCACCTGGAGGAAGATTTCTTACAGCAAAAATCTCATGATACTCATTTTAAACATGGTGACAGGAACACTAGTTATTTTCATGCATCTATTAAACAATGAGTTAACTCAAATTCAATTATTAAAATCATTACTCAGGATGGGCAGGTTATTACCGATGCCTCAGTGGATTGGTCTAAATGCAAGTACATTACTTTTCTAATCTGTTCTCTAATACGAGACAGTTTCTCCTATTAATAGTGAGTTTTTTGCTTCTGAACAGCATTATATTGCTTCCCTTAAGCTTTCTGATGTCCCAAATGAAGAGGAAATATTTCAAGCTTTTAAGGGGATTAATGCAAACAAGGCACCTGACCCTGATGGATTTTCCTCAGCATTCTATACTAATTGTTGGGATATTATTAAGAGGGAAGTTATACATGCCATTCAAAGTTTTTTTCAAGGAGAAGATCCATGTAAGTATTTCTCTGCTGCTTTACTTGTACTTATCCCTAAAGGTAAGGATAACTCTCATTGGCAACACTTTAGGCCTATCTCTTTAACTTCTACAATCACTAAGGTTATTACTAAGATCATTGTTGCCAGGCTACAACCACATTTAAATGTTATTATTTCCCCTCAACAGTCTGCCTTTATAAAATGTAGAGAAATCACTGATAATATTCTTTTAGCCCAGGAGCTTATCGAGGATCTTGACAGGACTTGTAGGTAATCTCATTATTAAATTAGATATAAAAAAGGCTTTTGGCACTATCAATTGGGATTTTATCCATAATGTTCTTATTGCTAGAGGGTTTGAACATAAGTTTTGTAGATTAATTATGAGATGGTTGGCTAACAACTATTATAGTGTTTTGGTCAATGGCACCTCACATGGTTTTTTCACTGCTACAAGAGGCATCAAGCAAGGTGATCCTCTTTCACACGTTCTTTTTATAATAGCTTTTGACTATTTATCTAGAATGCTTAATCAATTTCATGAAAGGCATAGAAATATGCATTATTATAATAAAGCAGGAACTCTGGTGTCACATTTGGCTTATGCTGATGACATTATTGTTTTCTCTAATGCCTCCAAACTTGCTATTAGAAGAATCTTCAAGGATTTGACAGAGTTTGAAACTTTATCTGGTTTATCTTTTAATAAAGAAAAATGCCAGCTATTTTTTAGTAACTCTATAACTCCCTGTAAAAAACAATGGGCCTCTACCCTCACTGGTTTTAAAAATGCTTCTTTGCCTCTTAAATACCTTGGGGTCAATCTTATGAGAGGTAGATGCAAGCAAATTCAGATGGATGAAATTATTTCAAAAATACAATGCAGAATCAATGATTGGAAGAATAAATTTCTCTCAAATGGAGGTAGAATGACTCTCATTTCTAGTGTGTTACAAGGAATTCCTTTATATACACTCCAGGTTTTCAATGCAAAAAAAAGTTCACTGCAATTTATTGAAACACTTTTCAATCTTTTTTTATGGGAGGGGGGTGGTGCCAAAAAACATTGGTGCTCTTGGAGGAAGTTATGCAAACCAAAATTTTCTGGTGGGCTTGGTTTCAAGGCTCTTCCTCACATTGTGGAGATTAATATGAGTAAGCTCAGGTATAAATTCAGGCTCTGTGACTCTCTTTGGGCTAAATTTATGCATTCCAAATACTGTAGTATTTCTCACCCTTCTATTGTCTCATACAAAAAAGGAGACTCGCGTATTTGGAAAGCTATGGTGAAGGCTAGGGAATACACCAGCAATTCCATTTTTTGGGAGTTAGGAGATGGTAAGGTATCCTTTTGGCATGATAATTGGGGTTTACCCCAAACTGCTTACACATCTCAAAACTCTTCTGATGATTCCACTCTTGTCTCTGATCTCTAGCTGAATGATAAGTGGGATATTGTGAAACTGAGAACCTTAGTTGGTAATGATGCTGCAATGTATATTAATCAATTTCCTTTTAATAATAGCATGAGAGATAGGCCTCACTGGAAGAAGGCCATTAACTTTTCTGCCGACAAATTTCGTATCGAGCTAGAAATGTTTTTTCTACATGTCAGTGGAGTGCATATAGCTGGAATACCTTGTTTACACCTTCTATGGCCTTCTTTAATTGGTGATTTTTCTCATCCCTGCTTCCTTTAGACGATATTCTGAAACTAAAGGGTTTAAGAATGGCTTCTATTTGCACATTATGTCGCAAGTCGAAGAATCTTCCAATCACATTTTTTTCAATTGTTCTTTTGCTTATGACATCTGGACTGCATTGGGTATTTTATTTAACATAAACTGGCCTAGTACTTTTTGTATTAAGGATTACATTTGTGCTTGGAAAGAGCTAGCCATTGGTGGTAAGTTCCTGTCTTCCTTCCCTTTGGTTGTCCTGTGGTTTATATGGAATGCCCGAAATGCTGCTAAGCACACTGAGGAGCACCCCACTTCTCTTAAAACAATTGCTCATATCAAAGCTTACTATCAAAGAGCTACTAAAAGTGCATCTCCCCCTTCACATGCCATAAAAAAACCAGATCTGGTTAGATGGAAGCCACCTGAAAGGGGTTGGATAAAACTAAATATTGATGGATGTTGGAATGAGTTGGCTGCTGGGGCTGGGGGATTGTACAGGGACCATACTGGCAAAATGAGGTTTTATTTTTCTTCCCTTGTCATAGCTGATACCCCTTTGCATGCTGAAATTTGGGCACTGCTATTTGCTCTTAAAAATGCCACATGTTTTCATTTTAATGCTTTAAATGTAGAATCTGACTCTATATTACTTGTAAAGATGTTCCACAAGGAAATTGACATACCTTGGAATCTTATCTATCTATTTAGAAGGATTTGGACTGTCAATGTTGTTTCCTCCTTACAGGTCAATCTAAATTTCATATATAGGGAAGCCAATAAGCCTGCTGACTAGCTGGCAAAGCATGCTATTGATACACCTATGGTGGGTACAACTCCACACAGACAGCTGGCAATACTCTTACACGGTGATACAATGGATTTACCTTACATTAGATGCATTTAGTTTTTTTGTTTCTAGCCGATCTGCAGGAGTTAGTTTGTTCTCATCGTCATGGTTATAATTTATTTCCCGCCTCTATTTATGATCCTTTAATGTTGGAGGGTTTGATAACTATATTTATTATGCTTTTAGTCTTTGGTTTTCTTGTGCTGTAGGCATTGGTTTATTTGATGAAAGACTTGCTTTGGTTAACATGTTCTCTTGCTGGGTCTCTAACTTTATGTTTTGGAAGCTGTTTGGCATAGCATAGGAATTTTGGCGATCGTTTCGATTGGGTTATAGGAAATGCTATTTCCTCTATGGACTGCAAGACACCGAGCTGTGCAGATTATGATTTCTTTGCATGGAGGTTGTGTTTCTGGTGCAGGCTATCTTTACGGTCCATGGCAGGTTTGTTTGTTGCTTTCACTACCAGGGATTCTCCTTTTGGCTCATGTCTTCTGTACTACAATTCTAGATAAATTCTGAGCACGTAGGTTTTAAATTCTCTTACAACTCAGTTTTGGTTTTTGCTTCTCCTTTTGCTCTTACTTTCGTTATTGTATTTTGGAGATAATTTTTTGCGTGAGTTGTACCGAGGGAAGTGGAACCCTTACGGGTGAGTTTTTAATGTATTTTCTTTTGGTTTTAGATTGGGATCCACTTCCTCTCCCCCCCCCCCCGTAACACTTTTTAAATTAACACGTAGGGAGCCACCATTGCTCTTTCCACTAAAGATATATATATATATATATATATATATATATATATATATATATATATATATATATATATATATATATATATATATATATATATATATATATATATATATATATATATACATAATAGAAAATTAAGCAAGATTGCATAAAGTAAAATAATGAAAATTTTATACTTAAAGTTAATAGTTAATAAGAATTATATAGAATTGTAAAATTGTATAGTTGTAATAACATAATTTATAAATAATAATTTTAATATAAAAGTTTTAATTGAAATAGGAAAATAAATTTTACAGTTACTTTTATAAATTTGAAGGGACATTAAGTGAATATTGAATAAAAATACAAATCATAGATGTTGAATATGTTGAATTTGATAGTCAAATTAAAGTAACCTAAATACTTAAAATAAAAGTTTCTAATCAATAATTAAGATAGCATACTTAATTAAAAGATGGATTAAACTTAATTAATTATTTGCTTAAAATTTTATTCTTTAATATAGGTAGGTAACTACTACTCTACTTGAGAGAAGATTAAGCATGTTAGAAGATTAAAAAGAACTCATATGGTTTTGAGGTGAAAAGTCATGTATTTTAATTCCTCTCAATCAATTGCATTAATTGTTATTGATATCTATAAATTCATGTATCAGTTTATCCTAATTTATATGCTCCATTTTTTATTAATTATATCTAAATATTAGGTCTCCTTAGAGTAAAAATTATATCATGTTATTTAAAGATATATTCTATTAGATGTTATAAGAGTAGCATATGAATAATATTGATTATATTATATATATAAATATGTGCTTGTATGTGCATGCTTAACTATGATGGAGTCACACCTTTATGGTACTAGTAAGGGAATGCTAAGATACCCATGCACGTAAATGGACAATGATATTGATAGTGAAGTACCTTAACTGATATAATTTTCAGATGACGTTTCTATCACAGTTGCACTAACATAGAATGATATAGATATGCTATTGATATAGTAAAATACTTTGAATATTATGAACTATCCTGAGTGATAAAAATCTTAAACCATCAATTATTATACTTATTTATCAAGTGCTTAACCGACATGTATATTATTTTTTCTTTATATTATTGTATATTAGGAGTGTGAGTACTCACTTATTTTCTTAACTCACTGTCATTTTAAAATGACTTTTCAGGTTAAATTAATTAACAACTGTAAGAAGATAAGTTTAATTTAATTTTTGTAGTAGTTCTTTCATTTTGTTTTGTAAGTTATAAAAAATAAATATAGAAAACTTAATTTCCACTATTTGATAGTTCATACCCGCGTTAGTTAATTCCAAGCCTGGTCAGATTGTGACAAACACAATGTCGATAAGATCCTTGGCATGGCTGATAGTCCACCTATAAATGGACATATACTTGATGATGGAACATATTCCTCTTCTTTCTACCTCAAAGAACTATTTATAGAGCTTGGCGCTGGCATGTAGCTTCTAATGAACTTGGTAAGAGGATTCTACTAGTACAAACGAGCTTAGTAAATGATCTGGGGAAATGTAAGATAGCTTGGCTGGAGAAGCTTACTCTATGGCTTTAGATTGATGAGCTTAGTTAGAGGAACTCATATGGATGCTAACGAACTTTAGAGGTGCTCATTATATTCTTCTGGGCTGCAAAAAACGTGACATCTTGTCACCTCTGAAATTACAACTAATAAGTATGATTGGCCTGGTCAATGGTCCATGGTCAGATGACCCGATCTAGTAGGCCCATATGTGTGTGTACAAAATATTTCTCTCTATTTGCTTCTTTGTTGCATCATTTGGTCTCTCAATTACTAACATATGTTAACATCCTCTGAATATTTTATCCCTGATGTAACTCATATAATTGCAAATACACTGCAAAGTTATTTCATTGCTAATTCAAGAAATACAAATGATTAAAATAAATATTTTATACCTTAGATGCCAACACGAAATAACAAATTCAATCCATCAAGTTTGGAAGTGTAGAAAAATAGAGAGATAATATTTTGATAAAAATTGATTAATATGGGTTTTCAAATCATTAAATTTGCTTTGAAATATGTGTAACGACAAATCAATTTAATTCTTATACTTCATTGATCTCAAAAAAATATAATGATTTTGAAATTCATTATTATTAAGTTTTAGTTAATACATCCTAACCTTGTTGTAGTTTCATAATTTATTGAGAAGTGGGAAGAGCAAAATGATTTACCCTCCAATAAGCCAAGGAAAATAAAATCAATATTTCATAGACTTAAAAGATAATCTATTGAAAAACTTAACCTAAAGCTAAAAGAGCAAGAGTCACCTCTGAGACCACTATATTATTGTTTCATATATATATATATAGCCGTTTTTGCCAATGAAAGCATATATTATTTCTAGATTGGCAATAAAGTTTGGGAGCTTTTACATACATGACACCTAAAATTTTCATATAGATCTGTCGCACAGCTAAACTTTTATACTTACAAACATCATATGAAAAGTATGTTTTATTATCACTTTTTAATGGTCAAATCCATCTATTCATCCATAGGTAAAGTGCTCTCTGTGTAAAAGTAAAAGTTTGGGTGTGAGATATGTAAATCCATAAGTATTTGGTGTTATGTATGTAATTTTTCCTAAAGTTAGGTTTCGTTTGAATCTTCTGCTGTTTGATCTGGTTCCATAGTATTTGCATACTCCCGTTATAAGGGTCACGATCCCTACAGTTCTTTAGGGTTTGTCATCTCTTAATTGTCCAGCCATGGCAACCCAGATGAGCAAGAAACAAAAGGTCCTTAAAAGATAAAGCCTCCTCAACAAGTAAAAAAGAAGAAGAAGAAGGAGAAGATCATGCATGCATGCAACGTTGCTTGTTCTGGATGTATTTTTGAAATGTTAAATTTCTTACTTAATGTTCGTCGATTGAATTCACATAAATTTCGTGTTTTTATTGTCCTTTCTTGTAACTTGTGTTGAAATGAAAGCACTAAGTTGATTTGCCTTCCTAACGATGTAATGAAATATAGAAAGGAATTTGTATTGGATTCTTTTAGCTTTTTGAGAAACAAATTTGTTGCGTTTGAATATCTTGCATGGGTAAAGATGGATAAGATTGTATGGCTTGCTTGTAGATCAAAAATTTCCTAGGAATATATATATATATATATATATATATATATATATATATATATATATATATATATATATATATATATACATTTAAAGAAATCAATGTTTGACAGAGACCCAAATACCGATTTATTATGCGCTACAACCCTATGATGGAGACCTAATGTCATGTGCCTATATAAATCAAGAATCCCGCACCATGTAGGATTGAACCCGTGATCTGAGGGGACTTACATAGAACCCCGCCAACCAACCGGCCACGGCTTGCGAAATTCTTATATATTTGCAATTTATATAACAATCTAATAACTAAAAAAAAGCGGAGCTGCCCATTTTCTTGTAAGTATTGAGAAAAATAATTTAATACGAAAACTATAAAGCAAAATATCAATTTTGTTTTTAATGAATTGCTCGCTCTGGGCATAATATAGGTCCACCCTTATCTCTTAATCACATAAAAAATACCACTAACATTTATCTGAAGTGCAGTCTTGTAGCATATGTTTTGGTATGATTTCGATACTAACTTATAATAAAGTAATTATAAAAATTAGATGTTGGATATAAAAATTAAAATAAATTGAATGTCATATATGTAAAATTTTGCAAAAAAATAATTAATTAAAAATCTATTGTATATCCTTTTGCTCATCGCTCTGGCACTCGTCTTTTTTACACATATAAACACACAACTAGCCACACCTTCTAAATCCATTCATTTAACATTTTTAACTTTAAATGTTTGGATCATTGTTTTAGAAAAATATTAGTGTTGATCTTATTCTTGGTGAGCTCTATATCTCCTTACCAGCTCATCCTTAGAGCCTAGGATCTAACTTTAAGATTTCCGTACAGGATACTCTGGATGACTAGTGGATGGTTGAGACCAAAAATTAGCACCTGAAACAAAATTTTCACTCCCTTGGATTTGAAATATACTTGGTTGTAAATCTTAACACATAGTTTAGTGTTAAGTGTGGATCATAATCAATTTATTAAAGATAAGAGATGAGTAACTCATAGGGTTTTAAAATGCCTTTAAGAGTCCCATTGAGCTTAGTGGCTTGAACTCATTACTAAATTGACTTTGGACCCTTGGCTCTCCCTATGGACTAGGATGTTTAGAGCCACCCCTTTTGACTTAGTCAACTTACCAAAGATCTAAGGGCCTACCTGACCACTTTGGACCACTTCTTGGCTATTTCTTTTAGTTTAAAATGAGCACAGATGGTTTGGCATTTATTTTTAATCTTAAAAGAAATAAAAAAAAGATGAAATATAAAATCAAATTCAACAAAATTGAAATCAAATCTACCAAAAATAAATAAATAAATAAAAAGATTAATAAAATTTAAAATTCAAATTTTTTTAATCAACCAAAATTCATAAATAAATCTAAATAAAATAAACAGTTAAAATGAATATAAATCCAAATCTAAACTTAATCTGAATCCAAATTCAATAAAAATTAATGTTGATCTTATACATAAATTACAAAACCAAGTGAAATCCATATCAAACTTAAAAAACAAAATCAAGCCTAAACTTAACAAACTTCAAACCTAGTATTCAAAACACATAATTTCATATTTAATTTAAACCCAAAATACAACCAATCAAATTATTTTCAAACCATATAAGCCCATACCCTAGATCCAATTCAATACCACACTTAAATCGAAACTTAAACCAATGTCTAAATGAATTTAAATTCACGCGCCCAAATCAAACAAAAATCCATACTAAACCATGCAACAAAACTTAATAAATTCAATTTAAGAATCCCTTCAAATTCAATTCAAAACTACTAAACAAATTTGCATAAAATAACATCAAAATCTCACCTAAATTCAATCCTAATTCACCCACTAAGAATCTTACTAAATTTGCTCTTAAACTTGCCCAAATCTGACATAAAACTACACCATATAAGCATAAGAAAACAACCAAAATTAGTCTCAAATTAAGCTCATTCTCTACTCCTCCAACCACCAGCCGAGCACAAATCCAACTGCTACCAAACTAGCAAAAGAACTTGACCTAAACACTACTAAAAATTGTTGTCATCAAGCTCTAATGCAAGCCCATGTTAAGCCAAATCCAATAACAAACCCGAGCCCTCACAACTCTGAAATATGTTGGTCGCCAAATTAAAATTTATCGATTGCTTTGAAAATATATTTTTAATTTAATACATATAAATAATTTTGAAAAGTAGCATTTTGATATTGAAAATACAAAAACAAATCGATCTCATATATTTGATAGTTTAAACAATCAAGTACAACACCACGAGCAATACACCTATCCTGAGGAATAGATGTATTACTTGATAGTGCGGC
Source organism: Papilionanthe hookeriana x Papilionanthe teres (assembly GCA_022702705.1). Classification (NCBI taxonomy): domain Eukaryota; kingdom Viridiplantae; phylum Streptophyta; class Magnoliopsida; order Asparagales; family Orchidaceae; genus Papilionanthe; species Papilionanthe hookeriana x Papilionanthe teres. The sequence goes on from CM040424.1 coordinate 84,173,487, forward strand.
TTGATTAAGTAAACTAAAGAATGTATGACATTCATCTTGGTCTGTCAACCTTTATGTTGATCGACAAGTTCTCATATCTAATATAAAAAAATAGATAAGGTTTATATTACATATGTTTTAAAGTTTCCTACAAAGGCAAGCCCCTATAGTTAATTACATCTTAAACAATCGAAGTCACCTAAAAAAACTCTCGATTTAGATTAGAGGTATTTGTCTTCATGAATTCAACACTTAGGATCTCAAGGTCGGACATGAAAAATTCAAATGGTAATGGATCAAATAGGAACATTTATTATAGAATCCGAAGCAGTGAAAGCTAGGGGACGTCATAGATCTTGAGGAGAACATCGGTGACTTCGCAAACTATCCAATTTTTTCACTTTAATTTTGAAGAGATATTAGTAGTTGTTTCATCTTGTCAATTTTATTATTTAGGGCTTAGTTTGCCTGATATCAATCATGCAAAATAGCCTAGGAAGATAGGATGGATTAAATCGTACCAAACGATAGCCTCTGAGCCTAAAAAGCGTTAGGACATATACTGTTCAGCATGATCGTGCAGGAGCCAAAAGACAATTTGAGGATTTACGCCATGCAAGATAAACTACCTCGAAGTCCTATGACATTTTGTTTAATTCTAAGGAAAGGATGTTGATGTAGACCTAGTTTCTCTCTCGAAGATGTTCTTCTACATGCCCTCATTGTATTGCCCATGGTGTTTGCTACAAGCTCCTTGTTGAAGTAGCAGTTCTAAGGTTTAAGGTTTTATGGTTTTATAGTGTATGTTTCAATGTTTTGAGTTTTTTTATTGTTGTTATTGTTGCTGTTCAAATACTCGGAAGGAGATTTTAATTTTATGTTAAGCGATACCGGTTAAGGTCCCACGATTCTATCATCACAATACCACTATTTTATTTTGATTTTACTTGTTCTAAACAAGTTGTTAATCTCATTTGGACTGAAAAATTCTTGTTAGCAACCGTAGGTTACATCATCCGTGGGGTCCTCGTAAACTCAAAAGGAGAGTTTTAATTTTGTTCAAGGGGGTTCAAAAGTGAATAAATGCAGGTAGAAAACGCACTAAAGTAAATAGGAAAATTACAATACATAAAATGTAAATGCGTATTCGGGGCTCCGCTACCGCTGCATGGTTAGTATCATAAAGCATAATATATTTCCAGGAAATTTAAATAAATAGCAGAAAAAGAAAGCAGGAAAATCTATTACAAAGAAGTAGAAAAATAAGTCGTAGCAAAAATACGAATGGGCAAAGCAAAACTCGTAGTCACATATGAAAGATCAAGACTATGTGTAAGTCATTTGTAAAGTTGGGGGCTCAGAGCTGAACTTTGTACTTCCCAATCTTGAATAAGTGATATCAACCGGATAACTTATAAAGGGGAGTTCCTAACCTCGATCAAAGTGACTAAATGTGGACCATTATAAGTTTTCATTTTTTTTAATTTTCATGCATGTAGAGTTTATTTCAGCAAGCAAAAAGTAGTTATGTCATAAAGATTTTGTTGGTATATTCTTTTATAAGGTAGTGTAATCCACACATGTTAATTACCTTAATCAAGCTAGGACTATTGGGAACCTAAGAGTATTGGGGGAAACAACCTCACAAAGAGTCGGCGAAAAGTATCATCGGTCATTGTCATTTCCTCTCATTAAAGGTCCTTGAGGTAAGAGATACTATTCTAATAATCCCACTTTGTATCGCTCGTTTAGCACACATTAGCATTATCATCATCGCCCTAGCCACATAGACCTCAAACTTACACTCGTCTGATGATTTTTTTGTGGCAAAACCAAATGTCCCCAATTGCTCGCATGAATTTGAATACCTTATAGAAGAATCAAATCCTTGAGCTTTGGATTGTAAATGTAGGATAAATAGATTTAGGGTATTCCTATTGATTTGAGTGGATTATCGGATTCTGAGTCATAACTTGATGGGCCTATGCCTATTCTTATTCCTACGTAAAGTTCAAGTTATAACTTATTTAAACTCAAGTAAAAAAAGAAGAGGTTTAGTAAAAATAGTGGAGATTTGTATAATAAAAATGGTCTACCATTAAGTGTATATTAGAAATTTAAGATTAACTAAGTAATAATATTATGGGTGACAAACAATTATAATTTTGATCATTAGCACCTTCTGGTGGTCCCAAGAACTTTTAGAAACCTCTAACATTGTTTAGTTTCCTAAATTATGTAAGTTTTGCCAAGGATTTTACATTTCCCTTCGTAATTGCACTAACCTAGAAGTAATATTCCTATTATCGTAAATCAGTGTATGTTAACCTAATTTTTTTGCTAACCTACCTCTACACTACTAGTTCATAACACATTTAACTAATTAACTAGCTAGATTGACAGTAAATAAAAGCAGAAGGTCAAAACTTCACCACAATGTAAATTTATTAAATCACAATAGCAAAGTTAAACTTTAGATCCCTAGATTTCCAATTCAAAGAAGGAAACAAAATCTAAGTGTTGCTAATGCTTGGAAACAAAAAAAACAATACATTTTATTTATAAAGCAAATCAAATATAACAATATAAGAATTAAAAACCCGATACAATACACCTTTTGAAAGGGTACACTAAAATTCTTTCCTTCTCCACCAGATTGGTTGAATAACACAAAAAACTTTGCTAGTGAAATTTTTCAAACTCCCCTTATAGTCTTCACACCCTTTTACAAGTCTCTGGTTTTTATGCGAGGAAGCACATTCGATCTTTTTATTTTTAAATTTATTCTATTAGGCTCCAAATAATGCAATTGAACTATCAAAAATATCAATCAGTGTGACTGGGTGCCTAAGTGTTGCATTGTAGCACTTGGGCGCTGGCTATGGTGCCTGGGTGCTGGCTATGGTGCCTGGGTGCTGGCTATGACGCCTTAGAGCCCCTTTTCCAATTCCTATGTATTCACACTTCCTCGATCTAGGGCATCAGGCTCTGGGGCACATCTCACTTGGCACCTAAGCGTTACTCCAATGATTAGCCCAAGTTCTGATTTATTATCTCCCATCAATCTTCTGACACTCATCCTACAAAAGACAACAAAAACACGTTCCAATTATGCAAAACTAACATAAAAATGGACTAAAACACAAAATTGAAGATCACATTTATATTACAACCTCAAGGAAGTTTAACTGTGTATTCATATCTATCTCATTTAGTACTAGTGGATATAATATGAACCTATTCACATTTAAATAACACAAAACATAAAACACATTTTAATAATTCTTTCAACCTTTTATATGAATTGAGTACTTTTAACTCTATAGTGTTAAGAGCGCTACAATTTTGGGTCTTCCCACTTTCATAACGAGTCATGATTTAAAGTGAAATTTATTAATGTGGAATAGTTTGTGCCTTTCCGAAGCTTTATTATGCCTCTTAGCAAGAGCATTAATTTCATTTGAAATCTAAATGTCATCAAAATATATATCCATGTAAGTGTAGTTCATATTTTTAATAATATAAGATTTAATTTTATTTTTCAAACTACTCAAACTATTTCTCGTTAACAAGCTTCTGCCCATCATGAGACATATGATATGTGTGTCATTATCACTTTATTTTGTCACCAAATTTAGAAAGTTGTCTTAACGAGGCCATGTTATCATAATGTGGAGCGTTTATTGGTGAGCATGCATTAATAACTTGTCATTTAACACAAAAGATATTTTCTTGCATATAAATAGAAGTGGAATATGCTCTTTTCTTGATGGCCAATTGTCTTATAAATTTTAATTTTCTTTTTTTAATCACACAACACCGACAATAAACTTATTTGGCCAAATTAAGAAAAAAAAGAGTATATTTCTCTTTTTTTTTCCTAGAGTTATACTTATAGGGTCGGTATTTATCCTCTCTGAATTAAGGTTAGTTTCGTCATGTCATACAAGTGTTCAACCCTTATAAACTAATTTGTTAATCGACTCTCAATAGTTAGAGTACTAATACAATGGATCAACTTATTTAAGATATTCAAATAAAATTCCATCCTTTTATCAATAATATATTATGTATTATATAATCATCTTTATCTCATCTATTGATTTGAAAATAATAAACTTTTATGGTGTTATCTAATGATTATTTTAAAAAATTAACTTATGTTCATTATATTATAGAAACCCTTATAATTAGAAAATAATTTTACTAAGCTTAAGAAAAGGATGATTACATGGGGAAGAGCTAAAGTCTTGAAGATTGAAAAACTCGAAGACCTATTAGATTGGTTATAAGAAAAGGACCAGGTTGGACAGTCTAATAAATTTAAAGATTATCTAATGCTTAAAGATTCGGTCAGAATCAGAGTTGAATCAGAAAAAAACTATCCAATTTTTAAAGAATGAGATGGTTCTAATATTGATCAATTTTATCTTCTAGATTTTAATTGGATCGCAAAAATGAAAGGTCTAAACAAAATAAGTGATAACATTTTTTATCCGAAAATTTTGATTTAGAATATTAAAATTAAAGATTGAATTAACAAAAATATCATTATTGCACCATCATTAAATTATTTAAATCAGACTAAATGAATTTTAATATTTATTTCTCCAGATTTATTTCTGAGTTTTCAAAAACTTTTTAATTTATTTTCTATTTAAATAATTTATTAGTATACATTATTAAAAATAATTTATAAAATTAATAATTATGTGCTAATAAATAATTTCATCTTAGAATGGATTACTAAAATAATTAGAAAGTTTATGTGAGCTTATTTTTTTATAATTATATTGTTGAATCTATTATTTGCATATTATTATGCTAAATTAAAACAATTGATTATGGACAGTTAGTTTATATATTATAAACTATATATATATATATATATATATATATATATATATATATATATATATATATATATATATATATTTTGGGGAAAGAGCATCGGTGGCTCCCTACGTGTTAATCAGAAAAAATTGGTACAAGGGAGGGGGGGGGGGAGGCCGATCCCCAACTAAAACAAAAAAACCAAAAAATACAATACCCACTCAACCCCTAGGGGTTCAACCTCCCACCAGTACAACTCACACCAATATGCTCCAAAAAAAGTTGGCAAAAAACAAAACTTAACAGAAAGAGAGAACAATAAATAGAGTAAGAACTGATGAGCCTAACAAAACAGTGACAAAACCACGGTTGAGAAGTAAAGAAAAAGCAGGTGCCCAAAAAACCATTAAATATCTGTTACTGCAGTAAGAAACGAAGATTGCCTGCAACAGAACCACTGGAGGGTAAAGAATTTCTGCACAGCCATCCTGTAATGAGAATGAAAAATGCAATGCCCCCTGTCCTGCACTCCACAGAGGAACTAAAAAGAGAATCAAAAATGCAAAGCCTGCTGTCCTGCAGTCCACAGAGGAAGAAACCATCTCCTAAGATTCAAACGAAAGATCACAAGCAACCTGTGCCAAGCCAACCATCTTACAGAAACAGGTTAGAGACCCAGCAAGAGAAATGCTAACCAAAGCAAATGTGTTATCTTACAGCCCAAAAACTAAAGCATAATAAAATCAAGATATAAGACCCTGCAATATTAAAGGATGATATAGAGGCAGGAAGTTAAAAATAACCAAGATAACCATGAGGTGAGTACCGAACTCCAACAGATGAGCTAGAACATCTAAATACATCTAATGTAAGGTAAATCCATTGTATCACCGTGTAAAAGTATTGCCAGTATCGTCTGTGTGGGGCTTTACCCACCCTAGGTGTATCCGTAGCATGCTTTGCCAGCCAGTCAGCTGGCTTGTTGGCTTCCCTATAAATGAAATTTAGCTTGACTTGTAAAGAGGAAGCAGCAATGACAGTCCATATCCTTTTAAATAGATAGATAAGGTTCCAAGGTATGTCAATTTTCCTGTGATACATCTTTACCAATAAGATTGAGTCAGATTCTACAATTAAAGCTTTAAAGTGAAAACAAATGGCATTTTTGAGAGCAAATAGCAGTGCCCAAATTTCAGCATACAAAGGGGTATCAGCAATGACAGGGGAAGAAAAGTAAAACCTTGTTTTGCCACCATGATCCCTGTATAAACCCCCAACCCCGACGATCAACTTATTCCAACGACCATCAATATTTATTTTTATCCAACCCCTTTCAGGTGGTAGCCATCTAACCAGTACTGATTTTTTAATAGCAAGTGAAGGGGGAGCTGCACTTTTAGTAGCTCTATGATAGTAAGCTTTGATATGAGCTATTGTTTTAAGAGAAGCAGTGTGCTCCTCAGTGTGCTTAGCAGCATTACGGGCATTCCATATAAACCACAGGATAACCAAAGGAAAGGAGGACAGAAACTTCCCACCAATGGCAAGATCTTTCCAAGCACTTATGTAATCCTCAATATAAAAAGTAAAAGGCCAGTTTATGTTAAATAAAGTACCCAAAGCATTCCAGACGTCAACAACAAAAGAGCAATTGAAAAAAATGTGATTGGAAGATTCTTCAGCTTGGTGACATAAAAGCAAATAGAAGCCATTCTTAAACCCTTTAGTTTCGAATATCTTCTAAAGGAAGCAAAGATGAGAAAAACCGCCAATTAAAGAAGGCCATAGAAGGTGTAAACAAGGTATTCCAGCTATATGCACTCCAGTGACATGCAGGAAAAACATTTCTAGCCTGATACAGAAATTTGCTAGCAGAACAGTTATTGGCCTTCATCCAGTGAGGCCTATCTTTCATGTTATTACTAAAGGGAAGTTGATTAATATACATTGCAGCATCATTACCTAATAAGGTTCTCAATTTCACAATATCCCACTGATCATTCAGCCATAGATCAGAGACAACATTGTAGAGATCAGAAGAGTTTTGAGAAGTGCAGGCAGTTTGGGGTAAGCCCCAATTATCATGCCATAAAGAAACCTTACCATCGCCCAACTCCCAAAAAAATGAAATTGCTAGTGTATTCCCTGGCCTTCACCATAGCTTTCCAAATACGCGAGTCTCCTTTTTTGTATGAGACAATAGAAGGGTGTGAAATACTACAGTATTTGGAATGCATAAACTTAGCCCAAAGAGAGTCACAAAGCCTGAATTTATACCGCAGCTTACTCATATTAATCTCCACAATGTGAGGAAGAGACTTGAAACCAAGCCCACCAGAAAATTTTGGTTTGCATAACTTCCTCCAAGAACACCAGTGTTTCTTGGCACCACCCCCCTCCCATAGAAACCGATTGAAAAGTGTTTCAATAAAATTCAGTGAACTTTTTTTTGCATTGAAAACCTGGAGTGCATATAAAGGAATTGCTTGTAACACACTAGAAATGAGAGTCAATCTACCTCCATTTGAGAGAAATCTATTCTTCCAATCATTAATTTTGCATTGTATTTTTGAAATAATGTCATCCATCTGAATTTGCTTGCATCTACCTCTTATAAGGTTAACCCCAAGGTATTTAAGAGGCAAGGAAACATTTTTAAAACCAGTGAGGGTAGAGGCCCATTGTTTTTTAGAGGGAGTAATAGAGTTACTAAAAAATAGCTGGCATTTCTCTTTATTAAAAGATAAACCAGATAGAGTTTCAAATTCAGTCAAAAACTTAAGGATTCTTCTAATAGCAAGTTTGGATGCATTAGAGAAAACAATAATGTCATCAGCATAAGCCAAATGTGACACCAGAATACCTGCTTTATTATAATAATGCATATTTCTATGCCTTTCATGAAAATGATTAAGCATTCTAGATAAATAGTCAAAAGCTATTATAAAGAGAACAGGTGAAAGGGGATCACCCCGCTTGATACCTCTTGTAGCGAGTGAAGAAACCATGTGAGATGCCATCGACTCGAACATCTATAATAATTGTTGACGAACCATCTCTTAATTAAACTGCAGAACTTATGTTCAAAACCTCTAGCAATAAGTACATTTTAAATAAAATCCCAATTGATAGTGTCAAAAGTCTTTTTTATATCTAATTTAATAATGAGATTCCCCCCTCTACAAGTCCTGTCAAGATCCTCGATAAGCTCCTGAGCTAAAAGAATATTATCAGTGATTTCTCTACCTTTAATAAAGGCAGACTGCTGAGGGGAAATGATAACATTTAAATGTGGTTGAAGCCTGGCAACAATAATCTTACTAATAACCTTTGTGATTGTAGAAGTTAGAGCTATAGGCCTAAAGTGTTTCCAATGAGAGTTATCCTTACCTTTAGGGATAAGTACCGATAAAGCGAATTGAAAAATACTTACATGGATCTCGCTCCTTGAAAGAAACTTTGAATTGCATGAATAACTTCCCTCTTAATAATGTCCCAGCATGTAATATAGAAACCTGAGGAAAATCCATCAGGGCCAGGTGCCTTGTTTGCATTAATCCCCTTAAATGCTTGAAAAATTTCCTCCTCATTTGGGACATCAGAAAGCTTAAGGGAAGCAATATAGTACTGTTGAGAAGCAAGAAGCTCACTTTTAATGGAAGAAACATGTCCTGCATTAGAGAACATCTTAGAAAAGTAATGTACTGCATTTAGACCAATCCCTGCAGCATCAGTAATAACCTGCCCATCCTAAGTGATGATTTTAATAATTGAATTTGAGTTCACTCTTTGTTTAATAAATGCATGAAAATAACTAGTGTTCCTGTCACCATGTTTTAAATGAGTATCATGAGATTTTTGCTGTAACAAATCTTCCTCCGGAGAGATCTCGGCTAAAAGAGTAGAATGAGCATGTGAGAGCTCATCGGGTATCTCGAGGCTCATACTTTCCATAGCTTCCAAATTATTAACCAACTGTTGAGACTTGAGAACTCTAGTATGTATATTTCCAAAAAAGTCAAAGTTCCATTTTTTTAAACCTGCAGCTATGTTTTTGTGCAGTTGCCACAGAACAAATCAAGGAGTATCATAGCTAGGCTTCCAAAGTCCAGAAATCAGAGTCAAAAAAGTATGATGTGAAGACCAAATATTTAGAAATTTAAAATGGGTGAAAGCAGATTTTGTATGAAAATTTAAAGAGAGCAAAAGCGGATTATGATCAGAGGAAACATGACTTAAATGATGAACCCGAGATGTATGGTAGTAATTCAAAAAACTTGAATTTGCAAAAAATCTGTCAAGCCTCTGGAAAAGCCTGCCACGTCTCCAAGTGAAAGGATTCCCTGTAAATCCCAAGTCAAACAACCCTGCTTATGAAACCAGTTCACAAAAGTTCTGAATCTGCGTGGAGTTTGGCCTTGTGCCACCTTTCCTTTCAACAGGAGACAAAATCATGTTAAAATCACCACCAACACACTAACTTTCATCTAACGTAGAACCAATGGCAATTAATTTATTCCACATAAGGTATTTTTCAGCAAGTAAAGAACTTGCATAAACAAAAGTAACCCACCCTTTGAAAATGTCAGCCTGAAAATGTGCTAAAATAAATTGTGCATCATCCTCAACGACTTGAAGATGGATATGTTTTTTCCAGAAAACCCAAATTTTGTTATTAGTATTGCTAAAGTGAGAATAAAGAGGAAAAGAGGCTATTATTTTATCCTTATGGGTGGAGACTAAAGGCTCCAGAATAGCAAAAATCTCCAAACGATGGATCCTGCAAAGATATTTTAAACGTTTAAGGGAGGAAGGATCAGCCACTCCCCTAATGTTCCAAACTAAAATATTAAACATGATGTCTGCTACCCCTTCTAGTGGATCTTGTAGAAGGGGACAAAATTTCATTTTCTGAATAGGTTGGGTCTATGCTTTCATCATTAGAGGACATATTGATATTAGTGTTTTGTTTTTTCTTCTTTTTTCTATTAGATTTTTGAATGATCCACTCAGCTTCCATGTCAGAAGTAGCCTCCATAATCTGATTATTATTAGCTCCAGAGTCAGAGTCAGAATTGGCATAAGTATGTGTGTGAATGAGAAGCTGCTTAGAACTCTGAACAGGGGAAGAGGGGTCAGTATGGGGATCTGGGCAAGAAAAGGTGGGTGAAGAGTGCTTTAAAGAAAACTGGGAAGGTTTATGATGTGCAACAGTAATAGCTGTATCCTGGATGTTCTCCATGGGAACAACAGTTGGAGGAAGAAGAATTTGTATGTTACTATCATCTTCAACTGAGATTGAGAGTTCGATTGGTGAATTGGCAGGTAGAGGTAAAGGTGCTTCCAACTCAATGGTTGGGGTGATGTGGGGGACCTTTTCTGAAATTACAAATGGATCCTCACAGTTGGTAAGGTGAGTGTTGCCAACAAAGGTTGGAAGAGTGGGGGCAGTAGGGATAGGTGTATCAAAATTTTGTAAGGGAAGGTCATTTGGAGGAGGGACATTATCTGGAGGGGGAAGCTCATTTGGAGGAGGGGTGACAGGGTTATTGGAGATAAGTGCATCAAGTTTTTGTAAAGTAAGAGGGGGTTCAGCAGGGTCCGGATGATGAGTAGAAAGGTTGGATGCTGTGGGCAGAGCTTTTGGTTTCAGGTGGGGGTGTAGTCTGTAACAAATCGAGGGAGAGTGGCTAAACATGGCGCAGTGAGAACAATAAGGTGGGTGGGAACCCATAACAACCTGTTGCCAGTACCCCGTGTGTGAGGAACCGATCCAAACTTCATCAGGATAGGGCTGGGTGATGTCTCTTTCAACCAAAAAACAGGCATCTGAGGGTTTCGTACGGTCAACCGTAGGATTATCAACTTTCAGAGGTGTACCAAAACCTTTTGCAAGTGAATATAGGATTTCATGATTAAATAGGTGATACTTATACTCAGGAAATTTAATCCAGACAAGAATAACAGGAGATTCAGCTTTGGGGTTAAAATCAACGCTCCATTTTAGTATACGCATATACCTATTATCTATTTTTAGAAACTTTCCTAGCAAAAACATTTGTATAATCAACATCATTGGTGAGATCTATAAGAATATGCCTACCATCAACAGATCCAACTTTCTAGGCACCAGTTAGTTTCAGAGAATCAAATTCCTTTCGAATGATATCCAACTTTGGGTGCCCATAAAGAAACTTGTCGATCAACACAAAACGACACGATGAAGCTAGAATATTAGTCTCCTCTTCGGAAAGGTAAAGAGCTGGTTTACCGTTTTTCCTACCAAGCTTCCTGATGAAACTATACTCCCCACCACCAAGTTCCCAGGCCTCATGAAAAGATTGGGGAAAATAGCAGGAGTGAGTTTTTGAGTTCGGCAAAGAGCCCCCCGTGACGGCATTGGCGTAGTTACGCTCCATCACAAACTAAAAAAAACAAAATCAACAGAAAGGAAAACAGGGGAAAAGATCACCGCGCCCGGGCGACGACAAATCGCCCGGGAGAAGTCCGGTGGGGGAGATCAGCACGCCAAAGCGAAAATCGCCCGAGAGTCGCCATGAAAACCCCAGAGCGGAAACCTAGCCGTCATATATTATAAACTTATATATATATATATATATATATATATATATATATATATATATATATATATATATATATATATATATATATATATATATCACCTAAAGTTTGGTATTAATTACACTTATGACAGTTTAGTGCCATAAATTTATACATGAAAGGTGTATATCACTTAAAAAAAGTTAATAACTGTAGTGTTTTTTATGTGATGTTAAAATTATTATTATTATAAATATAAATATGAAAGTTTAGTTTCTAGATATGTAAATACAAAAAAATTGTTTGTTATGAATGTAAATGCCCATTTTTTTTTCCTTAAATTTACTTGAGTTGGGTGCACGCAATATATAATTAATCAATTAATTTATTTAATTCTAGTTTCAAATTAAATTCCATGTTTTAAATTTCATTTTAATTAGATATTAGTTAATAAATTTGAAAGGGAAACAATAATTCTCACGTAGGGATTATTCGGATACTTTTCAATCATCATCCTATTTACTTAGGGATGATAGTCATCTTTGGAATAGAGATTATTTCTATTTTCTTAATTAAATAAGATTTAAGGAAATAAAAAACAATCCTAATCCTATAAAGTGAATTAAAATTCAGGGCTGTGATTAGGGTGACAATAATATTTATTCTATATTATTTTTTGTTTTGATTTATATATATATATATATATATATATATATATATATATATATATATATATATATATATATATATATATACAGAGAGAGAGAGAGAGAGAGAGAGAGAGAGAGAGAGAGAGAGAATAGAGTGTAAACGAGTAAAAATCGAGAGTCATCCTCAGCTTGATTGATATTATCTAGCTCGGGCTTAAGCTCAGGTTTTTGTGCTCCGGCCGGCTTACGAGTTTATTATATAAGAGATAATATAGAATTAATTTAAGTTTGTGTTATAAAAAAATGACAAGAATGAACAACTAAAATAGAAATAATAAAAAATCATTTGATACAAAATATAAAATTTAATTTTAAGAGCATTTTATAGTCTAGCATGATTTAGGTTAAATGCATTTGCATCCAAGAAGGATTTAGTGTTAGTAGGATTTAGAAAGTCTGCATTTATTAAATTACCAAAAAGAATCAAACTTTTATTCCTACAATACTATCTAGAGTTTAAATAACAAACTTTTCAAAGTAGAGTTTGTTATCAAATTTCTTATAAAGAGTTTGAATTTTTCCCCGTTGGATCAATATTTTTCGGGGCTTAATAAAAAATTCTTATATTTATTGATAACGATATGTATACTTGCGTAGAATCCTTATATTAAATAAAGAGCTTTGAAAATATAATTACATACATATAAAAGCATATATAAAAGAAATCCGGATCATCGACTTGTTTGTTTTCTCAAAGATGTTCTTCTGCATGCCTTCGTCGTGCTGCCCACGATGTTTGTTCCAAGCTCCTTGTTGTAGTTGTAGCTCTAAGGCTTAAGGTTTTATAGTTTTGCATTGTGTATGTCAAGCTTTGTTTTGTTATTTTTGTTTCGTGTCACGGTTTTGCTTTAGTTTCAGTTTTGTTCTGGGTTTTGGTTTTGTTTTTGGTTTTGGTTTTATTTTTGTTTTGGTTTTGCATGTAAAGTATGTAAATGGAGATAAATATATTGAAAAATGAAGTGCGGTAAAATAAAATGCTATAAATAAATTGTAAAAGCGTACCTGGGCATCTGCCACTGCTGAATGATTAGTGTAATAAGGTATAATATAACTTGCAGAAATTTAGATAAATTTCACGGAAAAGTAAAGGCAGAAAGGCAAGTCATAGAAAATACGAACAAAATCTCGTAATCACATATGGAAGACTATAATCAAGTATAAGACATCGATAAAGGTGGGGGCTCAGAGCTGGACTTTGTGCTTCCCAACCTTGAGCAAGAGCTACCAACACGACAACCTACTGACACGCCTAAAATATATACGCTTTTTGCTATATCATTTTACTCATTTTTGATGATATTACACTTTAAAGGAAGGTTTTTTGTATGTTTTTTTGTTTTAGGTACAAGAAATGGTGATTGAAGCAAAAAGAAGAAAAAACAGTGCAATTTAGAGCAAAAACGAGCAAGAAACGAAATTTCGCCCTGACACCTTTCGATAAGTCTTTCGACTCTTAATCTCTTTTATACTTATTGCATATTTTTGAATGAGATTACACTTTAAAGAAAGGTTATTTTTATGCTTATTTTGTAGGGTTATTTGTTACGAATGCAACGCAACTGAAATGGGGCGAAACAGAGCTAAAACGGAGCCAAACGGAGCGAAAGGGTGGAGCTGCGCAGAGTCATCTTGCCAACGGCGGCCTCGATCTCGCCGACGGTGAGATTTTCCCGAGACAGCCGGAAAATGGCCAAAAAGGCCGCCAACAGCGGCCTCGAACCCGCCGACAGCGGCCCCGACGACCATGAACCGACTTTTGGCGGTTTTGGGCCGAAATTCGACGTATTTGGACGTTTTTTCGAGGGGTGCTTAAGGAGACTCTTGGAAATTCGTCCACACTCTTTAAAATGGCGAATATATGTTAGAAATGAGAGAGAAACAATAGAGGAAAGAAGAGAAAAAAAGGGAGGAATGTTTAGGATTCTTAGATTAAGAGTAGAAATGTAGATTTCTACTCTTTTGGAGAGATTGGAGAGGAGATTTTGAGAGAATTTGTAAGGGATTTCGCTAGCATTGCATGGATCGCCGGGAGACTTTATGGGAGAGATCTTCGTCTTTCTTTCAAGGGGAAAAATCTAAGTATTGTTCTTCATTACCTTATAATTTTGTAAACATTTATTTAATGGATTTGCTTTTGTTAAATGAAGTTTTTTTTTATGTTTTCATCGTGCTTTGTGATGTATCTCTCTTACTTATTCTTCTTCTTTGGAAATAGCGATATGAGAAGATTATGTCATTATTTTTCTTTTACTTTTCTTTTGTAATGAGTAGAAATCATGTTTAGGATTTTGTGATGCATGGTAGAAGTAAATTTAATTATAAATGTGATGGTTTTTACTTGCACTTAATTTACATTGCAATAAGGGCCCATTGTAGTGTTAAAATTCGTTGTAATTGCGTTAAGTTCCGAAAGGGCAGATGTAATTCTCAACAAAGTGAAACCACATTCAAATTCCATGGATGGTGAAGTTCATGGGAATTGAATGCAAATAAATAGGGAAATAATATTAATCGGGTGTAGAATTGGAGATTTTAGAGTGACAGGTTAAAATCCTCAATTCGTTTCTATCGTTTAGGTGCTGAAGCGGAGATGTTAGCCCTCAGGCGAGGGGAACGTGGGAGCTCCGAAGTGAGAGTCGGTATCCTCCCGGCTCAGCCGCGGATTCGATGAACCAAGCATAGGATTAGTCGATGTTCTTTATGCTCGGACGAAAGGGTAAAGAATATGATTGTCTCTGTTCTGCACATACAATATTTAATGCATCTCATTCCTATACATTATTTATTTCATTAAATAAGAATAGTAGTTTTTAATATCTCAAAATTATCCAAACCAACTCATCCAAAAAGTGTTATCTTTAGAATTATTATTTGCATTTATATATAGTTACTATCTTTACGTTTAACACTTGCATTTAGGAATAGTTGCTAGATAAACACAATTTTAATCGACATTCCAAACTAAGGACTATTAGTAGTTGACTATAGTTTGACTAATGACCTCTTACTTCACTTCCTCGTGAAATCGATACTGAGGTTTTTAAAGAAAACTCTATATTACTTGAAACGATATGTATACTTGCGTAGTACCCCTAGTGTGTAAAATATTTTTTAATTTTTATATCATTTAAGATTTTTCACACTAGCAGCTATTTATAAATCAGAAGTTTTTTGCCATCTTTTGGAAGTTAATTTACTGCGTAATTGCGGGTCGGGTCAAGTTTTTGACACCGTTGTCGGGGAAGCTTCGGTAAGAACTTTAGGAGAATTTTAGTTGAAGTAATTAGGCTTAGACTTGGAAAACTGTAGTGTCGTAAAAACTGTTTTGTGTGAAAAGTGTTTTTATATGAAAAAGTGTTGTGAAAAAAAAAATTATTTATATGAAAAATAAGGTGTTCGTGAAAATGTTTTGTTGTATTGAATATATTTCATCTGTTATTTGTTTAATTGTTAATGTATTGTTTGTTGTGTTGTGTATTCGAAACAAAGGATTTACAGGACTTGTGCCTTATGATCCCGAGTTTGAAGAAAATAAAAAAATAAAAATAGAGAAAGGACTCGAAAAACTAGAAATTGAAGTGGAAAACTTTCAAGATAA
Organism: Papilionanthe hookeriana x Papilionanthe teres; assembly: GCA_022702705.1. NCBI lineage: Eukaryota > Viridiplantae > Streptophyta > Magnoliopsida > Asparagales > Orchidaceae > Papilionanthe > Papilionanthe hookeriana x Papilionanthe teres. Next base: position 84,189,168 of record CM040424.1, read on the forward strand.
TAACATGGAAAATCATCATACTTCATTGAGGGATTACGTAAATCCTACGACAGATGAAATTCACTCTAGTATACAAAACCATGTCGTAGAAGCTGACTCGTTTGAAATAAATTATGAGATTATCCAACCGGTACAGAACAATCAGTTTGGGGGAACTCCTTTAGAAGATCTCTATTTACACTTATCAAATTTTTTAGAACTTTATGCTATATTTCGTTATAACGGTATGTCAGACGATGCTGTTAGACTAAGGCTTTTTCCTTTCTCACTAAGAGATACGACTAAAATGTGGTTATACTCATTAGCACCTGGTTCTATTAAAAATTGGGAGGAGTTAACTCAAAAATTCCTAGCTAAGTATTTTCCACCTTCAAGGACTACAAAACTTAGAAATGATATTATCTCATTTTGTCAGTATGAAGAAGAATCAATATACGAAGCCTGGGAAAGATTTAAGGAACTCCTAAGAAAGTGTCCACACCATGCTCTGCCCGATTGGTTAATCATTCAAACTTTTTATAAATGGTTAGTAGGATCTCTTAGGTCTATAATTGATGCTGCCGCTGGTGGATAATGAATGTCAAAATCATTTGATGAAGCGTATGCATTAATTGAAGAATTAGCTACAAATGAATTTCAATGGCCCTCTGCAAGGGTAAATAATAAAAATGTAGCTAGTATTTATGATACAGATACACTTTCAACTCTTGCATCGCAGATTGCTGCAATATCAAGGAAGTTGGACCAATTTGGAATGAACCAACCTTAATTTACTCCTGTAAGTGAGGAAAGTTCGTTAGGGCATATAATTGATTCTAAATTATCATATGAGACTTTAAATATCATAAACAACCCGTACTCTAACTTTTACAACCCAGATTGGGAGAACCATCCTAAATTTAACTGGAATCATACTACTGACGGTGGAAACTAACAATGGGAAAATAATTATACAAATCCTAATGGAAGTTGGAATAATCAGGGGAACACAAACTATAGACCTTCATATCCACATGACTCTAATAATGATCAACAATTTGAGGATAAGAAGATGTCTATGGAAGAAGTAGTATCGCAAATGAGAAACCAGTTGCAAAGTCAAAATGCTGCAATTAGAAACATAGAGAATCAACTGGGACAAATTGCTAATTCACTTAGCAATAGACCCAAAGGAACACTTCCTAGAAACATTGAGATCAACCCTAAAGAGAACACTTATGAACAAATAGAAGCTGTCCAATTAAAAATTAGAAGAGATATAGAGGATGAGGTTAGAAAAGAGAAAGATGTTGTGAGAGAAACAAAGAAAACTAAAAGACCTGAAGAACATATTTCTAAGGATCTGGAAAAATTAATATCTCCAACTAAAATCAATTTGGAAAGACAACCACCTCCATTTCCTCAAAAACTTAGACACCATGAGTTGGATAAAAAATTTTCAAAGTTCATGAAAGTACTTAAGAAGTTAACGATAAATATTCCTTTCACTGAAGCTTTGGAACAGATGTCAAGTTATGCAAAGTTTAGAAAAGATATATTAAACAAGAAAAGGAAATTTGGAGATTATGAGACAGTTGCACTAAGTGAGGAGTGCAGTGCCATACTTCAGAAAAATTTTCCTCGGAAACTTAAAGATCCCTGTAGCTTTACAATTCCTTGTGCAATTGAAGAAAAATTATGTGGAAAAGCTTTATGTGATTTAGGGGTGAACATTAATGTGATGCCTCTATCTATATTTAGAAGGTTAGGTTTAGTCGATATTTCTCCCACTACTGTAACCCTTCTGTTAGCTGATTGATCTATCATTTATCTAAAAGGAGTTATAGAAGACGTGCTTGTTAAAGTGGATAAGTTTATCTTTCCTGTGGATTTTATTGTATTAGATATGGAGGAAGATAAAGATATTCCAATTATTTTGGGGAGACCTTTCCTTGTTACTGGACAAGCTATGATAGATGTGCAAAAAGGAGAGTTGACTATGAATATTAATGACCATGAAGTTACTTTTGATGTATTAAAGACTATGAAATATCCAGCTAAGAGAAAAGATAATGATTTTTTTTGGATGGATGAAATTGATTATCTAAGTAAAGATCATTTCCAAGAAAGTTTTGAGAGTAATTTAAAAGATGAGATTGAAATAGATTTTCATGATGATTCGAAAACATTACTTAAAGAAGACTGTATGTATGTTCAGGAGAGGTATGAAAGGATGGACGATACCAAAAATATTAAACTTTTAATTCCATTTATTGAAAAATCTCATGAACTTAAGGTGGATGTACCCCATACAATTTTAAAGCCTATCTATTTAGGGAATTCATCTACACCACCAGTCTTTATATCTTTAGATGTGACTCGGTCACAAGAAGAACTTGAATTGAATGATGAACAATTGAACTAAGATTTGGAAAAGAATTTGAGGATAAATTTTAAAAGAACTTTGAGTTGAGAAAAGAGGATAAGGATATTGGGAGACCATTGGAAGAAATTCCTAGGGAATTAGAAAACCTTATTTCCTCAACTAAGATAGATCCTCAATCATTTAATAATTATAAAGGGGAAGAATTGAAAGATAACTTGAATCATAAGAGTGACATAGAAGAATTTGATCCAGAATCTGAATTATCTAGAGAGAATTTAATCCAAAATTTGGGAAATATTAAAATATCTTATAAAGATCCATTTCTTATAAATTTCAAGGACGATATTAGTATGCGGATTAAAAAAATCAATAGAAGAATATTGGATCTAGAAAGAAATATGAGGAACAATGATATAAATCCAACTGAAAATGAAAAGCTAAATGAAAAATTAAAATTTGAGGATTTCATAGGAATCCCTGGATCTGGAAAAGATAGGGCGATTGATCGAGGATTACCTAATTGGAATTTTGATCCAGGTGGAATCATTTGTCGGGCTAATGACGTTAAACCAAGCGTTTTATGGGAGGCAGCCCATAGTTATCAGTGTGCTTTGATTTAGTGTGCTTGAGAGTCATGATTGTCAGTGATCTATTGTATTTGTTTTATAGTGGATTGATCAGTTTGATTGATGATTAGTAGATGTTTGGATTATTAGTAGTTTGATTTGATCTTTGTGTGTTATGAGGGATGTGATTCCTTAACTTCTTGTTATGGCTAGAATTTATCTCTTGTAGTAGTTGGATTAACGAGTCCACTGTGACTTGGGTCTCGCCCAGACTTGAGTTTTACAAGAGAAATCATGAATTTCGAACATTGATAGTTTCATCTTAATTTGTTACTTCCTTCCTACAACTTTATTTTCATTAGGTAGGAGTCGCGAACCTATTTGATGAACACCATGCGGTTGATTTACACTATCTTTATAACTGTTAGTGGTGCTTAATTATAAGGATTAGATGATGCCTGAGATTGGTGTCCGGAAACCAATTTATTAGAGATAATCTTATCTTTGGGATTATAATCTATAAAATCATTTTAAAGTACCTAATTTACTAGTATAGTTATTCCGTTAGAAATTGAAGGTAACGTAGTGAGATTGGTTGAGTTAAAGGATGAATTAACCTCATTTATCATATGTGTGTTTATGTTTGTGTTACAACTTTATTTAGGTATTGAAGAACATTTTTTTATTCCCTTACTGATACCTACAATGCTAGTTAGACTTTGGTTTAGTTAATTTCATTATGGCATGATTAGTTTAGATTTACTTTCTGCTACATATTGTTCTGTCCTAATGAATACTTGTAAATGGATTTGATAGACATTTATGGTAGATAGAACTTCTAAACTATTTTTCTTCCTGCTTATATTTTTTGTACTGAATTTTATATATGTTAAAAATTAAGTTTGGGGGTAGGAAGAAAAATAAAATTTTAATGTGAAAATACTTCCTTTTAGTGTAATTTTATTTCAAGCATGTTTTAGGTTAGCTTTACTTTCTCCTACAGTCATTATATCCTGATTATGCATGATATGAATTTGATAGGATGTTATAGTAGTAAGTATATTCAACCTTTACTTTTTCTTCCTGCTACATTTTATGGAAGTAATTGCAAAATATTTTTGAAATTTAAGTTTGGGGGGAAGAAAAATATTAACTCTTATTTATTCTCAATTGTTATATTTTCAAAAATTATTAGCATAACTTCTGGCAATTGAACCTCGCTTGAGATAACTAAAACTTTTTATTTCAGTTGAATATTATGGAATGATTGGATGAAAGTTTTTAGTAATAAAAGTTAATTTTATAAGGATAAGATATTTGGTATGAAAGAGTTTGATTATATTTAACTATTTAAAGTAAAGAAAACTGTATTTTTGAAATGTTAAGAAACTTAAAGTATTGTGTGTTAAGAAGAGATTGTGACTTTATGATGAATAATAAAGCTCATACCTAATTATAAAGTAAGGATGTGTTTCAAGTTTGAACTTTAGAAAGAGGAGGGTGAAGTTCAAAATCATTACAGGCTCTCCAGATATAGTAATCCTCATTAAAAGAAAAAAAAGAGAAAAAGAAAAGAGAGTGAAAAAAGAGGATTGAAAATGATCCCTAAAGAAAAGAAAAAAAAAAGAAAGAAAAATATTTATGAGGAGAAGCTTGAGGAGATGCCTAATCAAAAATTGGCTTCACTTGAGTCACCCTAAAGGGAGAACTTGATTTCATTTCTGAAATTATATTTAAAGTATTGGCCTACATTCTGATGAAGTTTGCATGAACTCCTTTTTCACATAATCTTTCAAGGCACTCTTAATGTAACAAATTATGGTTTATCTTGAAATAAATAGAAGACTAGAACCCTTTGAATTGATTGATGAATATTCTTATACTTGTAGCGTTAACCTGAGTTACTGAATTTATTTCTAAAAATCTAACCAATATATTCTTTTGAATGAAAAATTTTAGTGTCTTACAGGTGAAAAGTACATTGCCTTGAGTTATAATTTTATATAGTAAGTGTTACTTGAGGACAAGCAACAGTTAAGTTTGAGGGATTTTGACACGCCTAAAATATATACGCTTTTTGCTATATCATTTTACTCATTTTTTTATGATATTACACTTTAAAGGAAGGTATTTTGTATGTTTTTTGGTTTCAGGTACAAGAAATGATGATTGGAGCAAAAGGAAGCAAAAACGGTGCAATTTGGAGCAAAAACGAGCAAGAAACGAAATTTTGCCCTGACACCTTTCGATAAGTCTTTCGACTCTTAATCTCTTTTATACTTCTTGCATATTTTTGAATGAGATTACACTTTAAAGAAAGGTTATTTTTTATGCTTATTTTGTAGGGCTATATGTTACGAACGCAACGCAACTGAAATGGGGCGAAACGGAGCTAAAACGGAGCCAAACGGAGCCAAACGGTGGAGCTGCGCAGAGTCATCTCACCGACGGCGGCCTCGATCTCGCCGACGGCGAGATTTTCCTAAGACAGTCGTAAAATGGCCAAAAAGGCCGCCGACAGCTGCCTCAAACCTGCCGACAGCGGCCCGAACGATCATGAACCGACTTTTAGCGGTTTTGGGCCAAAATTCGACGTATTTGGACGTTTTTTCGAAGGGGTGCTTAAGGAGACTCTTGGAAATTCGTCCACACTCTTTAAAATGGCGAATATATGTTAGAAATGAGAGAGAAACAATAGAGGAAAGAAGAGGAAAAAAGAGAGGAATGTTTAGGATTATTAGATTAAGAGTAGAAATGTAGATTTGTACTCTTTTGGAGAGATTGGAGAGGAGATTTTGAGAGAATTTGTAAGGGATTTCGCTAGCATTGCATGGATCGCCAGGAGACTTTATGGGAGAGATCTTCGTCTTTCTTTCAATGGGAAAAAGCTAAGTATTGTTCTTCATTATCTTATAATTTTGTAAACATTTATTTAGTGGATTTGCTTTTGTTAAATGAGGTTTCCTTTATGTTTTCTTCGTGCTTTGTGATGTATCTCTCATACTTTTTCTTCCTCTTTGGAAATAGCGGCATGAGAAGATTATGCCATTATTTTTCTTTTACTTTTCTTTTGCAATAAGTAGAAATCATGTTTAGGATTTTGTGATGCAATCATGTTTAGGATTTTGTGATGCATGGTAGAAGTAAATTTAATTATAAATGTGATGGTTTTTACTTGCACTTAATTTACATTGCAATAAGGGCCCATTGTAGTGTTAAAATTCATTGTAATTGCGTTAAAGTCCCGAAAGGGCAGATGTAATTCTTAACAAAGTGGAACCACATTCAAAATCCATGGATGGTGAAGTTCATGGGAATTGAATCAAATAAATAGGGAAATAATATTAATTGGGCGTAGAATTGGAGATTTTAGAGTGACATGCTAAAATCCTCAATTCGGTTCTATCGTTTGGGTGCTGAAGCGGAGATGTTAGCCCTCAGGCGAGGGGAATGTGGGAGCTCCGAAGTGAGAGTCGGTATCCTCCCAGCCTAGCCACGGATTCAGTAACCAAGCATAGGATTAGTCAATGTTCTTTATGCCTGGACCAAAGGTTAAAGAATAGGATTGCTCCTAATTGACACATACAATATTTGATGCATCTCATTCCTATACATTATCTATTTCATTACATAAGAATAGTAGTTTTTAATATCTCAAAATTCTCCAAACCAACTCATCCAAAAAGGGTTATCTTTAGAATTATTATTTGCATTTAGATATAGTTACTATCTTTACGTTTAACACTTGCATTTAGGAATAGTTGCTAGATAAACACAATTTTAATTGACATTCCAAGCTAAGGACTATTAGTAGTAGACTATAATTTGACTAATGACCTCTTACTTCACTTCCTTGTGGGATCGATACTGGGGTTTTTAAAGAAAGCTCTATATTACTTGAAACGATACGTATGCTTGCATAGTACCCATAGTGTGTAAAATATTTTTTATTTTTTATATCATTTAAGATTTTGCACACTAGCCGCTATTTATAAATCGGGTCAAGTTTTTGGCCATCTTTTGGAAGTTAATTTACTAAGTAATTGCGGGTCGGGTCACCTACAGAGGGCAGTCCTAACCTTGATCCAAATGTCTAACCTTGGAGCTTTATAAAATTTTATCAAAATCCTTTAATTTTCATTTAAAAGTATTCATGCGGCGTTTGTTTTATTAAGCAAAAGAAATTTTATTTTAATTTCATAAAGTAGTGCATTCCACATGTTAGTCATTCCAATCGAGTTGGGACTACTAACAACCTAAGAATATCGAGGACAACTATCCCACCAAGAGTCGGTGAATAGTATATCGGTCCTTATCCTCTTTCTTATCAAAGGTCCTTGAGGTAGGATATACTATTCTAAAATTCTCACATTGCATTGTATCCCCCGTTTTAGCACACATAAGCATTATCGTTATTGCTCTAGCCACCTAGACCTATGTCGACATATTTTTAGGTTGTGTTGTATTTTAGAAAAAGGGGTCGCCAAATAGAAATTGTGCGGCGAATTTTAAGATTTTAAATTTAGTTTAAATATATATAATTTGAAAAGTAGCATTTGATTTTTTGAAAAATAATTTTAATTCTGAAAATTTTAAGATATGAAATCAAACTGATCTCACATCCCGAATAGTTTATATAAACGAGCACCACATCACAAACCGTGTATCTATCCTGAAGAATAGACACACTACTTGACGATGGGGCTCAATTAAATAAAGTAGAAGATTTGTGACATCTGTTTGGTCTGCGAACCAATTTTATAAGCCGACAAGTTCCCCTGCTTAATATAAAGGAATTAAGCAGAGTTTATATTACCTGGGTTGTTAAAGTTCTCTATAAGGGCAAGCCCCTATAGTTAATTAAATCTTAAATGAAGGGAATCATTTAAGAAAACTCTCGATAATGATCAGTGGTTTTGCTCTCAAGAATTTTAAAGTTTAAGGTTTCAAAAGATTGAATTTTTGGAAGTTTCAATAGGGAATGGATCAAATTTGGAACAGTTATTTTCAGGAGTCCAAAGGAAGAGAAGTAAGAGAAGCTAAGGATCCAAGAAGAAATCTTGGCAACTTCCCAAACTATCCAATTATTTGGCTTCAATTTGGGAGTTTATTTAATGTTTCAATCCTGCCAATTTTAATTAATTAGGACTTATATTAGTATGACATAATCATACAAATAGCCTCAAAGATATGAGGGTTTATGTCGTACCAAACGACTACCACGGAGTCCTAAGACCGGTTAGGGCTTAATTTGCATAACATGTGATCGCTGAAAATTTTATTAAGAAATTCATACCTATTTTTGATGAAATTGCACTTTAAAGAAAGGTATTTTCTTTATTTTATTGCAGGAATGAAGAATTTAGGTGATAAAAGCAAAAATCATAAAAAGGAGCGAATTTGGAGCAAAAAGGAAGAAAATAATGAAATTTGTGCTGAGTCGCCGACGGCGAGATCGAGCCCGCCGACGGCGAGGCTACGAGGAGACATTTATGAAGGAATTATAACTATCTCGCTGACAGCGAGCCCGAGCCCGCCGACAGCGAGATAGCGCAGTTTGAAGATCTTCAGAAGCCTCGCCGACAGCGAGGTAGTTCGTCTCCGACGGCGAGCTAGTTCAAATGGCTCTGATACATTGAACCTGGACACTTTTTGAAGGGATGCTTACACACCTCTTGGTCCTTTGCTCACCTCAATATATAGAGGCCGAAATTAAGTCTTTAGTGTGAAGTTTTGTGTCTTAGTGTGTGTCTTACAGAGTCCTTGAGTGTTATAAGTAAGTTATTTTAAGTCTTTATTGAGTATTTAGTGAGTTAGTGAGTTTTTAGTGAGTCTTCATTGCATCTTGGAAGGAAGAGTCGAAAAGACTGCGAGGAGTCCGCTAGGGATAAATTGAAATAAGTATTTGTATTTATTTTTTTTTTAACTTTAAATGAAATCCATGCTTAGTTTAGTTCCCATGCATTCTGAGTAGTTTTAGTCTTTCTCCCTGTGATGAAATTAAGTGACTTGATGAACTAAAAATAGAAGTACTTTTATATATTAATAAATTGTGATAATTTTTTCTTAAAACTTAATTTAGATTCAAACTGGCCATTTAAATTATTAAAATGTGTTGATTATCAACTATAGTAAAAATTACATCTGATATTCGGGGAATTCAAAAGCCTTGGAAGGAAAGTGCAAATAAATAGGGAAATAATATCATCGGGCGTATAATTGAGCATTTTAGTGTGACGGACTAAAATATTCAATTCGGTCCTATTGTTTGAGAGCTGAAGTGTAGATGTTAGCCCTCGGGCGAGGGGAACGTGGGAGCTACGAAGTGGCGATCGGTATCCTCCCGGCCTAGCCATGATTCGGTAATCAAACATAGGATTAGTCGATATTCTTTACACCTGGACTAAAGGGTAAAGAATATGAATGCTCCTATTTGTCACAATACCTTAAAATTATCTATTTAATTTCATCAATCACTTAAATTTCTAAACAAGGGGAAAGATACTTTTCCGAATAGTTAAGACTTATTTAGCAATTAGTTTAAATTCCCGCACTTTCAATACGTATTAATTTTCTACTTAGTTAAGTTACCTGATTAGAATACTTAGTTTACTTTATTGCGCTTAAATTTAGAACTCCAAATTTTCGTATACTATTTTAGAATTATTATTATTATTTTAAAATTAGCTGTAATTTTATTTTCTCTTTCTCTGTGAGATCGATAACCAGGACTCCACTAGAGCCCTGTATTACTTGATACGATACGTATACTTGCGTATCACCCACAACATAAACAATTACAATTCTATACATATAATATAACGCGGTTAAGTTTTTGGCACCGTTGCAATTAAATTAAAATATCATAATATAAAATCGTGGGGCAAGTTTTTGGCGCCGTTGCCGGGGATCGAACCCGGGTCACCCGCGTGACAGGCGGGAATACTCACCACTATACTACAACGACTAGCTCAACATAAAAAAGATAAACAATTTGCTAAATTCCTTGAAATATTAAAGAAATTAACAATCAATATACCTTTTGTCGAAGCTTTAGATCAGATGCCAAATTATGTAAAATTTATGAAAGATATTCTAAATAAGAAAAAAAAAATTCACTGATAATGAAATAGTCACACTTAGTGAAGAGTGTAGTGTTATTATTCAGAAGAAGCTTCCTGAAAAATTAAAAGATCCTGGTAGTTTCACTATACCCTACGCTATAGGAGAAAAATTTTATGGAAAAGCTTTGTGTGACTTAGGAGCGAGCATCGATCTAATGCCTCTATCGATTTTTAAGAGATTAGGATTAGGAAAAATTACACCTACTTCGGTAACCCTTCGATTAGTCGATCGTTCGATTACATATCCTAAGGGAGTTATTGAAGATGTGTTAGTAAAAGTGGATAAATTTATCTTCCAGGTAGATTTTATTGTTTTAGATATGGAGGAAGATAAAGAAATTCCTATCATTTTAGGAAGACCATTTTTAGCTATCTTGGAAAAGCTATGATTGATGTTCGAAAGGAGAATTAACTATGAGAGTAAATGACCGAAAAGTTACCTTTAATATTGAAAAATCAATGAAATATCTCGTGCTTTAGAAAAAGATGATGAATGTTTTCGGATGGAAATACTTAAACATTTGCAACAAGAACATTTTAAGGAATATTACGAAGATAAATTAGAAAAAGAAAACACTGAATTAATTGAAGATAATAATGAAGAACTAGATTATATTCAGGAAAGATTTGAATTTTTAGATAATACGAAAACAACGACAAGAATATAGTTCCATCGATTATTAAACCTCCCGAACTTGAGCTAAAAATATTACACGATCATTTGAAATATGCTTATTTAGGTAATTCTTTAACTTTACCGAGTTATTATTTCGTACGCATTAAACGAATCTCGAGAACAAAAACTTTTAGAAACTTTAAAAAAATATAAGAAAACTTTTGGTTGGACTTTAGCAGATATTAAAGGAATTAGTCCTTCGATACTGTATGCATAGAATTATTTTACATGATGAACATAAACCTAAAGCAAATCCCAAAGGAGATTAAACCAGATAATGAAAGAAGTAGTTAAGAAAGAAATTTTAAAATGGTTAGATAATGGTATCATATATCTTATATACGACGAGTGCTTGGGTAAGCCCGATTCAACTGTGTTCTACAGAAGGGAGGAGTGACGCGTCACTTGCCAATGAAAATAACGATCTTATTCCTATAAGACGAGTTGCTTGGTTGGCGTATATGTATTGATTGTAGGAAATTAAATATCGCCACCGGGAAAGATCACTTCCCTTTACCATTTCTAGACCGGATGTTAGATAGATTAGCCGGACATAAGTATTTTTGTTTTCTAGATGGATACACCGGTTATCATCGAAATACAAATTGCTCCGAGGATCAAGAGAAAACTACATTTACTAGTCCTTATGGAACTTTCGCTTTTCGAAGAATGCCTTTTGGATTATGTAATGCACCGAGCAACATTCCGAGAGATGTATGATGTCTATATTTAGTAAGTTAATTGACAATGGAATAGAAGTATTTATGGATGATTTCTCCGTATTTGGAACATCATTTGACACATGCTTAACTCATCTTGAAAAAGTATTAGAAGTATGTGAGAAAACAAATTTAGTTCTAAATTGGGAGAAATGTCGATTTATGGTTTTGGGCGGCATTGTGTTAGGGCATAAAATTTCGGAAAAAGGCATGGAAGTGGACCTACGCAAAAATTCGAGTTATAGGCTAAATTACCACCTCCAACTACGGTAAAAGGGGAAAGAAGTTTTCTTGGACATGCTGGATTCTACAGACGCTATATTAAAGATTTTTCAAAAATTACTAAATCTCTATGCCAACTTCTCGAAAAGGACAAGAAATTTAAATTTTCAATCGAACGCCTGAATGCTTTTGAACTCTTAAAAGAAAAATTAATTACAACACCTATAATAGTTTCACCTAACTAGGAGAAACCATTTGAGCTTATGTGTGATGCTAGTGATTATCTTTGTAGGAGCGATTCTTAGGCGAAGATATGAAAAGATTTTTAAAGTTATATACTTATCTTTAGTAAAACTCTAAATGATGTTGAAATAAATTATACGATTCTAGAAGAGAATTATTAGCGGTAGTATATGGTTTTAATAAATTTAGATCTTATCGATTGGAACAAAATGTATCGTGCATACGCGATCGTTACGTTATCGAATATTTAATGCAAAGAAAGATTCCGAACAAGATTAATTAGATGGATGCTATTAATGCAAGAATTCGATTTTTAGATCGTTAATAAGAAAGGAGCTGATAATCGAATTGCGGATCATTTATCGAGATTAGAAAATCATGAATTATCCGATATTGAAAATGAAATTATAGACAGTTTTCACGATGAACAACTATATAATATCAATGAATGGAAAATACCATGGTATGCTTGATATAGTAAACTATATAGTTAGTAATATTTTACCACCTATGCTAACTTTGCAACAACGAGAAAAAATTCATCCATGATATGAAAACCTATTTTTGGGATGAACCATATTTATATAAGCAATGTAAGGATTTAATTATTAGAAGATGTGTACCTTATGAAGAAAGCTGAACCAATTATTCAAAAATGTCATGATTCGATTTTGGAGGACATTTTGGGACTGATAAAGCTGCTTATAAGATTCTACGATACGAATTTTACTTGGCCTACTCTATTTAGAGATGTATACGAGATATATTAAAACTTGCGATAAATGTCGAAAGAGTAGGAAATATATCTAGAAGAAACGAAATGCCTCTAAATTTTATATTAGAAGTTGAAATTTTTGATGTTTGGGGATTAGATTTTATGGGACCTTTTATTCCTTCGTTTGGAAACCCATATATTAGTAGATTGTTGATTATGTTTCCAAATGGATTGAGGCACTGAAGCTTTACATAGGTGTGATCTTAAGAGTGTTTCAAAATTTCGATGAAAAATATTTTTACTAGATTTGGAATGCCGAGAGTGATTATCAGCGACGGAGGAACTCATTTTAGAAATAAATACATTCACAAACTAGTAGAAAAATACAATATTACTCATAAGATATCCATTGCTTATCATCGCATACTTAGCGGATTAGTGAAGTATCTAATCATGAGATTAAACGTATTTTAGAAAAATGCTGTAAACCGAATAGGTTAGATTGGTACTATTAGATTAGACAACGCATTATGGGCTTATAGGATCGCTTATAAAACTGCGATTGGAATGACTCCTTACGAGGCTTATATATGAAAAAACATGCGACTTACCGGTTGAATTAGAACATAAAGCATATTGGGCGATTAAAGAATTTAATTATAATATGAAGGAAGCTGGTGAGAAGAGATTGCTACAATTAAATGAATTAGAAGAATTAAGAAATGAATCATATGATAATGATCGGATTTTTAAGGAAAAGATGAAGTTATGGCATGATCGAAAGATTAATCAGAGAAATTTTGAACCAGGACAGGAAGTTTTGCTATATAATACTAGATTGAAATTATTTCCTGGAAAATTGAAGTCTCGATGGTTAGGACCTTTCACCATAACTCAAATATTTTCATACGGAACTATAGAAATCGAAGATCCAAAAGCTGGACATAAATTTAAAGTTAATGGACATAGATTAAAACCATATTTTGAAGGTATAAGACCTAACTATAAAGAGGTTTTAATGCTTAATCGACTCGATTAATAATTGAAATTAGGTCGGGCGACGACGTTAAACCAAGCGCTTTATGGGAGGCAACCCATATTAGTTATCTATTTTTATTGTATCTTAATAGTTAGTTTATATTATTGAAACTTTACTACTCAATTATTATTAAGAATCATCACATATTTGAACCTTTATGATGAGAAAAGAAATTATTCGATTTAGAGCAAAATTGGACATTATTTTGGAATCTCGCCGACGGTGAGGTCGATACTCGCTGACAGCGAGGTTCGCGCCTAAATTAAATTCAGTTTATTTATCGAGCTCGCTGACAGCAAGAAACGTCCCACCGACAGAGAGAACCTGAAAGGCAGTTTTTATAATTGAGTTGCCGACGGCGAGAAACTTCTCGCCGACAGCAAGGAAGTTATAAAGATGAGTTATTTATACTCTAAATGCCGATTTGGACGGTTTCAACACCAATTCCTTAGTGAAAACCCATTCTTAAATCATTCTAGATCTGTCATCTCCACTAAAATTCATTCCATTCACCATAATGGCCTCCAAATTCTTAGATTCCTCTAAATCTGGAGTGTTTAACTGGAGAAAATTTGTGAGTGCGGAAGCGCAGCAGATCTTCAATAAGGTTTTGGTAAAGAAAAGAGTTATCAAGGAACGGGGATTTGTCGATCGAGGATTAGAGAATTCCACTACGAAGATAGAAAAAATGATCGCGCGAGCGGCATGCTAGGAGGTATTACGTTACACTACGTCTCGTCGTTGTTATTCCGGTTGTGAAAGAGTTCTACTCTAACTTACATGCGATCAACAATGGGAATATCTACGTCCGAGGAAGATGGGTGACGTTTACTCCATCAAGAGTAAATGAATTATTCTCTATAGAAAACACCCGGTATGTCACTATTCAAATTTTGTGCCTTCTCGATATAATATGAATGAGATATTTCGATATCGATCGATGAACCGGAAGATTGGGAAATGCGTGAAGACGGGTATGTTAGTTTCTCCGCATCACTTTTGAATCCTCGTCTCAAAGCACTGGCACTTTTTCATCTCATCTAAATTGTTACCTACTATGAGGGTAAACAAGGTTTCGAAAGAATGCGTTATATTGAATTATTGTATTCAAATTGGATTGCCAATTGATGTGGGATCAATAATTATTAAGTCTACATTGGGTTTAATTGTGCATGGGTCAGTTAACGGACTAGGACACCCATCTACTATTTTTGCATTATGCAGTCAGTACTAGGTTTCTTATGAAGCTTGGGAAAAGGTTCTGTTACCTTGGAAGCAGCTTGATCCTATAGATATGTTCCCTAGTTTGGACAATAATGAAGACATTACATTCATCGCTGATAGAGCTTCACAGAATAATCCTATAGCAAGGCCTATTTCAGATAAAACGGAGTTACTTATGAAGAAAATTAATGGAATGGAGAAAGAACTGCAAAATATAAGAGATTTAATCGACAATATATCTGATTTATTTGATCACATTGATCTGGAGGATGAAGGAACATTTTGATCATTACGGACACTCGGAAGCTAGTTTTCTTCATTTGCCGAGACGAAGGGTTGGATCACTGAAGAATGCTGCTCGGAATTTCCCTTCGAGTCCTTTACTATAACTTATTTGTGCATCATCGTCATATCGGAAATATCAGAGAAGATGAAGATTCTGACCTTGAAGAGTAGTAGTAAAGATTTCTATAGTATGATTGAATTTATGTTATTTGATTTAGATTTAGATTTTATTATGTGTGGAGTGATGATTTGAATATCTCAAACTTAATTGAGATATGTGTCATAGTTTTGTATCGGCATTTAGTGTGTCGTGGATTGGTTTGCGATCGTTGATTAGTAGTAAGAATTGAAATTTGAAGTTTGATTATAGAGTTTAAATTATGTTAGTTTGTACATCCCATGGATTTCAATATTAAAGTTAATTTGTTGTGTTGTGTAAATTTGTTTGTGTATAAGTAGCTAATCTTCATATTAAATTAATAAATGATGTGATCGGAAATATAATATAAGACAGATCAAGGACGAAAATGAGTGACGAATTTCAGAAATTTAAAATTTTTGGAATCTCGCCGACGGCATGAAAAATCCCGCCGACAGCGAGATCGATCTCGCTGACAGCGAAGAATTTCTCGCCGACAGTAGATTTTTCCGAGAGTTTTGGTTCGAAAAATATTAGCTCGCTGACGGCGAGAAAAATCTCGCTGACAGCGAGGTTGGAAAAAACATATATTTTGACCGGTCAAAAAGACTATTCATCATCCCCAACCTCTCATTTTCTCAAAAACCGACCTAGGGCTTGAGAGATCTTAGATTTGAAGCGATTTCAACACTTTTTAACACCGGATTTCATCTTCCCTTGATCGATGTATGGCTCCACGACAGAAACGTTGAGTAGAATTCGATGAAAACCGATTCATCAATGCACGAGCACAGGCTAAATATTTTGAAAACATACAAGGAAGAAAGTGCATTGCGGATCGAGTATTCAAAAATCCGGGAGGAGAAGTAGAGTGGATTATAAAGGAACGAGGTTGGGATAATTTCTGTTACGTTCAATATAGATCGAGTTTGTAGAAGTGGTTAAAGAATTTTATGCCGATTTGATTCGCCATCGAAGATGCACCGATAAAGGTACGAGGGTTTTTTGTAGATTTCAATGCTGCAAGAATTAACGCGTTCTATGAAGTTCATGACTCGCACTTTAGCGAGTATGAAACTTTTGGAACGATGGAAGGACCACTTGGAGGAAGTCATTAACTTTCTCAGCTGATGGGACCGGAGTTTGGAAAATTAAGCGACGAGGAATGAGTGAATTTTCCTCTTTCTAAATTAAATGCGATCTCAAAGCTCGGCATTACTTTATTTGTTCTACTCTGTTACCCACATATCACCACAGTGAGGTAACACGAGATAGAGCAATTCTGAATTTCTGCATTCAGAATAACAGAAGCATCAACATCGGGAGAGTTATTTATCAAAATATCCTGGCCACTCCTTGAAATGAGAGTGGAGCTGGATTGGGCCACCCTGGATTAATTTTTGCACTCTGCCAACTCTCTGGAGTTGAGGCTAGAGATGATGAAGAATGGGTGGAACCTATGAAACCACTCACAGCTTGCCAACATTAAGAAGTATGAATCTCATGAAGGGTGGAGATCGGGAGTGAGAAGTTATTTCACTCAGTCCAGTAGAGATATACCCTCTACTAGCTATGAGCCTCCTGAACCTACCACACCTACCCTACAAGATCTGATGAATGAATTGACCCTGCATATGAGGAGTTTTGAGCAGTTTGGAGAAACAATTGGGAGAATATTTGATCATTTTGATCAAAGGATTGATAATCTGGAGAGGAGACATGATTATGATGGTGAATACCTCCAGCGACATTCGGAATACAAAATTGCATACTATGAAGCTGAACGTCGTTATAGGAGTGGAGATTTAGATGTTGTCTTTCCAGAATGCCCCGGGTATACTCGGTATCATCTGCCTCGGTCTTCTCAGCCTACAGATCAAGGAGGGGATGATATAGTTTGGAACTTTGATGCTGAAGATTAGGATTTTATTTGTTCTATTTGTTTGGTGTAATTTTGAGGACTTTAGATGTTTGTAATATTCAGTACTTTATATTTTGAGACATTGGATGTTAGATTAATTTGCTTGAATTGTTATAATAGTTAGTTTTTGTTTTTGTGTTAGTTAATGGCATTTATTTTTATGTTAAATAAGATGATAGTTTTCTTTAGTATGTTTTTATTTTATTTTGTATAGTTTTAAGTTTTTAAAATTGTTAATCTGTTAGTTCAATTGTTTTTAATATATAGTAATTCATATGTGTAGTGTAGAGTTATTTTAATTGTTGTGTTTAATACTTATCTTAGATTTTATCCTTGCATTTTCTTTAAATTGTTATATATATATGGAGAATACTAACGAGTATGAGTTCGATGAAAAATGAAAAAGCCTGCAAAAAAAAATTTCAAAGAAAAAAGAAATACCTAAACTTCAAAGGTATGATTTATTTACTTTCCCTTTTTCATTATTTAGATTAGATATAAAAATTTAAATTTGGGGGGGAGTAAAATACAAATTTAGTTATTAACTTGTTCTCAATTTCTATTTTTAAATTATTATAAAATGACTTTTATAGCAAATTTTTCAATTTAATTAATATGAATTATTTTATTTAATTATTATAAAAGGTTAAATGAAATATTTCTAGTGCTTTAATTAATTAAATAGAATAAAATATTTAGTTAAAGGGAATAAGAATATAGTAAACTATTTTTAGTAAGGAAAACTATATTCTAAAATTAAAATTCTTAAGTATTCAAGTGGAAAAGAAAAGATTGAAAATCAATGAAGTAAAAACTATGAAGTATATATAAGGTAAGAAATATTTCTAAGTTTCAAATTTAGGAAGATGAAAATAAAGTTCAAAATTATTAACAGGCTCTCCAGATATAGTAATCCTCATTAGTTTAAAAAAAAAATGAGGAGAAGCTTGAGGAGATGTCTTATCAAAAATTGGCTTCATTTGAATTAACCTAAAGGGAAAAACTTAGATATTTTCAAACTTATGTTTATGGATTAGAATTTTACCTAGTAGTATTTTCTTGAATTTCTTATCATATGAATATTTTAAGTAGTTATTCTTTTAAATATAGTCATTCTCGAAATGAATAGTAAGCTAGAAATCTTAGACCTGATAACTAAATAATTTATTTCTATAAGATTAATTAAATTACATGAATTATTTTTTATTTAACTTTATTATGATATTACTTAATCTAATTCATAGTTATTTAAATTGAAAAATCTTATTATAAAACTCATTATTTTTATGTAGTACTAAAATTACTTGAGGACAAGTAATAAGTAAGTTTGGGGGATTTTGATCGTTGAAAATTTTATTAAGAAATTCATACCTATTTTTGATGAAATTTCACTTTAAAGAAAGGTATTTTCTTTATTTTATTGCAGGAATGGAAAATTTAGGTGATAAAAGCAAAAATCATAAAAAGGAGCGAATTTGGAGCAAAAAGGAAGAAAATAATGAAATTTATGTTGAGTCGCCGACGGCGAGATCGAGCCGCCGACGGCGAGGCTACGAGGAGACATTTCGAAGGAATTATAACTTTCTCGTCGACGACGAGCCGAGCCGTCGACGGCGAGCTAGCGCGGTTTGAAGATCTTCGAAGCCTCGCCAGACGCCGAGCTAGCGCGGTTTGAAGATCTTCAGAAGCCTCGCCGACGCAGCGAGGTAGTTCGTCGCCGACGGCGAGCTAGTTCAAATGGCTCTGATACATTGAACCTGGACACTTTTTTAAGGGATGCTTACACACCTCTTGGTCCTTTGCTCACCTCAATATATAGAGGCCGAAATTAAGTCTTTAGTGTGCAGTTTTGTGTCTTAGTGTGTGTCTTAGAGAGTCCTTGAGTGTTATAAGTAAGTTATTTTAAGTCTTTATTGAATATTTAGTGAGTTAGTGAGTTTTTAGTGAGTCTTGCTGTACTGGAAGGAAGAGTCGAAAAGAGCTGAGGAGTGCGCTTAGGGATAAATTGAGATAAGTATTTGTATTTATTTTTTTTTAACTTTAAATGAAATCCATGCTTAGTTTAGTTCCCATGCATTCTGAGTAGTTTTAGTCTTTCTCCCTGTGATGAAATTAAGTGACTTGATGAACTAAAAATAGAAGTACTTTTATATATTAATAAATTGTGATAATTTTTTCTTAAAACTTAATTTAGATTCAAACTGGCCATTTAAATTATTAAAATGTGTTGATTATCAACTATAGTAAAAATTACATCTGATATTCGGGGAATTCAAAAGCCTTGGAAGGAAAGTGCAAATAAATAGGGAAATAATATCACTTGGGCGTATAATTGAGCATTTTAGTGTGACGGACTAAAATATTCAATTCGATCCTATTGTTTGAGAGCCGAAGTGTAGATGTTAGCCCTCGGGCGAGGGAACGTGGGAGCTACGAAGTGGCGGTCGGTATCCTCCCGACCTAGCCGCAGATTCGATAATCAAACATAGAATTAGTCGATATTCTTTACACTGGACCAAAGGGTAAAGAATAGGAATGCTCCTATTTGTCACGATACCTTAAAATTATCTATTTAATTTCATCGATCACTTAAATTTCTAAACAAGGGAAAGATACTTTTTCGAATAGTTAAGACTTATTTAGCAATTAGTTTAAATTCCCGCACTTTCAATACGTATTAATTTTCTACTTAGTTAAGTTACTCGATTAGAATACTTAGTTTACTTTATTGCGCTTAAATTTAGAACTCCAAATTTTCGTATACTATTTTAGAATTATTATTATTATTTTAAAATTAGCTGTTATTTTATTTTCTCTTTCCCTGTGGGATCTATAACCAGGACTCCACTAGAGCCCTGTATTACTTGATACGATACGTATACTTGCATAGCATCCACAATATAAACAATTATAATTCTATACATATAATATAGCGCGGTTAAGTTTTTGGCGTCGTTGCAATTAAATTAAAATATCATAATATAAAATCGTGGGTCAACATGATTATGCAAATGCCTAACGACAAGTTGAGGATTTATGTCGCACCAGACAAACTACCTCGAAATCCTATGACTTGGTTATTTAATTCTAAGAAAGTTTTGCTGAAGTAGATCCGAGTTTTACTGATGACGATGGTTGTGCTGCCCACCGTGCTCCAAGTTCCTTATTGTTGCAGAGGTTTTGTTTTAGAAGTCATAAATCAAAGGATGAGAGAAGTGTTTTGGTTTAGAGAAAATCTTAAAATCCAAGTGTTTTATTTTAGTGTTTTAATTAAAACAAATCTTAAAGTTGATTAAACAGAACCGATTAAGATCTCACGGTTCCGTCATCCCGGCACCGTTATTTTCATCGAATTCACTTAGTCCAGATGAATTTGCTAAACTTAACTGAATGAGTTCCACACTTTCATTTAGACCGTGGGAAATCCCGTTAGCAACACGTGGGTTACATCATCCGAGATATTCCCGATCATTCAACGAGACGTTTTAATTTAATTAAAGTTGTAGTTCTATTGTTCTGTTTGTGATTAAATTTTGAGTTATTTTATATTTTGAAATGTTGTGGCAGTGATTTTTATCTTGTAATGACTTTTAGTTTAATTTTGGTTTCAGTTCAGGGACTATCCAAAAGGTTTTGGTTTTCATGCAACAGTTTTTTATCATGCAAGAAAAGTAAAGTACAGTGCATGTAGGTAAATTGCAATAAAGTAAATTGCAATTAAATAAAGGCGTACCTGGAGGGTCTTCACGTCATCCCAAGCTGCACTTAAAACACATGTTAAGGCATTTAAATATTTCAACAAGTACCTAGGTAAAGGCTAAGGAAAGGTTTTGGTTATCTACCAAAGTCCTAATCCTATAACTAGTCATCTCCTATGACATCTAGGTTCTTGGTTTGGTTCAAGGATGATTTTCTTCATCAAAGAACAATTAAGTTCAATTGTTCTTATAAACATCCCGTCATTTTGAGGAAGTGCTTAAGACGAGTCTTAAACATCTTTTCAATGCCTCTAGGATTGTTTTAAGTCCAAGAGGATTTAATTATACAAGTGAATCAACCATCCAGGAGTTTAAGTTTTGTTCTCTTGCTCAGTGAACTAGGACCATTTGAATATCCCATAAGTGAAGTAACACTTCACTTGATACCTCATTTAGGAGTTATAATAAGAGTTTTCAGGGCAGGTTGGTTTGTTAAAAAAAATTTTAATCATTTTTAATTTAAAATTTGAGTTAATGATTTAAAGTATTTTAATTTAATTATGAGGTTTTAATTAATAATTTTAAGTTTGGAATAGTGTTCAAATTATTTTAGATTTAATTCTTAATGATTTCATTTAGGTTTGTTGTTAAATGATTTTAATTTAATTTAATTCAATTTAATTTTAATTCAATTTAATTTAATTTTAATTTAATTTGATTTGATTTTAATTTAATTTAATTTAATTTGATTTAATTTAATTTTATTTAATTTAATTTTAATTTAATTTAATTTAATTTTAATTTTAATCTTAATTTAATTTAATTTAGTTTTAATTTTAATTTAATTTAATTTTAATTTTAATTATTAATTGAGATTATCCTTTTAATTTCTTTAATTAAGAGTTAAGTATTATTAATGTAATTTATTTAGGGATTTTTTTTTTAAATTAAAGAATAAATATCCTCTTAGTAATATCCCTACTTTAATAATTCTAATTTCTATAATTCTCCCAAAATTTCAATTAATTATTTAATGAAAGTTTTACTTTAATTATATTTGGAATGATTAGTAGATTTCTACCCTTAATCATTTAAGTTTCAATCATCCAAAAATCAGTTTAAAATTAAATATTTTACCCTCCCCTTTTCGATTAATCCTAAAATTTTAATTAAGGGTTGAAATTTTTAATTACCCTTTTGCCCGTCAAGCTTAATAATTCTATAACTCACTAAATTAAGCTCAAATGAACTTGATATTTTCATGTAACCTCACTCACATGTCAATTAAGATATTAGAGGAGAAAATGTGTTTTTTCTGTATTTAATTTATTTATGTAATTATTTTAAATGGAAAATAGAGGTTTTCAAGAAAAACTCAATAACATGACCTAGGAAATGTTTCTATCCTTAAGAAAATTATGGGATGTTTCTAATGACCAAAGGACCATTTGGACCAACTTTGGTGATTTTTTGAATTATATTTTATTTATTAGAATTATTTTGAGTTTTGGAGTATTAATTAATTTAAAAATAAAATTGAAGTTAAAAAATAGGTTTTATATTTTTCTTAAATCTCTCTGACCTCAAGTATTCCAAAGAAATAAGTTTTATATTTTTATGACTTTTCTTTAATTTATTAGAATTATTTTAGTGAAAAGGTTGGAAAATACAATTTTTAATATTAAAAATCACATTAAGCCTTTAAAATTCAATATCTTACCCTAGAGACTTAGGAAAAATATTTGGTTTGTTCCTAAGTGATTAGAATTCAAAATGTGACATTTTGCTGATTTTTAATATTTTTATGATTTTTATTATTTTTAATTATTAAAAATATTAAAATAATGATAAAAATCAACTTTTTTTAGAAAATTACTATTTTAATTTTCCTAAGTTTCTCTGATATCATAGAAGCTCCATTACCATTTTTGTGAATTTTTGAAAACTATTTTGTGAGTTATGAATTTTTAAAGTTTAACTTTGGTTATGTGACTTAATTAATCCATTTGGTGGGGTTAAACATTTCCAATTGATTTCAAATTTTTATGTAATGTTCCTCTGATTCTAAAGATCAGTGGAGAATTGTTTTCATGTCAATTTAATGTGTGGTTACCCCTAATTAATTAATGTTCAATTTTGGGTATTTAAACCAATTAGGGTTGTTCAAAGTGAATTAACTCAAAACCTATTTTTCCTAGGTTCCTCTGGACATAAGAAACATCACCAAATTTTCCTAGAATTTATTTCTCAACATGCTAATTATTGGAATTAAAATACTCAAAATAGTAACATGAATTTGAAAAATCAATAACTTCTCATAGGGATGGCTTCTGACCTTGGAAAATTCAG
This sequence comes from Papilionanthe hookeriana x Papilionanthe teres, assembly GCA_022702705.1. Classification (NCBI taxonomy): domain Eukaryota; kingdom Viridiplantae; phylum Streptophyta; class Magnoliopsida; order Asparagales; family Orchidaceae; genus Papilionanthe; species Papilionanthe hookeriana x Papilionanthe teres. The sequence goes on from CM040424.1 coordinate 84,212,453, forward strand.
AGAATGTTCCCTAGATCAGAGGCTTCAAAAGCCCTATGGTCTCATGTCATGGTAAATTTTCTATGCAAATGGAGAATTAAAATACCTCAAAGAGTAAATAAATCATTAAAAATAAAATACTTGATGAAATGACTTGATTTCTTTTCCACATTATTTTCCTCTGTTCACAGAGCAAGAGGGTATTTTTATTTTATTTTTAGAATTTTTCTACACAAAGTTATGCATTTTTGAAGTTCTGGGCATTTAATAAATAAGAAAATTCCCTATTTATCTACTTATCCACGCGACGCCGCGTCAACCTTGGCATATCCGAAAGCCCACGCGGCGCGCTCCCATTCGACGCTGCCATCTGAGTCAGCTGCCACGGGGCCCGCGGTTCACGTACCATCTCCTGGTCCGACGCCATCTGAGTCGTCCGCTCGATACACGCGCGATCCAACGGCTCCCGGTCATCGTCTACGACTGGTGTGCACCCATGACCGTTCACACTAAAACCCTAAGAACTCACTCAATTCTCAACAGATTTTTGTGTTCTTATGCTCTATGGATTCGTCTTGAAGAGACGAACACATGCATACGGTAAACATGTATTGAAATCGATTCATATTAGATGGAGAATCTCCAGAAGCTCGGGAAGAAGAGAGAGTTCATACCTTTGCTCAGAGAAGTGAAGCTTCGATCTTAGAGTTGTGTCACGTTCAATTGGGTCCAAGCAAGCTCCAGATGAAGTCCCTTGGCCTTGTGAATTGCCAGGTACAAAAGTGACCACGACTCGATCACAAAGCTTGGAGGTCGGAAGCAATGGCCGGCCCGGTGAAGGGGCTTTTACTTGGGAAACTTCTCCTCTTGGTCCGGTGAAGGTGTAGAGTCAATCGATTTGAGGATTGACTCACTCGTGGTGAAGTGTCGTGGTTTTGGGCTTGAATTTCAACTCCGAAATTGAGCTCACAGAGAGGAAATGGCAGGGGAATTTCAGTGGGGATCAAGTTCTCCAGGTGTGAGGGAGAGTTTGGAATGATTTTGGCAGAGTTTCTGTATGGTTTGTTTAAATGCCTCCCTTGGCCGAGAGGAGGTGGTGTTTAAATAGGGCTGGCTGGAGGGCTTCCCGGGGAGGGTTGAAGGCTTGGATCAGCTGCTTAGGTCAAGGGAAGAACAGCCATGGTAGCCATTGGGCATGGGGCAACTCAGCAAGGGAGAATTTCAATGTTTGGCTCCTCCCAAGGTCTCGGCCAAGGCGTTTTCCGGTGGCTGTGGTGGCTGGCTGGCCAGGGTCAGGTCAATCTCAGGCTCAGGGAAGTCAGGGCTTGATTCCTGTGGGTTCAATTGAGTTTTGCCAAGTGTAAAGGGGCTGGATCAAAGTGGCATGGAGGAGTGTCCATTTTGGCTTAATTTGGTTCAAGCCATGGTTTTGGGTTTGGTTCATCTCCCCAAGGCCTGATTTTGGGCTGAGGAGGTCAAGTGGGTCAGGCTCACATGTGTGGTGAAGTCCACATCAATTTTGTTTAAGTTAATTTTGGGTTAGGGTGAGACATTAAAAGAGTTAAAAAGGTTTAGTGAGAGCTTAGAAAAGGCCCCCTCCCCCTTGCCATTAATAGCTTGGTGAAAAGTCAAACCATCCATGGCTTCATGTGGCTTATACATGGCTTCATGGCTCACATTTCGCTTGGCGAGAGTTTGGTCGATTTTCATGAAAAAGGGTTTTAGGAATTTTTGGAAATTTTGGGGTTATTTGATGGGATTTGGCATAATACCATTTTGGTTTGATTTTCATGATGGATTTAGCACTTAGGGAGTGATATTAATTGAGTAAAGATGAGGTGAAATTGTAGTGTGGGATTTAGGATGGGTTTGGGTTTTTAAAATTTGGAAAAGGTGGGCTTTTAGAATGGTTTAAGGGGATGGGCTTTTAAGTTTAAAAATAAATTGGTAAGTGGAAATTTTGTAAAGGTTTGGGCTAAATAAATGTTGGTTTTAGTCTAGAGATGTGTCATGAGTGATTTGGAATCAACTTGAAGTGATTTGGAATTGAATTTAGTCTAATTTGGGTCCCCTTGGTGATAAGGTCAAAATAGGTCAAAATGGACCAACTTGGGCTAAGGTTGGGCTAATGTTGAGATTAATGTAAAATTAATGTTTAGAAATGTTTATGGGAGTGTTTTAAAGAGGTTTCATCTTTGGTTGGGTTTTGATTTTGGGATTTGGGCCTATTTGGGTTAGGTTTGGGTGTAGGCCCATTTAAGAGATTTTGGGTTTGGGTTGAATTTGAGTAGGGTTTGGGTCCAAATTTTGGGCAAATTATGTTAGTGTTTTGTTTTTGGGGATGTTATAAAGTTTTTAGAAAATATTTGGGTCAAATTGGGATTGAATTGGGTTGGTTTGGGCTAAGTTTGGGTCATGGGTCAAAATTGGGCTTTAAGCTTAAAAATGAAATTGGATTCAAATGTCAATCAAATTGGGCTTGCATTTGGTCTAGATTGATATTGGGGATATTTAATTGAATTTTAGAATTGCATTAGACCAAAATTGAGGTCAATTGGGGTGATTTGGTTTGACATTGGTTTCATTTGGGTTTAAAATGGGCTAAATTGAGGGTTTTGGTAAAAGTGAGGTAAATTGACAAAATTGGCCCATGGTGTCGTTGAACAAAATGAAATTGGGAATATTTGGGATTTTTTGGAATTTTCTGGGAATTTTTGGAATTTTTTGAATTTCGGGTCAAGAGGGGTATTTTGGTAATTTGGAGGGTATTGGGGGTATTTTTGGAAATTTTGGTATTTTTTGGCTATGGATGATCAATTTGAGTGGGGGGAAATGTTGAGGATTGATTTTGAAGAATTTTGGGTAATTTAGGTGATTTTGTAAATTTTGGGTAGTTTTAAGGGCTTTTGTTAGGTTTAGTAGGTGTAGGGCCCCGGGGCTCAAAAATTGAAATTTTGGAAAAATGAAAATTGATCAAATTTGAGTAGAATGGAATCGCTTTGGTTGAGTCATGAAGTCATATTAAGCCCATAGGAGCCATGAGATGACTCATTTGAGGCATTCACTATATTGTTCCTAACCTCTTAGCGAGGGCTAGGGGTTAAGGTCCATCCATATGAATTATCCACATGAGTCAGGAGGTCGAAGCTAGGCATGAATAGTTTTAGGATTTGGAATGTGTGTGAAAGTGTAATGTATGTGCGAGTCGGCCCTCACGGACTGTGCCACCTGGGGTAGTCCTAAGGCCAAAGAGTCCTATAGGAAACTCATCCTTTAAACCTCCACATTTGATCTCAACCCACTAGGTGATTAGGGGTTTATAATCAAGCTTGTGGGGTTTGCAGGGAGTTAGGAAGTGGTTGAGCTTCTAAAAGGGACAGGTTCCATCTCTAGTTTTCTAAGATAGTCAAAGGAAAAGCCTAAGGCTAGATCCTAAGTACTAAAGAGAGAAGAGAATACCTCATTAAAAATGAGGTCAACAACCTCAGACTTATATAAGTCTGATGATCTATATGTGACAAACAAATGTCCTCAATTGCCAGAAGGATTTGAGTGTAATGTTCAAGCTGATTTATATGAATTCACTAGCCATGAGGCATAACTTGGTGGGTCCCTAAAGATTTTAAGGACGTTTTTCTTCATTAAAATAGAATAGGTTGAATTGTCCTTCAAAAAACCCAAAAGATCATAATAGTTCTCGGGGAACAACCCTGAAAAGCTTTTAAAATCTTTTGAATAGTTTTAAGTTCTTCTGAAAATCATTTATCCGAGTTTAGTGTTTAGGTTATGCTCAATGTTATATCTCAATTAACCCATGATAGAGGGGACTAGCAAGCTTGAACTTATTGTGTTTAATGAAGATTAATTATGGTTTATTTTCCAACTAAGCCTCAAGTCTTTAGATTAAACTTAACTCACTACTCAACTCAAAAGGCATTAAGTGTAAATGCATAATTTAGAAAAAGTAGTATTAATAATGTTTAATTCATATTAAGAGATCAACCTATTGCTCAACTATTGGTTTGGGACTTTAGGTTGGTGGATTATTAACTTCCTAACTCATGCCCCAACCATTTATGTCATCTAAATTGATTTATTCTTCCAAGACTTAATAATTGGAAAATTGCAATTATAACCTTCTTTTCTAAAAGTGGAAGCTAATAGGTTTCTACCTCTTACCCTCCAATTTAAATCACCCTAATATATTCTTTATGATCAAAATATTTTCCCTTAAATTTTTAACCCATCCAAAATTTTAATTAGGGGTGAGGTTGAAATTACAATTTTGCCCCTATGGCTCCTATCTTCATAAATCTTTTAAATTGATTCATAGAGGCATGAAAATTTGTTGACCTATCTCTCATGGGTTAATTGAAATAACAGAGAAGGAATTATGATTTTTTTATCTTTATTTTTATTTATAAAATTATTTTAATCCAAAAATAAGAATTTTCAAGTTTAATTCACTTAATCAATCAAGGTAAAATTTCTATCCTTAGGAAAATTATTGAAGATTCACTTAGGTCAGCGGACCTCTAGGAAAAATTTCGGTGATTTTTTGAATTATATTTTAATTTTATAATTATTTGTTGATTTTATGGATTATTTACATATAAAATATAAATTAACTTCAAAAATTATTTTTTATGTTTTTATTGAATCTCCCTAAGTCCAGATAACTCATAGAAACAAAATTTTTTATTTTTATGATTTTTATTTTATCTACTATAATTAATTTAACAAAAAAAAATTAAGAAAAATATATTTTTAGCATTTAAAAATACATAATTTAAATTAGAAAAATTAGGAAAAATATTTTAAAGGGTCTCAAATGATCAAAGGATAAGTTGTAACATCTTCGTGTATTTTTTTATTTTTATGATTTTTCATTGTTTTTAAATATTTAAAATTATGAAATAACATTAAAATAAACTATTTATTTTAACCTTAATTTTGTTTTTTTTAGGCTCCTCTGCTCTTAATGAACACTCTATCTAAAATATTTTTTATATTTTTATATTTTTATTTATATTTATATAATTATTTTAATCAAAAATTTATTTTTAATTGAAAGTTAGATTATGAATAAATTTTTTTTATGACCTTAAGATTTTTACAAGAGTCTCATGAAGTGATAAGCTTCAATTTGGCTTAGTTTGGTAATTATTTGAATTATTTTGTTTTTTTTTCAATTTTTGGTATTTACTCAATTTTTAAATAGAAAATATGTTTTGAATTTTTAAAACCTCATTTTTATTTTTCCTAAGTTCTTCTGATCACAGTGAACTTACCAAAATCATTTTTAAAATTTTCTGATTTATATTCTATTTATTATAATTATTTTAAGTGAAAAATAGTGATTTAACATGAAAATTAGGGTTTACTGTGTTAGAGATGCTCTCTAGCTTGGGAAAAATCCCAGAACATCCCTAAACATGAGAGGAATGAACCCCCAAAAGTTCACATTTTTCTGATTATTACTTAATTATATATAATTAAAATAAGGTTAGAAGTATTTAATTAATTAAAAATATAATACATAACAGAATATTTTAATTTTTAGTCCATAATTTTTTACTTTTTGCACTGAGAATTAGGGTATTTTTTATTTTGTTTTTCTTATTTTTCTACACCAAGTTATGATTTTTTAAAGTTTATGTAATTAAATGAATAAAAAATAGCCATTTTCCTACTTATCCTCGTCATTCCTTGTACCCTTTGAATGAACACGCGACACATTTTGATTCGGTGCCTCCATCTGTGTCAGCTGTCACGCTGCTCCGCATTAACATTCCATCCTTTTGTCCGGCGTAATCTGGATCGTCCATCTGATACATGAGCGATCGGATGGCTCCTGCCCTTGTCCTAAGCTGGTGTAACCCATGAGCCACTCATTTTCTAACCCTAATTTCTCTCTTGATTCTCAACCAAATCATGTTGGTTTTGTTCTTACACCTTCATCTACACAAAATGAACCTATCATATGGTTGATCAAGTATGAAATGCAAGTTCACTTCACAAAGGCCCAAACCGAGCTCGGATTTGAGTGTTTTGATCCATACCTTAGTATGAGAGGTGAGGCCTCAATCAAATACTTGCAAAACCTTCGAAGGAGTCTATAGATGGCGCTTGAAGTGCCAATTTGATATGGGAAAGGGTTTGAGTAGGAGTTCCTCCAATAGGTGGTGCGGCCTTGGTGGAAGTCTTAATTTAAGGATTGATGGAATTTTGTGGGGTGGCAGTGAAAATGCCCTATTTTGAGCTCTAAAATTGAGCTCAGATAGAGTGACTGAGATCTAGAAAATTATGGGGATGAGCTTCCCTGGGTTGTGGGAAGGTATGGGAGAATTTTGGCAGAATTTTGTTTTGGTTTGTGCACACTTCATGTTTGGCCGTGGGGGTGCTCAATTTATAGAAGAGGTCATGGCTGCTATCAGGGAAAGCCATGGTGGCAGAGGAGCCGCTTAGGTGGAGGGAAGAAGAGTTCCTCTGAACAATGACAATGAGACAAATCAGGGAGTCCTAATTTTGGGTTTTGTTCATTTGGTTCTTCTCGGGATGGGTGTTTTCAGGCGACTCGGGTGGCTGTCCGGCCAGGGTTAGGTCACCTCTGAGTTTAGTGAAGTCAGAGAAGTTGAGTGGTGAAGTCAATTTAGTTTTATAGTGGCTCCATGGTGGAAATCTAATGAAAATGTGAGATTTGGGCTAAATTGGTTATCTTGAGCTTAACCCCTTGATCAATGGCTAAATCCATGCACAAGGCGGCTAAAAATAATCCTAAGACACCAAGGTAGATTTGAGTGAGCTTAGATGGCTGGCTTGGGCATTGGACAAGGATTTTAATGTTGCATGGAAGATGTAAGTCCAAGTAAATGAAGGAGAGGGAGTGTTCACCTTCTCATGCCATTTTTGGAAAAAATTGACTTTATGATGCCCATGCAAGGCTCCATGAGACATGTCATGCTATGCATAATGTCATTGATAACTTTCATGCAAACGAGATTTTTTAATTTTTATGAATTTAAAGTGAAAATGTCAAAATGCCTAATTTGGATAAAGCTTGATGTATGTGCATGTTATTTTTGATATGATGCCATGATGAAATGATTTAAATGCCATGGGATGATGAAGAAGGGATTTTGTCATGTGGGCTCAACTTTGGGCACTTTTAAATTTGTGAAATAGGCTTTTAGAAATGCATATGGGTATGGGCTTTTACAATGCATGTGATGATTTTAATTTTTGAAATTGATCATGGGATAATTAAATGTATTTAGATTGGATTGAAATTGAGTTTAAACATGTTGGGATTTAATGTGAATTTGAACTTTGGGGAATTTGATTGGTCATGAAGCTTAATTTGAGAATTTTATAATTTTAGGTTAGTTTGGGAACTTGGGGTTTGAAATTGGGTTCAATTGGGCTTGCAATTGTTTCAATTGGGATTAGACATCATGAAATTTAATTTGGATTTAAAGTTGGGGAAATTTGAAATCAATTTGGTGGAGATTGGGGGTAATTTAGGGACTTTAGGCCTTTAGGGGCAATTTGGGAAATCTGGTTAATTTTGGTTAATTTTGGTGAATTTGGATTAAATTGAAGGTATTGGGTGGTTCAAATTGATTTTGGGGACATTTGGAATGAATTTGGAGATTTTAGGAATTTTTGGGGCACGAGGGGTATTTTGGTAATTTTGGTAAATTTGGGGTATTTTAGGAATTTTTGGAAATTTAGGGTACTTTGGTCAATTTAAGTGGTTTGAAATGGTTTGAAATGATTTTTTGGATGTAAATTGACAATTTGTATCATTTTTGGAAAATTAGTGTTCTAGTGGTATTTTGGTAATTTTTGGAATGTTTGGGGCTAAAACGTCAAAATGGAGCTCTTGGTGAAATTGGGTTTACTTGAAGATACTAACCACAAAATCAGCCTTTTGGGTGTCACAAGGCCAAGGGAATTCCCATGGGTCCTCCATGTGTTGGTCGTAGTCACCTTAGCCAAATGTCTTTGGTTTAGGGAACCACCCACATGAGTTCCCAAAAAAAGTGAGAAGAATGGGTTGGGATTGAATGGTCTCAGGGTTCTAGGTTGTAAATGCAATCATGTTGAGGTGTGTGAATGATAGTGAAGGGTTTCAATGTGCAAGGCTGACCAAGGCCACACCACCCAGGGCTAACCTTATGGCCAGGCAATCCTATAGGAACCCTTCTTGAGCTCCCTGTGTTTAGCTCCATCCTACTAAGTGCTAGAAGCTAGAACCAAACATATGGAACTCCAAGAAGAGTAAAAAAGTGTTTCAGTTTTTCTAATCGGATAGGGCTCCATCACTAGTCCTCTAGGATAGTTAACAGGAAAGGCCTATGGCTGGATCCTAAGCTTCTACAGAAAAAAGAATAGACCTCAATAAAAGTGAGGCCAACAGTTGGATTTATGTTACATTCATAAATTAAATCCATTAAGTCGCAAACCTTTATTATTGTATGCCACTTTAGCTGCACTAACCCTTTCACGAATATATTTGTTTCGTATTTCATCTTCAAGTGTAAAGCCAAAAAAAAATCTAAGCTTTGTTGTCTCCACAACTTTTACTAGATTACTTTCATATCTCTAAATTTATTCTGTGAAAGAATTACTTTATATGACACAAGAGTGTTTATCATCCATTGAGAATATAATTTCCATTACCAAAATGAAAATTCACTTCGGACATTATGTTTTACAATGTTATGAACATAATGTTCGAAGTGAATTTCTATGTTAGCAATAGAAATTAAATTTATTGTTGGATGATGAAATGAACCCTCTTACATCTTGTGAAGTATTTAATTTATAGAATATGTTTAGATGTATCTAATAATATAAAAAGAGTTGTTGAGACAATAATTCTTAAGGGAATCTGTGGTTTTACAGTTGTAGAGAAAATGTGAAAGAAATATACTCATGAAAGAGTTAGTGTATCCATACTAACAAACGAGATTTAAGGTTAAATTTGAATCAATGTTAGCCAATTATCGATTTTAGACAGCCATAACAAACTCAACAGGCCGTTAGCATTCTAATTTTGAACTTAGTTGTGGTCGACTCGAAAGAATTTCGATCCAAAATTTTCGTTGGTAGCTTTACTTCTTTATTTTGATCCACTCTTTTTTTGAGCCATAAATAAATGAATAATTTTTGAGTGATTTTTGTTGTTCAAGTTATCTAAAACTTTCACTCTTTTTAATAATGTGATCACCCATTGTAACAACTCCGCCATTAGATCTACTAGTAAAATTAAATACAATGATTTAGTTAAATGTACTTTATCATGTGTTGATTAATGTCAAGTTTGAAGGTACATATTGATATTTGTTCATCAATGTCATGGATTTACAATATATTTTATCTAGATAGAAAAGGGATCACCGAGGAGTTCTTGAACACTATCGAGGCTTTTGTGGTTTCTCAAGGCAGATCAAGATGTACATTTTCAAAACACAAAAATTAAGCACACCTTACACCTGAAAAAGCGATATATGATTTATACCATCAAAGATTTTAGTCTGATTATTGAATTTTGGAATTCATATGGGGAGGTTGACCCTACAACAATCATCTCAGCACCTTCAACGAGTAATAATCCTCAAACTGGAATTGACTTAAGTAGATTTGAAAAAAAGGTCTTTGATGGAACAAGACATCATTATGCGAACCAAATACAGTAGGAAGAGCCACCAAACTCAGAGACTCAAACGTATTATGATTTAATGAATGCATGCTACGTAAAGGCCAATGTGGGAGTTTCACATCTCATTCTAAGTACTATATCTCTCAGAATACTAAAAATAAAAACAGAGTATAACATACCCCGATAGTGCTTCAATTAGTTTATAGGACTACCGAAAGAGACAAATCCACTTGAAAATTTAGTTCCTAAAGATTTATACATGACAAAAAGTTTGGTCTCCAAGTTATGGCTCAAAGCAGAGAAGATTGATTTTTGTATAAATGGATGTATGTTATATTACAAGACTAGTGCAACTGAGACTCAATGCAGATTTTGTACTTTTTCTAGATTCAAACCTCAGGATAGAAAAATTAAAAGGCAGAATGATGTTCCGTTCAAGTGGCTCTTTTATCTACCGCTTATTACACGTCTTCAGAGGTTGTACAGTTCTATGGATATTTTCCACATATTACATGATATAGTAGCAGATCATGGGAAAACAACTCAATGAGCCATCCAACAAATGACGAGGTGTGGAAATTTTTTAACTGCTCATATCCTGAGTTTGCTGTGGAGGCACGTAACGTGTGATTTGGCTTATGCTCTGATGGTTTCACACTATACTGTCAAACCTCATCACTCTGCTCTTGTTGGCTGGTGATTGTTACACTATACAATTTACCAACAGAGATGTGCATGGCAACCATTTTCTTCTTCCTGACACTGATTATACATGATCCCAGTAGCTCTAAAGGGAGGATAGATGTATATTTGCAGCCGTTGATAGATGAGCTGCAACTTCTTTCGGGAAAACGTTCTCACGACGTACGACGTTTCCATAAAGCATAGTTTTCTAATGAAAGACATATGAATGTGTACAATAAGTAATTTTTCTGCATATTTAATGCTATCTGGGTGGAGCAACACGAGAAATTTAGCATGTTCATATTGCTTGAATTCATCTATGGCATTTCCCCTTCAACAAAACAGGAAGAATCCATGGTTTGACTGTCACCGTATGTTTCGAGATGCTGAAAATCCCATTAGAAGGAACATGAATGCATTCAGAAAGAACAAAATTGAGAAATTATTGTCACCTCCTAGAATATCTAAAGAAAGATATACTGCATATTGATAGTGACATTCTAAATATTACAGTTTGTTGTGATGTTTCATCATCTACCCAGTTTGGTGTCATTCATAATCAGACAAAGAAGTCAATTTTTTGGGATTTGCCTTATTAAAAGGATAACATGATCATACATAATATGGATGTCATGCATAGTGATAAATATTTCTTTGATAACATCATCAACACTATGATGGATGTTAATAAAAAACTGAGGATAACGTCAATGCCATACTTGATTTGAAGAAGATATGCAAATGGTAGAAGTTGGAGATCTAAGAAACTTTTGCTTGGGACTCCTCAGGGTACCAAAAGAAGAGGGAGCAGACAAAGCAAAACAAACGATCTGACTGTGGAGGCATGGGGCCCTCTAGCACAGTAGTGGGGTGCTCTCACATACAAATTACAAGCGAAAGTTGTTAAGGTTTTATTTCGGCTTTAAATTTTACTATAGGTTGATGGTATATTCTAATTATTTCATTTAATAGACAAACTATGACATTGGGACGAGAACCTTTCACTGTCGATGTACATGAGAGCACCCATAAGAGATAGTTTGACTAATCATGGATCGACGACAGATCCTGTGTGACCCAAGTAATTTACAAGCTAAACTAATTTGATGTTAATGCATGCTGACTTTGACTATATGTGACTACTTTTCTTTTTGCATGAGAGATTCCAACAGTTGAAGGAGAGTTATCGAAGGCATCGAGTAGTATTACGATCTGAGATCGTGATCTTTTCGAGTATGACTTGTAGAGGGAGGCTGCTAGATTGAGGAAGAAGGGTTGAGTCTACGAGCTTGGGTCACATGTGTTTGCCTATGACGCTCACCCCTCCACCAATGCATCTGCAGCTTCTATGTTTATCACACAAGAGGAGGAGGTCCCCAGAAGTGTTGCCGCATTCTCTGCCGAAATGGAGGCCCACTTCACTTGGATGAGGCTGGAGAGAGAGAGAGACAAACATGGAGGCCAAGTTAGATATAATTTAGCAGCGAGCAAGGCACCATGGCGAGAAATCATTGGAGAAGAAGAAAGAGGTGGAGGACAATGAGGATGAGGGAAATAGAGGAGGATTAGTGGAGATATTTTTCATCTTTTGTTTATATGACTATGTTGAACATTTGAGCAAATATTTTTTCTATGAACATGGATATATTTATGTTAGATTAAATACATTTCGTTTATTTAGTTATTTGATCGGATAATTTATTATTCGAATTCGATTTTAGTCTGTTAAATGCTTGTAATGATTGATAAAATATTGTGATTGCATGTATGGTAATGCAAATACTAAAGAGGAAATTTATTTTTTTGCTGATGCTACAGGTTTTTGATAGCTTACCGTCAGTTATGCGACGACTATATACAATTAGTAGTCATAGCTGACGGTTAGCCGGTGGACGTCTTGTTGGTTAATCAACCAAAAAATAATCGACACCGAATGAACGAAACACCTGCTTTTTAAAAATACAACGAGTGTAACACATTTCTAACTATTTCGTCATGGGTTATCAAAACCAACTCATCACTTGACACCTAACCGATGGCAAACCTACGTTAAACAATCGACGGTTGCGACATCTTTCTGATGATTCGGTGGCCGCTAATTGCTAATTGAGGTATTGTCGGTTATCTAAACCGACAGAAAAGCCCACGCTTGATTGTGCTTTCTAAATTACTCAAAAAGCGATTATCAAATATTTTCGATAATACATTAGTAATTTTATGTCTTCGAAATATCAGTCAGTGTGAAAATTATCGACAAACATTTTAGTTAAGACCCTAAAACATTCTATGTCCATAAGAAAATAAAAGAACCGACATTATTTCTCTAGATAACCGAGTAATTGTGGCCTTCGGAAATGAGCAACATCCCTACTATGACACACACACAGACACACATATACATAGAGGAACAACGAATAATAAATAGAAACACAGCTAGGAAACAGCTATACAAAAAGGAAACAAGCATTTTTAATAACCTAATCACTATATATAATATTTAATTGATTTAGCTAAAATATTGTAGATTTGTGGTCCGCAGAGGTGACAAGATTTCTTATATCCTCCATCGGATGAGAGAGTCTCCGTTCCATGCAAATGCAATTTGGCACATGAACATCGAAGATACCCTCAAAGATATTACAATACCTTTTTTATTTAGTTGTTTTTTCTTGCGGTTTCTTCTTAGATTTATTAAGAAAAATAAAATGGAATATGTTTCCTCTTAATTTTCTTGTGGAAGATAAGGGAGTTTGGATGAACTAGTCTATACTTATATAATAGTTAGGAAATAGGTGAAATATGTAACCTACGTGTTGCTAACGGGATTTCCCACGGTCTAAATGAAAGTGTGGAACTCATTTAGTTGAGTTTAGCAAATTCATCTGGACTAAGTGAATCCGATAAAAATAACGATGCCGGAAGGATGGAACCGTGGGATCTTAACCGGTGTTGTTATAATCAACTTTAATATTTGTTTTAATTAAAACATAAAAAACACTTGGACTTTAAGATTTCTAAAACCAAACTCCTCTCTTCTCTTTTGGTTACAATCTTCTGCAACAACAAGGAGCTCGGAGCATGGTGGGCAGCACGGCCATCGTCATCAGCAAAACCTAAGTCTACTTCAGCAAAACTTGCTTAGAATTAAATAACTAAGCCATAGGATTTCGAGGTAGTTTGCCTAGTGCAACATAAATCCTCAACCTTTTGTTAGGCATTTGAATAGCAAATTAAGCCCTAACCGGTCTTAGGACTCCGAGGTAGTCATTCGATACGACATTAACCCTCACATCTTCAAGGCTATTTGTATGATCATGTCATACGAATATAAGTCCTAATTAATTAAAATTGGCAGGATCAAAACATTAAACAAATATTAGGATTTTCTTATATCCAAGCCAAACAATAGGATAGTCGGGAAATTGCCGAAGTTCGCTTCGAATCTGTAATTTCTCCTACCTTTCTTCCTTTGAATTCCCAAAACAAAAATGTTCCAAACTTGATCCATTCCCTATTGAAACTCTAAAATTTAATCCCTCGAAAACTTGAACTTTGAAATTCTTGAGAGCAGAACTACTGATTATTATCGAGAGTTTTCTTAGGTGATTCCCGTCACTTAAGATGTAATTAACTATAAGGGTTTGCCTTTATAGGGAATTTTAAGAACCCAGGTAATATAAACCCTACTTAATTCATTTATATTAAGCAGGGGAATTTGTCGGCTCATAAAATTGGTTCGCAGACCAAATGGATGTCACAAACTTTTCTAGATTATTTAATCGAGCCCCATTATCAAGCAGTGTGTCTATTCTTCGGGATAGATACACGGTTTGTGGTGTGGTGCTCGTTTATGTAAACTATTCGGGATGTGAGATCAGTTTGATTTCATATCTTAAAATCTTCAAATTTAAAAAAAAAATTATTTTTCAAAATCAAATACTACTTTTTAAATTATTTATTTAAATTAAATTAAAAATTCACCGAAACGAGGAAAAAGGGTTGATTTGCGGGCTCGGGTCACATGTGTTTACCTATAACACTCACCCCTCCAGAAGTGCATCTGTAGCTTCTACCTATACCACACAGGAGAAGAACGTCCCCAGACGTGTTGCCGCATTCGCTGCCGAAATGGAGGCCCACTTCACTTAGATGAGGCCAGAGAGAGAGAGAGAGAGAAATGACAGGCCTAAAATATATACGCTTTTTGCTATATCATTTTATTCATTTTTGATGATATTACACTTTAAAGGAAGGTATTTTATATATTTTTTGGTTTTAGGTACAAGAAATGGTGATTGGAGCAAAAGGAAGCAGAAACGGTGCAATTTGGAGCAAAAACGAGCAAGAAATGAAATTCTGCCCTGACACCTTTTGATATGTCTTTTGATGCTTAATCTCTTTTACACTTCTTGCATATTTTTTAATGAGATTACACTTTAGAGAAAGGTTGTTTTTATGTTTATTTTGTAGGGCTATCTGTTACGACGCAACGCAACTGAAATGGGGCGAAACGGAGTTGAAAAGGAGGCAAACGGAGCGAAACGGTGGAGTCGGGCAGCAGCCTGCTTGCCGATGGCGAGATCGATCTCACCGACGGCGAGATTTTCCCGAGATCACCGAAAAGTGCCCAAAAAGGCCACCGACAGCGGCCTCGAACCCACCGACAGTGGCCCGGACGACCATGAACCGACTTTTGGCAGTTTTGGGCTAATATTCAACGTATTTGGACGCTTTTTCGAAGGGGTGCTTAAGGAAACTCTTCGGAATTCGTCCATGCTCTTTAAAAATGGCAAATTTGTGTTAGAAATGTGTAGATGAGAGAGGAGAGAAACAATAGAGGAAAGGAGAGAAAAACTTACAGAAATATTTAGGATTCTTAGATTAAGAGTAGAAATGTAGATTTCTACTCTTTTGGAGAGATTAGAGAGGAGATTTTTGAGAGAATTTGTAAGGGATTTCGTTAGCATTGCATGGATCGCCGGGAGAATTTATGGAAAAGATATTCATCTTTCTTTCAAGGGGAAAAAGCTAAGTATTGTTCTTCATTATCTTATAATTTTGTAAACATTTATTTAGTGGATTTGTTTTGGTTACATGAAGTTTCCGTTGTGTTTTCTTCGCGCTTTGTGACGTATCTCTCTCACTCTTTCTTCTTCTTTGAAAATAGTGGCATAAGAAGATTATGCCATTGTTTTCCTTTTACTTTTCTTTTATAATTAGAAGAAATCATGTTTAGGATTTTGTGATGCATGGTAGAAATAAATTTAATTACAAATGTGATAGTTTTTAGTTGCACTTCATTTACATTACAATAAGGGCCCATTGTAGTGTTAAAATTCATTGTAATTGTATTGACCCGAAAGGGCGTGTAATTCTCAACAAAGTGAAACCACATTCAAATTCCATGGATGGTGAAGTTCATGGGGATTGAATGCAAATAAATAAGAAAATATAATTATCGGGCGTAGAATTGGAGATTTTAGAATGACAGGCTAAAATCCTCAATTCGGTCATATCGTTTGGGTGCTGAAGTGTAGATGTTAGCCCTCAGGCGAGGGGAACGTGGGAGCTCCGAAGTGGCAGTCGGTATCCTCTCAGCCTAGCCGTAGATTCAGTAACGAAGCATAGGATTAGTCAATGTTCTTTATGCCTGGACAAAAGGGTAAAGAATAGGATTGCTCCTATTTGGCACATACAATATTAAATGCATCTCATTCCTATACATTATCTATTTCATTATATAAGAATAGTAGTTTTTAATATCTCAACATTCTCCAAACCAACTCATCCAAAAAGGGTTATTTTTAGAATTATTATTTGCATTTAGTTATAGTTATTATCTTTACATTTAACACTTGCATTTAGGAGTAGTTGCTAGATAAAACACAATTTTAATCGACATTCCAACCCAAGGAGTAATTGTAGTAGACTAGAATTTGACTAAAGACTTCTTACTTCACTTCCTCGTGGGATCGATACTAGGGTTTTTAAAGAAAACTCTATATTACTTGAAATTATACGTATACTTGCGTAGTACCCCTAGTGTGAAAAATATTTTCCAATTTTTATATCATTTAAGATTTTGCACACTAGCCGCCATTTATAAATCGGGTCAAGTTTTTTGCCATCTTTTGGAAGTTAATTTACTGCGTAATTGTGGATCGGGTCAAGTTTTTGGCGCCGTTGCCGGGGAAGCTTCGGTAAGAACTTTAGGAGAATTTTAGTTGAAGTAATTAGGCTTAGACTTGGAAAACTGTAGTGTCGTAAAACTATTTTTGTGTGAAAAGTTTTTTATATAAAAAAGGTGTTGTTAAAAAAGAAAAATAATTGTTTGTGTGAAAAATATGGTGTTTGTTAAAATGTTTTGTTGTGTTGAATATATTTCATCTATTATTTGTTTAATTGTTAATGTATTATTTGTTGTGTTACGCATGCAAAACAATGGATCTGTAGGACTTGTGCCTTATGATCACGAGTTTGAAAAAAATAAAAAAATAAAAATACAGAAAGGACTCGAATAACTAGAAATGGAAATGGAAAACTTTCATGATAATAACTTGAAAAATCATCACACTTCATCGAGGGATTACATAAATCCTACGACAGATGAAATTCACTCTAGTATACAAAACCCTGTCGTAGAAGCTGACTCATTTGAAATAAATTCTGAGATTATCCAACTGGTGTAGAACAATCAATTTGGAGGATCTCCTTTGGAGGATCCCTATTTACACTTATCAAATTTTCTAGAACTTTGTGCTACATTTTGTTATAATGGCATGTCAGACGATGTTGTTAGGCTAAGGCTTTTTCCTTTCTCACTAAGGGATAAGGCTAAAATGTGGTTATACTCATTAGCACTTGGCTCTATTAAAAATTGGAATGAGTTAACTCAGAAATTCCTAGCTAAGTATTTTCCACCTTCAAGGACTACTAAACTTAGAAACGATATTATCTCATTTTATCAGTATGAAGGAGAATCAATATACGAAGCCTGGGAAAGAATTAAGGAACTCCTAAGAAAGTGTCCACACCATGCTCTGCCCGATTGGTTAATCATTCATACTTTTTATAATGGGTTAGTAGGATCCCTTAGGTTTATAATTGATGTTGCCTCTGGTGGATCATTAATGTCAAAATCATTTGATGAAGCATATGCATTAATTGAAAAAATGGCTACAAATGAATTTCAATGGCCCTCTACAAGGGTAAATCATAAAAATGTAGCTAGTATTCACGATACAGATACGATTTCAATTCTTGCATCTCAGGTTGCCGCAATATCAAGAAAGTTAGACCAATTTGGAATGAACCAACCTCAATTTATTCCTTTAAGTGAGGAAAGTTCATTAGAGCCTATGATTTATTCTAAATTATCATATGAGACTTTAAATACCATAAACAACCCGTACTCTAACTTTTACAACCCATGTTGGGAGAACCATCCTAAATTTAACTAGAATCATACTACTGATGGTGGAAACCAAAAATGGGAAAATAATCATGCAAATCCTAATGGAAGTTGGAATAATCAGGGGAACACAAACTATAGACTTTCATATCCACCAGACTCTAACAATGATCAACAATTTGAGGATAAGAAGATGTTTATGGAAGAAGCGGTATTGCAAATGGGAAACCAATTGCAAAGTCCAAATGTTGCGATTAGAAACAAAGAGAATCAACTAGGAAAAATTGCTAATTCACTTAGCAATAGACACCAAGGAACACTTCCTAGCAACAATGAGATCAACCCTAAAGACAACACTAATGAACAAATAGAAGTTGTCCAATTAAAAAATGGAAGAGATATAGAGGATGTGGTTAGAAAAGATAAAGATGTTGTGAGAGAAACAAAGGAAACTAAAAGATCTGAAGAACATGTTTTTAAGGATCTGGAAAAATTAATATCTCCAACTAAAATTAGTTTGGAAAAACCACCACCTCCATTTCCTCAAAGACTTAGGCAACATGAGTTGGATAAAAATTTTTCAAAGTTCATGAAAGTACTTAAGAAGTTAACGATAAATATTCCTTTCACTGAAGCTTTGGAATAGATGCCAAGTTATGCAAAGTTTATAAAGGATATATTAAAAAAGAAAAGAAAATTTGTGGATTATGAGACAGTTGCACTAAGTGAGGAGTGCAGCGCTATACTTCAGAAAAATTTTCCTCGGAAACTTAAAGATCCTTGTATCTTTACAATTCCTTGTGCAATTGGAAAAAAATTATGTGGAAAAGCTTTATGTGATTTAGGAGTGAGCATTAATGTGATGCCTCTATCTATATTTAGAAGGTTAGGTTTAATCGATATTTCTCCCACTACTGTAACCCTTCTATTAGTTGATCGATCTATCATTTATCCAAAAGGAGTTATAGAAGATGTGCTTGTTAAAGTGGATAAATTTATCTTTCCTTTGGACTTTATTGTATTAGATATGGAGGAAGATAAAGAAATTCCAATTATTTTAGGGAGACCTTTCCTTGTTACTGGACAAGCTATGATAGATGTGCAAAAAGGAAAGTTGAATATGAATATTAATGACCAGGAAGTAACTTTTGATGTATTAAATACTATGAAATATTCAGCTGAGAGAAAAGATGATGATTGTTTTTCGATAGATGAAATTGACTATCTAAGTAAAGACCATTTTCAAGAAAGTTTTGAGAGTAAGTTAACAGATGAGAATGAAAGAGACTTTCATGATGATTCAAAAGCATTACTTAAAGAATACTGTATGTATGTTCATGAGAGGTGTGAAATGATGGACGCTACCAAAAAAAATAAACTTTTAATTCTATCTGATGAAAAATCTCATGAACTTAAGATGGATGTACCCCATACAATTTTAAAGCCTATCTATTTAGAGAATTCATCTACACAACCAGTCTTTATATCTTTAGATTCGACTCAATCATAAGAAAAACCTGAATTGAATGATGAACATGATAAAATTATTGAACTAGGACTTGGAAGAGAATTTGAGGATAAATTTCAAAAGAACTTTGAGTTGAGAAAAGAGGATAAGGATATTGGAAGACCATTGGAAGAAATTTCTAGGGAATTAGAAAAACATATTTTCTCAAATAAGATAGATCCTCGATCATTTAATAATTATAAAGGGGAAGAATTGGAAGATAACTTGAACCATAAGAGTGACATAGAAGAATGTGATCCTGAATCTGAATTATCTAAAGAGAATTTGATAAAAAAATTTGGAAGATATTGAAGTATTTTATAAAGATCCATTTCTAATAAATTTCAAGGATGATATTAATATGCAGATTGAAAAAATCAATAGAAGAATATTGGATCTAGAAAGAAATATGAGGAACAATGATATAAATCCAACTAAAATTGAAGAGCTAAATGAAAAATTAAAATTTGAGGATTTTATAGGAATCCCTGGATCTGGAAATGATTGGGCGATTAATCGAGGATTACTTAAATGGAATTTTGATCCAGGTGGAATCATTTGTCGGGCTAATGACGTTAAACCAAGCACTTTATGGGAGGCAACCCATAGTTATCAGTGTGCTTTGATTTAGTGTTCTTGAGAGTCATGATTGTTAGTGATCTATTGTATTTGCTTTATAGTGGATTGATCAGTTTGATTGTTGTTGGTAGATGTTTAGATTATTAGTAGTTTGATTTGATCTTTGTGTGTCATGAGGGAGTTGATTCCTTAACTTCTTATTATGGCTAGAATTGATCTCTTGTAGTTGTTGGATTAAAGAGTCCGCTATAACTTGGGTCTCACCCAGACTTAAATTTTACAAGAGAAATGATGAATTTAAACATTGATAGTTCCATCTTAATTTGTTACTTCTTTTCTCTAACTTTATTTTCATTAGGTAGAAGTCGTGAACCTATTTGAGGAACACCATATGGATGATCTTACACTATCTTTATAACTGTTAGAGGTGTGTAATTATAAGGATTAGGTGATGCTTAAGATTGGTGCCTAGGAACCAATTTATTATGGATAATCTTATCATTGGGATTATAATCTATAAAATCATTTTAAAGTACCTAATTTACTAGTGTAGTGATTCCGTTAGAAATTGAAAGTAACGTAGTGAGATTGGTTGAGTTAAAGAAAGAATTAACCTCATTTATCATAGGTGTGTTTATGTTTGTGTTACAACTTTATTTAGGTATTGAAGAACATTTTTATATTCCTTTGCTGAAACATGCTACGCTAGTTAGACTTTGGTTTAGTTAATTTCATTCTGGCATGATTAGTTTAGATTTACTTTCTACTACATATTGTTCTATCCTAATGAATACTTGCAAATGATTTTGATAGACATTTGTGGTAGATAAAAATTCTAAATTATTTTCTTCCTGGTTATATTTTTTGTACTGAATGCTATATATGTTAAAAATTAAGTTTGGGGGTAAGAAGAAAAATAAAATTTTAATGTGAAAATACTTCCTTTTAGTGTAATTTTATTACAAGCATGTTTTAGGCTAGATTTACTTTCTCCTACAGTCATTTTATCCTGGTTATGCATGATATGAATTTGATAGGATGTTGTAGTAGTAATTATATTCAACCTTTACTTTTTCTTCTTGCTATATTTTATGGAATTAGTTGCAAAATATTTTAAAATTTAAGTTTGGGGGGAAAGAAAAATATTAACTCTTATTTGTTCTCAATTATTATATTTTCAAAAATTATTAGCATAACTTCGGCAATTGAACCTCGCTTGAGATAACTAAAACATTTTATTTCAGTTGAATATTATGGAAGGATTGGATGAAAGTTTTTAGTAATAAAGGTTAATTTTATAATGATAAGATATTTAATATGAAAGAATTTGATTATAGTTAACTATTTAAAGTAAAGAAAACTATATTTTTGAAATATTAAGAGAATTAAAGTATTGTGTGTTAAGAAGAGATTGTGACTTTAGGATGAATAATAAAGCTCATACCAAATTACAAAGTAAGGATGTGTTTCAAGTTTGAACTTTAGAAAGAGGAGAGTGAAGTTCAAAATCATTACAGGCTCTCCAGATATAGTAATCCTCATTTTAAAAAAAATAAAGAAAAAAAAAGAAAAGAGAAAAAAAGGGGGATTGAAAATGATCCCGAAAGAAGGATTGAAAAAAAAAGGAAAGAAAATTATTTATGAGGAGAAGCTTGAGGAGATGTCTAATAAAAAATTGGCTTCACTTGAGTCACCCTAAAGGGAGAACTTGATTTCATTTCTGAATTTATATTTAAAGTATTGGCCTACATTCTGATGAAGTTTACATGAACTCCTTTTTCACATAATCTTTCAAGGCATTCTTAATGTAACAAATTATGGTTTATCTTGAAATAAATAGAAGACTAGAACCGTTAGACTTGATTGCTAAATATTCTTATACTTGTAGTGTTAACCTAAGTTACTGAATTTCTTTCTAAAAGTCTAACCAATATATTCTTTTGAATGAAAAATTTTAGTGTCTTACAGGTGAAAAGTACATTGCCTTGAGTTATATTTTTATGTAGTAAAAATGTTACTTGAGGACAAGTAACAGTTAAGTTTGGGGGATTTTTACAGTCCTAAAATATATACGCTTTTTACTATATTATTTTATTCAATTTTGAAGATGTTACACTTTAAAGGAATGTATTTTGTATATTTTTTGGTTTTAATTACAAGAAATGGTGATTGGAGCAAAAGGAAGCAAAAACGGTGCAACTTGGAGCAAAAACGAAGAAGAAATGAAATTCCGCCCTGACACCTTTCGATAAGTCTTTTGATGCTTAATCTCTTTTACACTTCTTGCATATTTTTGAATGAGATTACACTTTAAAGAAAGGTTGTTTTTATGTTTATTTTGTAGGGCTATCTGTTACGAACGCAACGCAATTGAAATGGGGCGAAACGGAGTTGAAACGGAGCCAAACGGAGCGAAACGTTGGAGCCGCGCAGCAGCCTGCTCGCCGATGGCGAGATCGATCTCGCCGACGGCGAGATTTTCCCGAGACCACCGAAAAGTGCCCAAAAAGGCCGCCGACAGCAGCCTCGAACCCGCTGACATCTGCCCGGACGACCATGAACCGACTTTTGGCGGTTTTGGGCTAATATTCGACGTATTTGGACGCTTTTTCGAAGGGGTGCTTAAGGAAACTCTTCGGAATTCGTCCATGCTCTTTAAAAATGTCAAATTTGTGTTAGAAATGTGTAGATTAGAGATGAGAGAAACAATAGAGGAAAGGAGAGAAAAACTTAGAGGAATGTTTAGGATTCTTAGATTAAGAGTAGAAATATAGATTTCTAGCCTTTTGGAGAGATTGGAGAGGAGATTTTTGAGAGAATTTGTAAGGGATTTAGTTTGCATTGCATGGATCGCCGGGAGACTTTGTGGGAGAAATCTTCGTCTTTCTTTCATGGGGAAAAGGCTAAGTATTGTTCTTCATTATCTTATAATTTTGTACACATTTATTTAGTGGATTTGCTTTGGTTACATAAAGTTTCCGTTGTGTTTTCTTCGCGTTTTGTGACGTATCTCTTACTCTTTCTTCTTCTTTGAAAATAGTGGCATAAGAAGATTATGCCATTGTTTTTCTTTTACTTTTCTTTTATAATGAGTAGAAATCATGTTTAGGATTTTGTGATACATGGTAGAAGTAAATTTTATTACAAATGTGATGATTTTTACTTGCACTTCATTTACATTGCAATAAGGGCCCATTGTAGTGTTAAAATTTGTTGTAATTGTATTGACCCGAAATGGCGATGTAATTCTCAACAAAGTGAAACCACATTCAAATTTCATAGATGGTGAAGTTCATGGGGATTGAATGCAAATAAATAAGGAAATATAATTATCGGGCGTAGAATTGGAGATTTTAGAGTGACAGGCTAAAATCCTCAATTCGGTCCTATCGTTTGGGTGCTGAAGTGTAGATGTTAGCCCTCAGGCGAGGGAACGTGGGAGCTCCGAAGTGGCAGTCGGTATCCTCCCAGCCTAGCCGCAGATTCAGTAACCAAGCATAGGATTAGTTAATGTTTTTTATGCCTGGAGAAAAAGGGTAAAGAATATGATTGCTCCTATTTGGCACATACAATATTAAATGCATCTCATTCCTATACATTATCTATTTCATTACATAAGAATAATAGTTTTTAATATCTCGAAATTCTCCAAACCAACTCATCCAAAAAGGGTTATTTTTAGAATTATTATTTGCATTTACTTATAGTTACTATCTTTACATTTAACACTTGCATTTAGGAGTAGTTGCTAGATAAAACACAATTTTAATCGACATTCCAACCTATGGAGTAATTGTAGTAGACTAGAATTTGACTAAAGACTTCTTACTTCACTTCCTCGTGGGATCGATACTTGGGGTTTTTAAAGAAAACTCTATATTACTTGAAACGATACGTATACTTGCGTAGTACCCCTAGTGTGTAAAATATTTTCCAATTTTTATATCATTTAATATTTTGCACACTAGCTGCCATTTATAAATCAGGTCAAGTTTTTGGTCATCTTTTGGAAGTTAATTTACTGCGTAATTACGGGTCGGGTCAACAAACATGGAGGTCAAGTTTGATATAATTTGGCAGCGAGCAAGGCATCATGGCGAGAAATCATTGGAGAAGAAGAAAGAGGCAGAGGACAATGAGGATGAGGGAAATAGAGGAGGATTAGTTGAGATATTTTTCATCTTTTGTTTATATGACTACGTTGAACATTTGAGCAAATATTTTTTCTATGAACATGGATATATTTATGTTAGATTAAATACATTTCGTTTATTTAGTTATTTGATTGGATAATTTACTATTCGAATTCGATTTTAGACTATTAAATGCTTGTAATGATTAATGAAATATTGTGATTGCGGGTATGGTAATGCAAATACTAAAGAATAAATTTAATTTTTTTGTTGATGCTACAGATTTTCGATGGCTTACCGTCAGTTTTGCGACGATTATATACTAATTAGTAGTCATAGCTGACGGTTAGTCGGTGGACGTCTTGTTGGTTAATCAACAAAAAAATCATCGACACCGAATGAGCGAAACACCTGCTTCTTAAACAAACAATGAGTGTGACACATTTCTAACTATTTCGTCATGGGTTATCAAAACCAACTCATCACCGACACCTAACCGATGGCAAACCTACGTTAAACAATCGACGGTTGCGACATCTTTCGATGATTCGGTGGCCGCTAATTGCTAATTGAGGTATTGTCGGTTATCTAAACTGACAGAAAAGCCCACGCTTGATTGTGCTTTCTAAATTACTCAAAAAGCGATTATCAAATATTTTCGATAATACATTAGTAATTTTATGTCTTCGAAATATCAGTCAGTGTGAAAATTATCGACAAACATTTTAGTTAAGACCCTAAAACATTCTATGTCCATAAGAAAATAAAAGAACCGACATTATTTCTCTAGATAACCGAGTAATTGTGGCCTCCGGAAATGAGCAACATCCCTACTATGACACACACACAGACACACATATACATAGAGGAACAACGAATAATAAATAGAAACACAGCTAGGAAACAGCTATACAAAAAGGAAACAAGCATTTTTAATAACCTAATCACTATATATAATATTTAATTGATTTAGCTAAAATATTGTAGATTTGTGGTCCGCAGAGGTGGCAAGATTTCTTATATCCTCCATCGGATGAGAGAGTCTCAGTTCCAAGCAAATGCAATTTGGCACATGAACATCGAAGATACCATCAAAGATATTACAATACCTTTTTTATTTAGTTGTTTTTTCTTGTGGTTTCTTCTTAGATTTATTAAGAAAAATAAAATAAAATATGTTTCCTCTTAATTTTCTTGTGGAAGGTAAGGGAGTTTGGATGAAATAGTCTCTACTTATATAATAGTTAGGAAATAGGTGAAATCTATATAATTATAAAGTGAGAAAATTTAAAATAAATAAAAGAAGATCAACACACAAAGTAAGTCACAAATTTTATAGATGACTTTATTATGTTGGTTTTGTTGCATATTCCACTATTGATTGTGAGAATTATAACTCTTAGAGAAATGGTAACACCTTTATATATTAATAAAATAAAATAAAAAGACAACTAAAATATTATATATTGTTAAAATATATTTATTGAAAAAACTCTTATGGCAACCTTACTACAAAAGCTTGCCTACAACTAATTTGATAATGTCATTCAATTATCCATTTATAATAACATAAGCTTAATAATGCACATAATACTTCATAATAAAATATCAAAAATAAATATCATCATTCATAAAGAAATATCTTATCTTAAAACTTGTAACTTATTCAATCAAGCATTTGAGGTGTGCTAGGATGTGAGGGTGTCATTCTAATTGTTAATTTAGTGTTTTATTTTTAACTTAAAAAAATGTTTAATTTTATGTCAAAGGATTATTAAAATTAATATGATTTGAAATTTTATAAATTTATTTAAGTTTTATATTTAGAATTTTACTTTTATTTAGTATTTTAAAGGACACCTTGAATGGATAATATTAACTGCATAGCTAACTTTTTCATTCAAAATTTTCAAGTTGCAAGCTATGCATCTTACCCAAGCATAAGGTGGCACTTGATAGTGCCTAGTAAAGCAAATAAAAGTGATTTATATGAATGTGTTGTGAAAAAGGAAAATAAAAGTGATTTATTTTGAGAAACTATTAAATTATATGATTTAATTAATTTAGTTAATTGGATTATAATCTTATACATGAGAAAATTATAAATTTTAAAAATAAAATAATTTAAATTACTTTATTGTTATTCTATAAAATACAATAAATATGACACAACTTATTTTCTCTTAATCATGATTTAGGGAGCTTAGCTATGCTTTAACATATTTGTATTTATAGTTTAAATAAGTAGTAACTATCAAATAAGTCTTATTCTAATATAGTTTAGGGAGTTTAGCTATGCTTTACCTGTTTACTTAAATTTGGCATTTAGTTTTGGCAGAGTTTACTAGCATTGAGTGGGAAATGAATCACACGACGGATCAAGAAGAATGCCTCGTCTACATAATGATTAATCCCATTGGTCACTGGTAAATTTTAATTAAATTTGGTTGATTTAAACTCGTCAATTCTATCAAATTATTTAAATTTTATAAACTATTGGAGATATATATCTCATATCATTAAAATATAAGGAGTATGGGTTGTTCTGAATAGAAAATTTAGGTTCTAGACGACAACATGGATTGCATCATGCCACCAAACGAACGACATGATACAATCAACTCCATCGTCTGCATGACCGGCTAACCGGAAGTAATATTTTCTCCTAATAAGATTGTTATAAGATCATATGTAGCTGGTTTTTATGGTCTAACTCAACCAAAATTCTTTTACTTCTCAAGTTCTAGAATCTAGATCTAAGATGTTATAAAAGGAAATGATCATGCACTCCATGATCATAACTTCTATAACTAAAGGGTCTCGTAGAACGATAGAGTTAACTTTACATGTACGTCCAAGGAGGCAGTCCTTTATGCATTGTCTTCACCATGCAACAATGAAAGAATTGAAGGTAGTTGGGCACATGGGACCGCCTTTTCATCTTAATAATAATATTATTATTTTATTATATTTATTTGGTCAAAAGTTTCTTACTGTTCATTAAATATTAGGGCTGCATGCTCGTGGGGGAAAATTTTATCTAAAAAGTAATGTTCAGTAAAATGAAGAAATATTAGGTGCGTGGAATGTACCTACGCCCATTAAATCTTAAGGGCTTAGTAGTGAACTAGGCTTAATCTAAATTTACTTAATGAGATTTAGGAAAGAAAACATAATTGGTAATAAAACACTTTGAAAACACTACTAGCCCGACTTTAATTAAAGTGGTTAAGTTCCTTAATAAATCAAATTTTCCCTTAAGGGCCTTCACCTACATAATTCATAGTGAAATATTAAAATGAATAAATAGTTACCCCACTCATAGGGATGATTAAAACATCAAAGTTCATTGAGCATAGGTTAAAATATCTTCATTATACTTTGATCCACTTGTGGATGAATGATTTAGCAACATAATAAGACAAAAAAACTCGAGATGATTCAAAAGGTCATGAAAGTCGTTTACGGTTACTCCCTGAACAATTTTATAGCCTTTTGGATGTCTTGGAGGACAATTGAACTAAGTATTTTTTTGCTCAAGAAAATCATCCTTAAAATAAATGAATAGGGACCCACCAAGTTATGACCTAAGGAACCAGTAAGAATACACCCTGAACAGCTTTTCTTATTTTCTTTCTTGCAATTTAATTAAATTCCTTAAAAAAATTATATACACTGCAAAAGCTAACATTTCAGCGGATACACGAGAAGACGATAGGCACGCATTTACAATTTTGGTACTGTAATTTTCTTTCATTTTACTTTACCTGTAAAAACTCAAGACAAAACTGCATGTTAAATGATCACAGAAAAATATGTTAAGAAATTCATACCTATTTTTTATGAAATTGCACTTTAAAGAAAGTTATTTTCTTTATTTGATTGCAGGAATGAAGATTTATAAGTGATGAAAGCAAAAAGCATGAAATTGAGTGAATTTGGATCAAAAAGGAAGAAATTCATGCAAAATGAACTATGTCGCTGACGGCGAGATCGAGCGCACCAACGGCGAGATTATTAAGAAAATTTCTGAAGGATTTATAACTACATCGCCGACAGCGAGCCCGAGCCCGCCGACAGCGAGATCGCTCGGTTTGGAGACCTTCTAGAAGCCCCGCCGACGGCGAGATTGTTCAAAATGTCAGATACATTGAACCTGAACGCTTTTTGAAGAGGTGCTTAAGTACCCCTTGGACCTTTGTCTATCTCTATAAATAGAGGATGAATTTGTGTGTCTAGTGTGTCTCTTTTTGGTATCTATTTATGTGTGTGTTTATTTAGAGAGTATTAGTGTCTACTTGGTGTTTATTTTAAGAGTTTTTGGAGTGTAATTAGTGAGTTTAGAAGTATGTTGTACTGGAAGGAAAAGTTAAAGGAACATCAAGGAGTCTGCTTGGGGAAGAAATTAAGATAAGTATCTTTATTTATTGTTGTTAACTTTAAATGAAATCCATGTTTTATTTAATTCTCATGCATTCTGAGTAGTTTTCTTAGTCTTTCTCCTTGTTTATGAAATTATGTGAATTGATGAAATTAAATAGAAGTGCCTAAAATATTAAAATAAATTGTGATAATTTTTTACTTAAAACTTAATTTACTTTCAATCTGGCCCACTGAACTGTTAAAATATGTTGAATTATCAACTATAGTAAAGATTACATCCAATATTCAGGGAAGTCAAAAGTCTTGGAAGGAGGATGCAAATAAATAGGGAAATATAATTTATCGGAAGTAAAATTGGACATTTTAGTGTGACACACTAAAATATTCAATTTGGTCCTATTGTTTGAGAGCTGAAGTGTAGATGTTAGCCCTCAGGTGAGGGGAACATGGGAGCTCTGAAGTGGCAGCCAGTATCCTCCCAGCCTAGCCACAGATTCAGTAATCAAACATAGGATTAGTCAATGTTCTTTGCACCTGGACTAAAGAATAAGAATGCTCCGATTTGTCACAATACAATAAAAGAAATTATATTTAAATTCATCATTCACTTAATTTTCTAAAAACAAGGAGAATGATACTTTTTCTGAAATCTTTAAATCAACTTTATTTTAAAGCATTAGTTTAATTTAGTTTGCTTTAATTAATTATTCTAAATTTCCGTATATTCTATTAGTAAGTAATTCCTTTAAATTTAGCTGATACAAATCTGTTAAAAACTTCCCTGTGGGATCGATAACCAGGACTCCACTAGAGTCCTGTATTACTTGATACTATACGTATACTTGCGTAGAATCCACATATACATTCATAAAATTAATTATACATTTTAAAACGGGATCAAGTTTTTGGTGCCGTTGCTATTAACATAATTTGCAAACAAAAAAAAGTGGGTCAAGTTTTTGGCGTCGTTGTCAGGGAAGTAAAGAAATTATTTACTAGAGTAACGGACTATTTTAAAATTTATTTTATAAAATTATATGCGAAAATTTAGAAACGAAAATTTAATACCTTACGATTCAGAATTATAGTGTACAATTAAAAGAATTAGAAAACAAAAAAGAGAAATTATAAATTTAACACAAATGGCGAATATTCCTGAAAATGAAAATATCAATCAACAGAGACTATTAAGAGATTATGCCAACCCTACATTAGATGAAATTCATTTAACTATTCAAAACCCTGATGTAGCTCCTAACTCATTTGAACTTAAACCTGCAATTATCCAAATGGTACAAAACAATCAATTTTGCGGTTCACCTACTGAAGATCCTAATTTACATCTTGCTAGTTTTTTAGAACTATGTGCTACTTTCAAATATGAAGGAGTATCTAACGATGCTATTAGACTTAGACTTTTTCCTTTTTCTTTAAGGGATAAAGCTAAAATGTGGTTAAATTCGTTAGCACCTGGATCTATTAAAACTTGGGGAGAGTTATCACAAAAATTTCTATCCAAATATTTTCCACCATCTAAAACTACTAAGCTTAGAAATGATATAACTTCTTTTAGTCAGTTTGATGGAGAACCAATATATGAAGCCTGGGAGAGATTTAAAGAACTTTTAGGAAATGCCCACATCATGCATTACCAGATTGGTTAATTATTCAAACTTTCTATAATGGATTAGTAGGATCTTTAAGATCAATCATCGATGCTGCGGCTAGAGGATCATTAATGTCAAAACCATTTAATGAAGCCTATGCATTAATCGAAGAAATGGCTACCAATAATTTTCAATGGCTCGTTGATAGAATGAATCCGAAAAGATAGCTAGTATTCATGAAAATGATGCAATATCTATGTTAGCTTCGAAAGTCGCTGCTATATCTAAAAAATTAGATCATTTTGGAATGAATTACCCTCCAACTATATTAGAAGAAAACTCATCTGGAAAACTTATAGAATCTCAATCTCATTATGAAACTATAAATGTTATTAATAATAGACCCAATAATTCTTATGCAAATTACTATAATCTTGGATGGAAAAATCATCCTAATTTTAATTGGAATAATAATACAACTAATCAACCATGGGTGAACAACATAACACAACCGATAGGAAATCCCTCTAATCAAGAAGATTCTAATTATAAACCTAATTATCCACCTGGGTTTAATAATAATAACCCACAATTTAAAGATAAGTAATTATCTATAGAAGAATTAATATTAAATATGAGTCAACATTTACAAAATCAAGGAAATCAATTACAAAATAAAGGAAATCAATTACAAAATCAAGGAACAGCTATTAAAAATATTGAAGCTCAACTTGGACATATCGCTACCGCGCTTAATAATAGAATACCTGGAACATTCCCTAGAAATGTGGAAATAAATCCCAAAGACAAAGGAAATGAACAAATTAAAGCGATACAATTACGAAGTGAAAAAGAATTAGAACCTCGAATTCAGAAAGAATTGAATGTCAAAAAGCGGAAGTGGAAATCGAAAAGGAAAAGAATCAACAAGATCCAAACTTAGAAAATCCTTTAATACCAATGAAATTTTCTGTTGAAAAACCTCTACCACCATTTCCTCAACGACTAATTCAACATAAAAAAGATAAAAAGTTTGCTAAATTCCTTGAAATTCTAAAGAAATTAACAATAAATATTCCTTTCGTAGAAGCTTTAGAACAGATGCCAAACTATGTAAAATTCATGAAAGATATTTTAAATAAAAAAAATTTACTGATAGTGAAACGGTCGCACTTAGTGAAGAGTGTAGTGCTATTATTCAGAAAAAGCTTCCTGAAAAATTAAAAGATCCTGGTAGTTTCACTATACCCTGCACTATTGGAGAAAAATTCTATGGAAAAGCTTTGTGTGACTTAGGAGCAAGCATCAATCTAATGCCTCTATCAATTTTTAAGAGATTGGGATTGGGAGAAATTTCACCTACTTCAGTAACCCTTCAGTTAGTTGATCGTTCTGTTACATATCCTAAGGGAGTTATTGAAAATGTTTTAGTAAAAGTGGATAAATTTATCTTCCCTGTAGATTTTATTGTTTTAGATATGGAAGAAGATAAAGAAATTCCTATCATTTTAGGAAGACCATTTTTAGCCACTGGGAAAGCTATGATTGATGTTTAGAAAGGAGAATTAACTATGAGAGTAAATGACCAAAAAATTACTTTTAATATTGCTAAATCAATGAAATATCCTGCACTAGAAAAAGATGATGAGTGTTTTCGAATGGAAGTACTCGATCATTTACAAAAAGAATATTTTAAGGAATATTATGAAGAAAAATTAGAAAAAGAAAATACTGAATTAATTGAAAAAGCCGATATAAATGAAGAACTAGATTATATTCAAGAGAAATTTTAATTTTTGGATAATACTGAAAACTCTGAAAAAAATATAGTTCCATCAATTATTAAACCTCCTGAACTTGAGTTAAAAATGTTACCTAATCATTTGAAATATGCTTACTTAGGTAATTCTTCAACTCTACCAGTTATTATTTCGTCCGAATTAAATGAATCTCAAGAACAAAAACTTTTAGATACCTTAAAAAAATATAAGAAAATTTTTTGTTGGACTTTAGTGAGATATTAAAGGAATTAGTCCTTCAATCCGTATGCACGGAATTATTTTAGATAATGAACATAAGCCTAGAGTAGATCCCCAAAGGAGATTAAACCCGATAATGAAAGAAGTAGTCAAGAAAGAAATTTTAAAATGGTTAGATAATGGTATTATATATTCTATTTCTGACAGTGCTTGGGTAAGCCTAATTTACTGTGTGCCTAAGAAAGGAGGAGTGACCGTAAAAGCTAATGAAAATAATGATCTTATCCCTATAAGAAAAGTTACTGGATGGCAAATATGTATTGATTATAGAAAATTAAACACGACTACCAGGAAAGATCACTTCCCTTTACCATTTCTAGACCAGATGTTAGATAGATTAGCCGGACATAAGTATTTTTGTTTCTTAGATAAATACACCGGTTATCATCAAATTCAAATTGCTCCTGAGGATCAAGAGAAAACTACATTTACTAGTCCTTATGGAACTTTCGCTTTTCGAAGGATGCCTTTTGGATTATGTAATGCACCTGCAACATTCCAGGGATGTATGATGTCTATATTTAGTAAGTTAATTGATAATGGAATAGAAGTATTTATGGATGATTTCTCTGTATTTGGAACAACGTTTGACACATGCTTAAATCATCTTAAAAGAGTATTTGAAGTATGTGAGAAAATTAATTTAGTTCTTAATTGGGAGAAATGTCAATTTATGGTTACGAGCGGCATTGTATTAGGGCATAAAATTTCGGAAAAGGGCATGGAAGTAGACCCTGCAAAAATTCAAGTTATAGCTAAATTACCACCTCCAACTCTGGTGAAAGGGGTAAGAAGTTTTCTTGGACATGTTGGATTCTACAGACGTTATATAAAATATTTTTCAAAAATTACTAAACCTTTATGCCAACTTCTTGAAAAGGACAAGAAATTTGAATTTACAACTGAATGCCTGAATGCTTTCGAATTATTAAAAGATAAATTAATTATAGCACCTATAATAGTTTCACCTAATTGGGAGAAACCATTCGAGCTTATGTGTGATGTTAGTGATTATGCTTATAGGAGCGATTCTTGGGCAAAGATATGACAAGATTTTCAAGGTTATATATTATGTCGATAAAACTCTAAATGATGTTGAAATAAATTATACGATTCTCGAAAGAGAATTATTAGCGATTGTATATGCTTTTAATAAATTTGGGAATTATCTAATAGGAACTAAATGTATTGTGCATACTGATCACTCTGCTATTAAGTATTTAATGCAAAAGAAAGATTCTAAACCAAGATTAATTAGATGGATATTATTAATACAAGAATTTGATTTTGAGATCGTTAACAAAAAGGAACCGATAATCAAATTGTCGATTATTTATCAAGATTAGAAAATCATGAATTATCCGACACCGATAATGAAATTTTAGACGATTTTCACGATGAACAACTTTATAATATAAATGAGTGGAAAATACCTTGGTATGTTGATATAGTAAATTATATTGTAAGTGAAATTTTACCACCTATGTTAACTTTGCAACAACAGAAAAAATTCATTCATGATACAAAAACATACTTTTCGGATGAACAATACTTATATAAGCAATGTAAGGATCTAATTATTAGAAGATGTGTGCCTTATGAAGAAATTGAACCAATTATTCAAAAATGTCATGATTCTGATTTTGGAGGACATTTTGGGAGTGATAAAACTGCATATAAAATTCTACAATCCGGATTCTACCGGCCTACTCTATTTAGAGATGTATACGGATATATAAAAACTCGCGATAAATGCCAAAGAGTAGGAAATATATCAGAAGAAATGAAATGCCTCGAATTTTTTATTAGAAGTTGAAATTTTTTATGTTTGGGGATTAGATTTCATGGGACCTTTTATTCCTTCATTTGGAAACTCATATATATTAGTAGCTGTTGATTATGTTTTCAAATGGATCGAAGGCAAGCTTTACCTAGGTGTGATGCTAAAAGTGTTTCAAAAATTTTAATGAAAAATATTTTTACTAGATTTGGAATGCCGAGAGTGATTATCACTGACGGAGGAACTCATTTTAGAAATAAATATATTCACAAGCTAGTAGAAAAATATAATATTATTCATAAGATATCAATTGTTTATCATCCACAAATTAGTGGATTAGCTGAAGTTTCTAATCGAGAGATTAAGCGTATTTTAGAAAAGTCCGTAAACCCTAATAGATTAGGTCGGTCTATAAGACTAGACAATCTGCATTATGGGCATACAGGACTGCTTATAAAACTCCAATTGGAATGACTCCTTACAGGCTTATATATGGAAAAACTTGTCACTTACCAGTTGAATTAGAACATAAAGCATATTGGGTGATTAAAGAATTTAATTATAATATGAAAAAAGCTGGTGAGAAGAGATTGTTGCAATTAAATGAATTGGAAGAATTAAGGAATGAATCATATGATAATGATAGGATTTATAAAGAAAAGATGAAATTATGGCATGATCGGAAGATTAATCAGAGAAATTTTGAACCGGGACAAGAAGTTTTGCTATATAATACTAGATTAAAATTATTTCCTGGGAAATTAAAATCTCGATGGTTAGGACCTTTCACCATAACTCAAATATTTTCATATGGAACTATAGAAATTGAAGATCCAAAAATAGGACATAGATTTAAGGTAAACGGACATATATTAAACCCGTATTTCGAAGGTATAAGACCAAATTTTAAAGAGGTTTTAATGCTTAGTCAACCTGATTACTAACTGAAATTAGGTCGGGCTGACGACGTTAAACCAAGCGCTTTATGGGAGGCAACCCATAGTAGTCTTTTATTTTAATTATATACAAATTAGTGAGTCTGTATTATTAAAACAAATCTTACTACTCAAATTTTTAATAAGAATTATCACAAATTTGAACCTATATGATGAGATCAGAAAATATTCGGACCAGAGCGAAATTGGGCAATTTTATGAAATCTCGCCGACGGCGAGGTCGATTCTCGCCGACAGCGAGATCGGCGCCTTATAACATTTTAGTTTTACAACTAGCTCGTCGACGGCGAGAAACTTCCCGCTGACGGCGAGGAAGTTGAAAATTGGGTTTCTTAAGAATTTTCGTGCGGTTTTGGACTGTTCTAAGCCATTTCTTTGTAGGAAACCACCCCAAATTCATTTTTACACTGTTTTCTTCCTTATAAAAGACTAGAGAGAATTCCTTTCAATCCAAAATGGCCACCAAACTCTTAGAAACCACAAAAACTGGAGTTTTAAACCGAAGAAAATTCGTCAGTACGGAGGCACAGCGTATCTTCAACAAAGCTTGATGAAGAAGCGACTTATTAAAGAAAGGGGATTTGTCAACAGAGGAGTAGAGAATTCCACCATAAAAATTAAAGAAATGATCGCGCAGCGGCATTGGGAGGTATTTTGCTATACGACATCTGCTGTAGTTATTCATGTAGTCAATGAGTTTTACTCTAATCTACATGCGATCAACAATGGAAATGTCTACGTCAGAGGAAGATGGGTAACATTTACTCCTTCAAGGATAAATGAATTATTTTCTATAGAGAATACCCCTATCTGTCATTATTCAAACTTTGTCCCTTCAAGATACAATATGAACTAGATTTATAGATACCTGACCGATGAACCTGATGATTGGGAGTTGCGCGAAGACTGGTATGTCAGTTTTTCTGCATCACTTCTTAACCCTGTCTCGAAACATTGGCATTTCTTCATCTCATCAAGATTATTACCCACTATGAGGGTAAATAAGGTTTCAAAGGAATGCGCTATATTAAAATTATTGAGGTTGAAAATGATTGACGAATTTCAAAAATTTAAAATTTTGGGATCTCGCCGACGGCGAGAATTATCCAGCCGACAGCGAGGAAGTCCCGCTGACAGCGAGAACGAGCTCGCCGACGGTGGATTTTTCCTGAAACTTTTGTCTTTGTCAAATTAATTAGCTTGCTGACGGTGAGAAAAATCTCGCCGACAGCGAGATCGCAAAAAGACCTATATTTGACCAGTAAACCGACACTATTCATCATCCCCTTCCTCAAAACTTCGAAAAAACCGACCTAGGGCTCGAGAGATCTTGGATTTGAGGCGATTTCAACACTTTTTGACACCGGATTTCATCTTCCCTTGGTAAGAGCTTCACTCCTATGCAAAAAATTTTTATTTTCACCATGGATTTCTTCTACATTGGGAAATTTTGAAAAAATTCAAAATGTGGAGAAAATACTTAGAAGAAATTCATGGAAATTGATTTAAATGGATTTTAGATGTTGTAGGAAGCCTTCTTAGTAATATTTTGGAGTTTAGTTAAATTTTTTGCAAATTTCACAGATCGAAAATTGCTCCACGACAAAAGCGACGGTTGGATTACGACGAAACCCGATTTGTGAATACAAGGGCACAATCAAGATATTTACACAATATTCAATCAAGAAAATGCATTTAAGATCGTGTTTTCAAAAGTCCTGAAGGAGAAGTTGATCGAATCATTAGGGAACGAGGATGGGAAATTTCTGTTTCATGACTAATAGAGTCGCTGTAGAAGTAGTTAAGGAGTTCTATGCTAATTTGACTTCAACTGAAGATGCGCCAGTAAAGGTTAGAGGATTTTTTGTAGAATTTAGTGCTGCAAGGATAAATGCTTATTATGAGTTACGAGACACCTATACCAGTGAGTATGATACATTTGGAACTATGGAAGGACCACTGGAAGAGGTGATTGATTTTCTCACTGATGGGAAAGGAGTCTGGAAGATCAAGCAGCGGGAAAGGGTAAATTTTCCTCTTTCTATGTTAAATGCAACATCAAAAGCCTGGAACTATTTTATTTGTTCTACTTTGTTACCTACCTACCACCATGGTGAGGTAACAAGAGATAGAGCAGTTCTGAATTTCTGTATTCAGAACCAAAAAAGCATTAATGTGGGAAGTGTAATTTATAAGAATATATTAGCCACCTCTAGAAGTGAAAGTGGAGGAGGACTAGGACATCCTGGTCTTATCTATGCACTCTGCCAATTATCTGGGGTAGAGGCAAGAGATGATGAGGAATGGGTTGAACCTATGAAACCCATTACTCGAAGCTAATATAAAGAAATATGAATCCCACGAAGGATGGAGATCCGGGATAAGGGATTATGTACCTTCTTCAAGTAGAGATATACCCTCTACTAGTTATGAACCCCCTCAGTACACCACTCCTACCCTTCAAGATCTGATGAATGAGCTGACCCTGAGTAGAAAGAGTTTTGAACAATTTGGAAAGAATATGGAAAGAAGATTTGAGCATATAGACCACAGGATTGATGGCTTGGAAAGAAGACATGATTATGATAGTGAATATCTCCAGCGACATTCAGAGTATGAAATTGCATATTATGAGGCTGAACGTCGATACAGGAGTGGTGATTTAGATGTTGTCTTTCCTGAGTGCCCCCGCTACACACAGTATCAGCCTTCTCAGCCTGGAAATCAGGGAGATGATATAGTTTGGGATTTTGATGTGCAAGATTAGAGACTTTATTTAGTTTGATTAGATTAATTGTTATTTTGAAAATTTTATTATTCTGTGGACTATGGATTTGGTGTGTTTGTGTGTTTGTTTATACTGTAACGTTAGATTTTTTATGTGTGTTAAGTTAGTTTGCAAATTTTCTTTTAGATAGGATGATTAGTTTTTCTTTAATATGTTGTTTAAGTTTTTAAAAGTTATGAACTTTTAAGATGTTTAGATTGTTTTAATATGTTTTAAAGTAGGTTAGTTGATTGTATGTGTAGTAATATATTAAGTTTTCATTTGTTGTGTTTTATACTTATTAAAATTTTTTTATCCTAGCACTTTCTTTTAAATACTATATATATGGAAGAATACTAACAGTACAGGTTCTTTAAATAATAAAAAAGCCTGCAAAAATTTCAAGGAAAAGAAATACCTAAAACTCAAAGATATGATGTAAATTCATTGTATATTTTCTTTTTCACCATTTAGAAATAGATAGAAAAATTTAAGTTTAGGGGAAGGTAAAAATACAAATTTAATTATTAAATTGTTCTCAATTTCTATTTTCAAAAATTATTATCAAATAATTTTTCTATAGTAATTTTTCAATTCAATAAACATGAATTACTTTATTTAATTATTACAGAAAGTTAAATAAAATGTTTCTAGTAATTCAATTATTTAATAGAATAAGATATTTGGTTAAAAGAAATAAGAATATAGTAAACTATTTAAAGTAAGGGAAACTATATTCTAAAATTGAAATTCTTAAGTATTTAAATGAAAAAGAAGAGGTTGAAACTCAATGAAGTAAAGGCTATAAAATACATATAAGCAAAGAAATATTTTAAGTTTCAAATTTAGGAAGAAAAAGTTGAAGTTCAAAATTATTAACAGGCTATTCAGATGTAGTAATCCTCACTTGAAAAAGAAAAAGAGAAGGATTGAAAATCAATTCAAAAAGAAGAAAAAAAAGAGAAAAGAAAAGAAAAATATAAGTGAGGAGAAGCTTGAGGAGATGTCTTATCAAAAATTGGCTTCAATGGAATCAACCTAAAGAGTAAAACTCAAATATATTTCTAAACTTATATATATATATTAGTATTTTACTAAATAGTGTTTTCTTGAACTTCCTATCATCTAAATATATTAAGTAAATTACTCTTTTAAATATAGTCTTTCCTGAAATAAATAGAGAACTATAAATCTTAGATCTGATAACTAAATATTCTTATATCTATAAAGTTAATTTAATTACTTGAAAATATTTCTATTTAACTTTACTATAGTATTATTTAAATTTAATTCATAGTAGGTTTGAATGAAAAATTCTATAACAAAAATCATTATTTTTTATTTTAGTACTAAAATTACTTGAGGACAAGGAATAATTAAGTTTGGGGGATTTTGATCACAGAAAAATATGTTAAGAAATTCATACCTATTTTTTATGAAATTGCACTTTAAAGAAAGGTATTTTCTTTATTTTATTGCAGGAATAAAGATTTATAAGTGATGAAAGCAAAAAGCATGAAATGGAGCAAATTTGTATCAAAAAGGAAGAAATTCATGCAAAATGAACTATGTCACTGACGGCGAGATCGAGACCGCCGACGGCGAGATTATTAAAAAAATTTCTGAAGGATTTATAACTACCTCGCCGACAGCGAGCCCGAGCCCGCCGACAGCGAGATCGCGCGGTTTAGAGACCTTCTAGAAGCCCCGCCGACGGTGAGGTCGTTTCTCGCCGACGGCGAGATTGTTCAAAATGTCAGATACATTGAACCTGGACTCTTTTTGAAGAGGTGCTTAAGTACCCCTTGGACCTTTGTCTACCTCTATAAATAGAGGACGAATTTGTGTGTCTAGTGTGTCTCTTTTTTATGTCTATTTATATGTGTGTTTATTTAGAGAGTATTAGTGTCTACTTGGTGTTTATTTTAAGATTTTTTAGAGTGTAATTAGTGAGTTTAGAAGTGTATTGTACTGGAAGGAAAAGTCAAAGGAACTTCAAGGAGTCTGCTTGGGGAAGAAATTAAGATAAGTATCTTTATTTATTGTTGTTAACTTTAAATGAAATCCATGCTTTGTTTAATTTCCATGCATTCTGAGTAGTTTTTTTAGTCTTTCTACTTGTTTATGAAATTATGTGAATTGATGAAATTAAATAGAAGTGCCTAAAATATTAAAATAAATTGTGATAATTTTTTACTTAAAACTTAATTTACTTTCAATCCTGCCCATCGAATCTGTTAAAATATGTTGAATTATCAACTATAGTAAAGATTACATCCAATATTCAGGGAAGTCAAAAGCCTTGGAAGGAGGATGCAAATAAATAGGGAAATATAATTTATCGGACGTAGAATTGGACATTTTAGTGTGACAGACTAAAATATTCAATTTGGTCCTATTGTTTGAGAGCTGAAGTGTAGATGTTAGCCCTCAGGTGAGGGGAACGTGGGAGCTCTGAAGTGGCAGCCAGTATCCTCCCAGCCTAGCCACAGATTCAGTAATCAAACATAGAATTAGTCAATGTTCTTTGCACCTGGACCAAAGGGTAAAGAATAGGAATGCTCATATTTGTCACAATACAATAAAAGAAATTTTATTTAAATTCATTATTCACTTAATTTTCTAAAAACAAGGAGAATGATACTTTTTCTGAAATTTTTAAATCAACTTTATTTTAAAGCATTAGTTTACTTTAATTTGCTTTAGTTAATTATTCTAAATTTTTGTATATTCTATTAGTAAGTAATTCCTTTAAATTTAGCTGATACAAATCTGTTAAAAACTTCCCTGTGGGATAGATAACCAGGACTCCACTAGAGCCCTGTATTACTTGATACGATATGTATACTTGTGTAGAATCCACATTATACATTCATAAAATTAATTATATATTTTAAAACGGGATCAAGTTTTTGGTGCCGTTTCTATTAACATAATTTGCAAGCATAAAAAAAGTGGGTCATTAAACAAAAACAAAATAAAGCAACTTTAAATTTTAAATATACATTTTTAAAACAAAAGAAAGATAAATAAATTTAATACACCATCTTTGGATGATCAAGAATTCCTCAAAGGAGGCAACCTACGGCTGCTAATGTGATTTCCCCAGTTTAAATAAGCCTAACAGCTTGTTTAGACTGAGTGAATCCAAAAAAATAGTGGTGCCAAAATGAGAGAATCGTGGGATCCTAACCGGTATCTCTTAATCAACATAGATTCTCCTATAAGACATTTAAACAATAATCACAACAACAAAACCAGACATACATACTTTAACCTCTTTGAACTTCATTGAACCTCTTAAGCTTTACACTTCAAACTTGAAACGTTCTACAATGAGGAGCTCGGAGCGAATATCGTGGGCAGCATGACCATCTTCAACAGCAAAAAAAATTTACATTAACTAAACCATTTTCTAGAATTAAATAGCAAGTCATAGGACTTCGCGGTGGTTTGCCCAGCACAACATAAACCTTCACCTTATCTTTTAGGTCTTTGCACATAATGCAATATAAGTCATAACTCATCTTAGGATTCTGAGGTTGTCGTTCGATACAACATAAACCCTCCTATCTTTCAGGTTATTTGTATGATCGGTATCACACAAATGCAAACCCTAAATAATAAAATTGTTAGGATGAAAAATTAAATAATTTCTCTTCTAAATTGACGTTAAATCTATGACACCCCTAGCTTTTCTTCCTTTGGATTCCACAGTAATCATTCCAAATTTGATACATTCCCTTTTGAATTTCCTATGACCGACCTTGAAAATCCTAACTTTAGAGTTCATGAAAATAATATTTCCTAATCTAAATCGAGAGTTTTCTTAGGTGACTTTGATTATTTAAGATGTAATTAACTATAGGGGCTTACCCTTATAGGAAATTTTCAGAACCAAGTAATATAGACCCTATCTGTTTCTATTAATGGTAACTTGTCGATCAATATAAAGGTTTTGCAGACCAAAATAGATGTCATAAATCTATTAGTTTATGTAATTGAGTCTCACTATCAAGTAATGTGTCTATTCCTTGGGATAGATGCATAGCTTGTGGGGTAGTACTCGTTTACTTAAACTATTAAGGATATGAGATCAATTTGATTTCATATTTTAAAATTAAAATAATAATTTCCTATATATATATATATATATAATTAAAATCTATTTTAGAGCAGGCGACAGAATTCCTATTCCGGCGCCGATAGTTAAATCTAGGGTTTAGGTAGACCAAGGATGGGTCAAGTCTAGGAATCATGTATAAGTATTATATTAGGGTTTGGATTAAACCTGGGTAGGGTTGATCAAGTCTTGGGTTTAGGTTAGGGTTCAAGCTAGACGTGGCTTGGGTCAAGTCTAGGGTTTATGTTTGGGTTTGGATTAGGTGAGTTAGGGTTAGGCTGGGATCAAATCAACCTGAGTCGAGCCCAAACCCAAACCTAATCTAATGTCAGAGTTGATTGACCTAGCTTCAAAACTTTTAAATAAAAATGTTTAAATGAAGAAAATAAAAAGGATTCATCGGAAGGAGAGGAGGTTAATCAGAGGACGCCTTTTAGAGAAATATTTCCCTTCTTCTTCTCCCTCTGCACTTCCTCTTTTTCTGCTAGAAGTGCCCAAAGTGTGTCAATTCTAGTGTCGGAGACCCCCTTTTACAGGTGTGGATGGGGTAGAAGAGCCTTTCGGAGCCGTTCAATAAGGTAGCAAGTGGACAGTGTTGATCAACCTAATGGTTGAAGAGCTACAGATCACCACTAGTAAAAGGTCACGATGTTTCATGGCATGATATCTATACGAACGCTATGAATCACCGACAAGTGAAGTTGTTTTGTCTAGGCATGGTCACACATAGGCTTTGCATGACCGCGTTGAGATACTTTGGGGAGTGGTCATGCCTTTGGCCTAGGTTTATTGGGGCTTAGTCATGCTTAAGCCTAGCGTGACCACGCCAAGAAAAAGAAAGGGCAAACTCCCCTTTTGACTAATTTTACTGCTTTTGATCACGAAATAATGACTATCTAAGTTCTATGTGATAAAAAATGAGGTCAACAGCTAATATTCAGTTGTCTCAGAATTTTAAAGACAATTAGGATAAACTCAAGGAGGTTAAGTGCGCAGGCTCATGGTTAGCGATCAAGGAGAACTAATGCTCTTTCTCATTCTCATGCATATAGATGGATAGATTGTATTGGATTTATAGTCAATCTAGCTTAATTAAGTTGAGTTTGCTTAGGCTAAGCCTAGTCAAAAGTTTTGATTTGGGAGATCTAATTAAACTAGTTAAAAGTATCTGACCAAGGCTCAAAGTGAATCAAAATAAGTTTAGCATGGTTTTAAATAACCTACACATGTATTAAGATCATTTAAGAATCAAAATTAAAGGAGTTTGTTTTGTCTCTTTGGCATGTTGATAAATTCTACATGTTTAGTATCTTAAATTATGATATTTTTCTTGTTTATATTGTGCTTTGAGGAAAGTTTTGGTGTTTTATTGCAGAATTCATCTAAGTGGAATGAACGGAGTTCAAAACATAGAGAATTGGAGCAAAATAGTGTTCTGACACCTTAGCACAAGGACTGAGTGCCTAGGCGCCATAATCAACAGAGAAAAGTGTAGAATACTGACAGCCTGGAAAGTGGGAGATGCACATGGGCCCCTAGGTGCAAGGAGATGCACATTTTCCCCCGGTGTCTCAAGAGCATGGAAAGTCAGCATTGCAAATGTAGCACCTGGGTGCTATAGTGCATCTCTTCAGTAATACAACACTAGTGCCTAGGCGCTATGTGCATGTCAACATATACGATGCTAAGGTGCTAGCCTTGAGCTACTAGGCGCCAGGGTACTTAAATTGGCAGTCCAGCATTTAGACGCATATTTTTGCTAAGAATTATAAGAATGTTGGCTAGGACGTTTTAAGGGTTTTGTCCTCTTTTTTTTCTTCAACTTGGAGCATGAATCACTTAGGGAGAAGACCAAATCAACTTGCAAAGAGTCTTGGAAAGAATAAAAGTGAGCGTTTGGGAGGATTGAGAGTGTGTAAACCTTGTTTTATATGACTTCATCATACTGTTTATTTGGCAATGAGATAAGTACAATCAAGTGTCATTTTATTTTGAATTTTTTTGTTTAAACTTGATATATGATGGATTTTCTTATTCTAAGTCTATGTTGATGTGCTTTATCATGAGTACTGTCTAGGTTGTTTTTCCTCCTTAAATTGGGAGGGTAGATGGATAGAATTAAGGATTTGTAAGTGATTTGCATTGAAAATATTTTAAAGTTTTGTGCTAGGTTGCAAACTTAATTTACATTTTGCGTGATCAATGAAATTTTTTAAAAAAAATCGTGAATATTGAGATCTAATAGGATTCT
The DNA here is from genome assembly GCA_022702705.1 of Papilionanthe hookeriana x Papilionanthe teres. Classification (NCBI taxonomy): domain Eukaryota; kingdom Viridiplantae; phylum Streptophyta; class Magnoliopsida; order Asparagales; family Orchidaceae; genus Papilionanthe; species Papilionanthe hookeriana x Papilionanthe teres. The sequence continues at coordinate 84,256,319 of CM040424.1, forward strand.
TTGTGGAACAAAAGAGTTAACGAAACAAACTCATTGGAGTAGGAATATTGCCAATGAATTTATGCAATCTTTTGAGAGATATTTCCTATTGGGCAGCACAAAAGTTTTAGGGAGCTAAACTCATGACTGTTGATCTTTTTAGACTATTGTAAGGGGATTGACACTAATTTTAAATCGTGTCCTTTTATACACCACTTGACTAATTCAAGGGAGAAATCTCCAATCCCTTAAACAACTTCATAATTCTCTCTTGCAGACTTGGATACACTTACTTTCTAAATTTTAGGATAGAAACTCATTCAAACTTGCTAATTAAATTTTAAGGCTAAGACCAATATTACTAAACTATAATTTCTTCAAAATTGGGTTTATTTTATTCCCTGTGGGATCGACAACTGAAACTCTAAACTAGTGCTACGGATACGCTATGTATACTTGCGTGAGTCACAGGTGTTTTGCAGCATTTGAAACGTGTCACTCTTCAACATATAATCTAAGTGCATGTGTTGAACAAAAAATACAAAATGAGTAGAGTACAGTTCATAATAGAATAAATTATTTTTGTCTAAAAATAATTATTTTTATTTTTTATTTTTGATGATTCTATCCAACTATTTATTCAATAAATATTATTGTAGAAACTAAGTCTATAAACTAAACTTTTGATTGATATATATGATAAAAAAAAATTGGATTTATGGTGTTAGCTTATTTAAATTCATAATTTGCATTTTTGATATGAAAATTTATTATAATCAAGATTATATGTATCTTCTATTAATTAGAGGTTCTAATCTTTTAAATTAATCAACTATATTCCAAAAACTGTTTTAAATTTTATTTTTGCATAATTGCAAGTTTTAATTGAGTATGTTCCTATCTAAACTATAACTTGTTATTTTTATCTTTATAAATTACAAAATAAATCTTCTAAAAATCTTAAATACTTAATATTTTAAATTAAAAATGGGCTGCATAATCAACTAAATTAAGAACAAAATATATCAAACAATTTTAAGAATTAACACCCCAACATCAACTGTATTACATTAAATAAAGAAGTTTGATTACACCATAAAAATGGGCTGTATAAATAAGCTGAAATAAGTTTTGATAACTATCAGACTACTTTTTACGTGAAATTTTGTGTAATGAGCTTTCACGCATTAGAATTCATCACAAGTAATTTTTTTTTTAACCAAGTGTCATTTATTAATTAAATACTTGTTGTTATTGCTTTTCTTCATTTGAGGGGATAGATTTCTTTACAAAATTAAATGTGAAAATTCAACATTATAAGATTACACTCTTCATAAATTATATAATAACATATAATTTATAATGTAAAATGAAATTATTCTAACAGCTTAATATGGTGGTTAGTTTTGTTAGATCTGACAAGATGTTGCAAATCTTAGATAGTATTGCGTTTCAATCCATTTATAAATTATTCAAAATGGAACAAAGTTTTGGACATCACCACAATATAAATAATTCAGCAATTTCATTAGTTCCATACGCATATTAGTTTACTATATGATTCATGTTTTCAATGGCAGAATTTATATATTTATTAGATGATATTTCCATAGACAGCGATCGCTTCTTTTATGCAAATTATAAACCTTTTAAATTAGTAGAAATGCTAGTTAGTCGATTCAAACTTTATGTTAGAATAATCATACACAAAATTGTAATTAAGAGAATATCGATAGAGATAACTATACATTTGGAGGTACAAAATTAGAAGGAAAAGTTCTTGCAAATATATATATATATATATATATATATATATATATATATATATATATATATATATATATATATATATATATATATATATATATATATATATATATATAACACAAAATGATTGCTTAGAGAATATATATAACTCAAGGAACAAATATATGATAAGGTTCCATTCAAAGGCAGTCTGAGTTTGCTGTGAGTTGCATATCAATAAACAATAGATTTTTAGCACAAACTACCTTGTGAATCATATATTGAAATTGGGTTCTCATCATCGCTCATCAAATAAACTCGAAATGAGTTATGTTGTGACCCAATCTTATTACCAATAGAAGAGGAGTGATGCAACTTAATATTGTCATTAAAGGCAAACCAATGGAAAAGGTATTTAGTTCATCGCGCATGAACTATGGATATTTTCATTATAGAAAAAAAAATGCTAAAACCGACAGAAAAAAAATGATGGTTATTTAGGTTCTTGGTCATTTGCAACAGCGTAACAATAACATATCATGTCGCTTATTAACATTATTTTATTTTCCAATTGTTTTTAATTATAACCGACGCAATAACTCGTCGGTTATAAGCAAACATTAACATATGACTATAGTTCGCGATTATCTTCGAACTTGCCATCTGGCGCGGTTTTAACGAACATTTCATTATTAAACAATGCAACGGGAGCGGTCGTCGGTAATAGTGTTAATAACCGACATAATAAAATTCATTTATAGGCCGTCGATACTAATCCTATATCCCACTTGAATTCAGCTCCCTTCTGGTCTTGCCCTAATCTCTCATCCCAGCCTCTCGACTTCTCCACCCAAAGCTCTCACCACTCCCTGAAACCATCACATGCCCCTCTCTGTTTCATCCGAAAGCATCATCTTCGTCCCTGAAACCTACGCGATACAGTTATAATAGGAGCTAGCTGGGAATGCAGTGGTAAGATCGCGGCTTATAGTGACCGAAAACTCCGATTTTGTTCCTCTTTTCGCTGCTCTGCTACCCGAAACGATCACAGAAGGTAACTTGTTATCTTTATATTCTTTTTTTTTTCATTTGCTGCGAAGAATGTGTTTAGGGTTTAGCAACAAGAAGGTTTGCCAAATGTTTTCCTATTTCAGTTGGATTACATCAGGAATCGGCTTTAAGCACATATGTATTTGCTTTAGTTATGGATGCTCTTACTTGACATTTACAGGAGGATGCACATTGGTGTATGTTTTTCGTCGATGATATCCTTCTTGTAGATAAGACTAAATAAAGATTTTAGGAAGAACTTAAATTATGGATGGTGATATTGCAGTCTAAAGTCCTTCGTTTGTGTAGAACTAGAATTGAATACTTGAAATTTAATTTTAGTAGTTGTAGTTCTAGTGGCAGAGTTGTCACTATGGGTGATCCAATCATTAAAAGGTACGAACTTTCTAGATATCTCTGGTCACTTATTTAAAGTGATTGTGATATAGATATGGATATGATTTTCTAGTAGATTTCAAGTTGGTTGGTGTAAGTAGAGAAATGCATTCAGCTTATTGTGTGATAGAAAATATTACTTAGACTTAAAGGAAAATTTTATAAGAAGGTGTTGAGACCTGCAATGTTTTGTGGCGTGGAATGTTGGCCTTTAGATTAAGGGGTTGTTCAGTTGAAAGCTGAAATTATTTTGATTGGGTTTTAATAAATACCGCAAATCAAGATTTATCAAATCCTAATACATGCCAAATCTAGAATAAGATTTAGTTTGAAAAAACATAATTCCTAAAAAATTGATTCTAAGTTTGATTTGCACATGAAACTCAAGTTGAAATACACACACCGAGGTACGAGCTAAAATTTTGGATCAAATTTATTTGGAACTACATATCAAATTTATTTGGAAGCTACATCATCTCGGCTCGTAGTCGGATTGTTTAATATCAAAGTAATGCTTGTTCTGTCAAAGATTATTAAATGGTTGAACATTAACTTGTAATTGATTAAGGCGTCTCCCTCTACTAGTGTATCCCACTGTAGTTACACCAGCCCTCACATAGATATATTTATTTAATATTTTGTCTCCAAGTGAAAAACCAATCAAAAATCCCATCATCATTGTATCCACAACTTTTAACTAGATTACTTACATAACTATAAATAAATTTTGAAAAAGAAGTATTTCATATAATGTAAAACTGTTCATTTCTTCCTCCAATGAGAAATCTAATTTCCACTTTGACAAGAAAAAGTTGATTTCCAATTGAAGGAATAAATAAAAACTTTTACATCATGTGAAACACTTCCTTCTCAAAATTCGTTTAGAAGTGTGAATCTAATAAGATACATTATTGAGTTGAGTATACTTTAGTGGATCACTAGCTTCAATTAACGTTCTATTAAGAATATTAGAGATCTAGAAGAGCAATAACAATTCCTTGAGCTAATAATGCATTGTAATTTTGAGAAAGAAAATCATACTAAAAACTCTCAACATAAACCACCTCAGAGACAAAAAAATGATCATATAAACATAAAACAACAAACGGTGAAGCCCAAGTGTAAAATCTAAAAATCATCAAACAAAGTGCCATCATATCCAACCCATACATCCTCAAGCAAATGCTACGAAATAAATTGTAATATCTAAACATTATCATAAAAATAACAATCTTATCGCCGACTCCAACAATTCGATTATAAACAAAAGATCATAAACCCAATACTACAATAAAATACAAAAAAATACCATCACTAATAACCCAAACTTCGAAAGAAATAAAAAACCATACCTAAACATAGTAAATGTAACTCATCAAAGCTATTGTATTGATGCAAATTACAATACAATAATCTTTCACGGATCATCAACAGTAAATATCAAATATAATATACTCCAAATCACTTTAATATTATTATGCGGGTGCGAGCCAAGCGAGAGATTCACAGCGGGAACCGTACGCTTTTTCCAGATCGGGGCACTGAATTCCATACAAAAAGATCACGAATTTCCGGTCCCTCTGCTCCCCAATCTTTCTCCTTTTGCAGCTCCGACACGTAACTTCAATTACTGTATCTGAGGCCTCCTGAGGTGGGGCCCACTTAGCCCACAATTCATTCCGCTCTGAAAAAGTAGTCCACGTGTCGACCTCGCAAGTCTTATTGTGGTCCACGAGCCGGCGTCAGGACGTCAGCCGTTCGTGAGCTCTCTTTGCCGGCCCCACACGAACGTGTCAGCCCAACACGGGCTGCTGCTGTCGCTGTCCCGCCGGCACAGCCCCGTTCTGTCTGCTCGCTGGAGCATTGTAGGTGCCATGGTCGCGGACTCGCGGCGTACCGTACCGCCGAAATTATGGGATAGGATGGCATTGGCGTAATCCTGGAGAATTTTTTCTCGTGGGACTCCTGTCGTCGTTTTACGTGCAAATTCTCAATAATATATCGTCATATGTATTATTAAAGTGGACCTTAAATTCCACAATAATTCATAAATAACTTAGCAATAATCTCAGAATAACCTCTGTGGTAAGTTTCTCTTCAAGAACCCAGAAATAAAGACCTCGGATGTTATTTCTGAATTATTTGTGAGTTATTTCGGGGTTATTAAAGTGGAATATATTGTTTCTCTTCAATAACCCTGAAATAACATTCACTGTGTTATTTCAGGGTCATTAAGGTAGACACAGAGGTTATTTCTAGGTTATTTTTGGATTATTTTTGGGTTATTGAAGTGAAATATATTGGTTTCTCTTCAATAACCCAGAAATAACCTGAAATAAATCAGGAATAACCTCTGCGGTTCCACTTCAATCACCCCGAAATAACATCTGCGATGCAAGAGACATGGTAGTATATTATTGGAGTCTGCACGTAGAACTATGTCGGACAGAAAAATTTGTCGTGATCCTGCGAGTGATGAGATCGTAGTTAACTGTGCTATTTTTTTTTCTTTTTTTTAGAAATTTACGTACATAACCACAAGATTCTTATGTATGTACATATTCAACGCATATTTATAATTATAATATTTTGATGTCATAAATTTATATATGAAAATGCAAATCATTATTTTTCAAAAGTTAATATTGAGATATTTTTTACATAAAATTAAGGTTTTCAATGTTATAAACATAAATACGAAAGTTTAGGTGGGACATTTTCATACAAACTTCTCAATTCCTTTGCACATATCTAACACCTAAAATTTATTTTTTTACATTTATACCACGTAAATGTTTTAAATTATCAAGTCAAAAATACAACTATTTTAACTTTTAAAAAGTAAAATATATTTTTTCATCCATACGTAAGATGACATGTATGTAAAAATTGAAGTTTAGGGGTTAGATATGTAAATACAAAAGAATTGAGTGGTATATATGTAAATCTTGCTTTTTTTAAAAATCGTGTAGAGAATTTAATTATAATTAAATGAAATCTGTTTAAGTTCATTATAATTTTATTTAAATATCATTATAAAATTAAAATTAGAAAAATAATTGTGATATTAAAATAATTTTAAAAAAAATAGAATGCTATTTTTTGTGCTATCAAACTCCATCAAATTTCATTGTCGAAACATTTTTCTGTTAAAATTTTTTAAAAGAATATTAGCAAAATGTAATTATTACAACAGTCCAAAAAACAAAGTTGAAATAACCATCCAATACAATCATAGAGCTACAGAGCACCGCGATTGACTATATAACTATAAAGTCAGAAAAAATATTATATTCTCTCACCAAAAATCTCAAAATATATAAAACATTTTAATTTTCTCAGAAAAAAAATGACAAAATTACAAAATTCACATGTCTTTTTGTGCATTTATATATCGCTCAATTTTTAAATATTTACATTTCTAACACCTAAACTTTCATTTTTATATTCATGCCACCCAAATCATTCATATCACATCAAAATGTCACCTTAACTTTTAAAAACTGAGATATACATTTTCTGCATTGGTATAAAAAGGCATATGAAAAATCAAAATTTACATTTGTAAAAGGCATATATATTTACATTTCTATCTTAATTTCATAAAAAAAATCAAAATTTACCAAACATGCAACATTAGATTAAAACTAATTACTATGACATATATAGATATATATATATATATATATATATATATATATATATATATATATATATATATATATATATATATATATATATATATATATATATATATATATATATATATATATAATTTGTAATGTTTGTTCATAATCAAGCTCCAAATATAATAAACTTTAGATTTATTCATAATCGAGCTGTTCAAATAGAATTAAACTTTGATACGACCGGTCCGATTTTATCAAAATTTTGATTAGTTCAATTCTTAAAAATGATTGCAAGTTAATTAATTATAAACATATCCATCGGACTTATTCAAACAGACCGAATGGGACCCCTATTTGTGAAATTTGTGAAAAAGCCCCTGATAAAAATTTATTTACATTTTTGAATTGTCTGCCTTGTCCTTTTCAGCCAAGCGTACGTGCAAGTCCAACATCAAAAGTCCATGCATGCTAATCATAACAGCCTATTGATTTTAAAGGTGCGTGTAGTAAAAGATTTAGAGTCCTTTTCTTTTCTTTTTTTTTTTTTAATATTTTTAACTTTTAATTTATAATACGCCGTTATATTATTTTCAATGAGACAAATTCAATGATATCAATAATGTCAATTTGCTCATAAAAATTTTAGGTTTGGTCAAATTAACCTTAAAATAATGTGATAATTTAGTTTACTTTCTTTATTTTACTTCATCTACATATTTAATTAGTTGCTTAGATATATTTTTATATATTAAATTTTAGGGATTTTTTCATACATAGAACCTAAAATTTTCATATTTACTTATCTGACGTCAAAACTTTCATAATTACAAATATCATATGAAAAGTAAAACTTATTATCACATTTTAAGAGTCAAAATCATTAGTTCATCATTAATATTATACTTAACAAGTCATAAACTTATTCATATAGCTTCAACATTTATCTTATACCAAAATTTCTTATGTGGTGTGTGTTTGGTTTATAGTATTAATTGTTAAATTTAATTATTTTATTTATTTATTATTAGCATTATTTATGAAAATTTTAAATTAACTGGGAAAATTTATTTTAAAAGGTGCTGATTCACACATCCATCCTTCCTCTTTCTATTATGTAACTCAATTATCAACAAAAATTAGAAGAGATAATCAAAGTTTTAAATGATTTTGAAAATAAAAGGAGAAAAAAAATCCTAATTATGCCTAATGCATGTAATAATGGAAGAAAGAAGTTAGGACCTACTTGCTAGAGAGAGAGAGGTGGAGAGAGAATTAAAGTAAAGATAATAGGGGACATCAGTTTTATAAGCAATCTCAGAAAATAATAAATTTTAAATCTTCGAGCCTATTAAAATTTCTTCCACAAATAGTAAATATGAGTTAAAAAATGACTTCCTTTCTCAAACTTGTAGATAACATTAATAAAAACAATACATGCAAAAACAAACTATTATATGTATTATAAGTGATCATAATATAAGAAAGTAAGAGATATGTAGAGAGAGGTGATCATATGAGCTCTCTTCTTAGAAGTAAAGGTGGTATGACCTTGAGATAGTAGACGAGAATATTTTAAAAAGTTATGGAAGTTATTAACAATTTCAATTTGGTCCACTTAGCAGCAAATGTAACAAAATATTAAGCCATGAGTAAATTCGCTAGTTATTGAAGATGAATATGTGGCTTTTCTTCACTTTTTTATGAAGGCAATGTGACATGGATCATAGTTGGGGAGATGCAAAAGGCTATTTTTTTTAAGCCAATGAGGATGGTCTAATTGGTTCTCCCTTTAGATTAGGTGAAGGTGTACAGCCTAAAGTAACAAGTGAGACAATCCAGGAAGGGTGTAAAGGCCAATGAGCTGGCTAAATTGATACTCTTTTTAAAGATGAAGATAATAACTTTATGAGGATAGTTATAATAGGATTATTGTGGTGATTGAAAGAAGTCAGAATCTCTCTCCTTTTGTAAATGAATATGGAAAGACCTAAGGGATATTTATTAAGTAGCTTAAGAGGGTCATAAGGGTCACTAAGTGAAATAAAGATTTTCCTTCTTCTAGAGATTAGAATAACACAACTTGAATATAATAGATTTGTTAGCTCAAGTCAATTAGCCTCGTGAAAGGAGGAAGTGATACGACTTAAAGGTACGATCAATGATTGAAACAATGTAAACTTAGAAGTACCAGTGGCAAACCGAGAAGATGGCACCTAGGCGCCGCATACTGGCGCCTAGGCTCCAGTGGTTTCCAAGGCTTACCCGAGAACGTGGCGCCTAGGCACCAAAACTGTACAGGGACGGTTTCAGCACAACCTGTGGAGTCATTAAGCAGATTTTGACACTCGAAGAAGGGGCTTTTGGCTTTAGAGAAGCCTTGGGAACACCAAGAAAGCAAAGGAGTTGTAATTAGGCTTAGGGTTTGTAGATTTTCACCTTTATGGTGAGGATTTTTGAGAGAAATATTTATGAGAGTCATTGCAGCATTGTTGAGAGCACTTGGAGATTTTGATGAAGGATTTTTTCATCTCATTTCAAGAGAAAAAAGTAAAGTATTGTGTTTCCTATTGTTTTGTACTTGTTGTGAACTCATATTTAGTGGATTTGTTTTCGTTAAGGTGATGACTTCCATTGCAATCTTCATGCTTTGTGATTAGATTCATTTACCATTCTCTTATGATGCATATGTTGATGTGTAGGATTTTATGATGCTTTTAGAATTGATTTTTAAACTTTAATGTGATGTTTTTCTTTCGGTGCTTCATTTACATATCAAACCGGTCAATTGGTATGTTAAAATTTGTTGTAAACTTATAAGATCCGGGAGGGCTATGGCTTTAACAACTAGGAGAAACCACATTGAACTTATGGGGGAAGGAAAAGTAGTCCAAATATTCAATGCAATGTTAGGTAGAGATTTGTTTATTGGGTGTAAATTAGTGTTTCTACGGTGCGGGCTAGATTCCTTCAAATTTGATATAGGGCTTCATACCTTAAATCTAAGATTGAGCCAATTAGAGGGCTATTAGGAGAAGGAGACTATAGGGTGACATGCTAGAAGTTTCGCCTTGACAATCTAGCTATTTTAAGGAATTGATCCTAGGTTAGCTAAGCTACGTTATACAATCGGAAAAGGGTAACTTAGATTTTTTCTCCTATTGTCACTAGCTACATTAGATTTTAAGCATCATATTCCCACACATTATCTAAGTCCCCACAAGAGATAGGTAGTTTTTACATCTCAAAATTTACCAAACAAATTGATCTATTTAGGTTTAACTTTAGATTTAGGTTTGCATTTAAGAGTAGTAGATCGAGGAACATTCTTAATCGACGTTCCAAACTAAGACCTGATAGTAGTAGACTAGAACTTAGCCTAAGGGATTTCTTAACTCGCTTCCCTATTGGATCGATAATAGGAACTCCATTAGCGCTCGATATTACTTAAACGATACTTATACTTTTGTAGAAACCCTAGAGTGTAAACTATAAATTAAATTCTAAACTCTATAACATATTCATTTTGCACAGTAACCGCCTAAATGAAGTGGGTCAAGTTTTTGGCCAGAAAACTAAATAACTGAGTGATTGCGGAACAGGTCAATGAGCCAAGCAGGAGGAGTACAAAAATGGGAGTTCTAGGTCTCTGCTAGCCACGAACTCGTCGTAGGGTTCGGTTGGGAAGCCGATGGTGTTGGATGAAACCTAGAGAGGGATACAACGAGGGCGAGGGCAAGGGCGGCGGCTTCATGGAGAGAGGGAAGAGGAAGGGTGAACATGAGTGCAATAAGAGGAAGAAGAGAAGGAAATGAGGAATTTAAGCGGGCATGTATAATTTGGGCATTTACCGATGGCTTATAAAAGACTTAAAAGCCTTTGGTAATTAATGTTTTTACCGACGGAAATTCCTTTCACTTATTAAAACAACTCATCGATTAACTCCCTGCAAAATGACAGGTGTGTAAATAACTAACGCAATATGATTCTCAATTAATATTTATTTATAACATACGGTTTAATGATTTGTAATAATAAAAACCATCGAAAAAAAATATTATTGTTGTTAAATGACAGCATGTTCTATAGTTATACTATCGCAGATAGCCCAGCTCATAAATTGACTCTATATCGTCAAAAAAAAAACACATTTTTTGAAGTCTATTTAGTCATCGATTTTATTACTTTTTCTTGTAGTGTTAACTTTAGGATTTTAATACTATATGTCATTTTAGAATTCAATGTGAATAGAAGTATCAAATTCAAAGGAAAAGTCTAAGAAAAAATATGTAATTAATTTATGCTTTGACTAAATCATCTCATTAAGGCTCCCTTAAATAAATAAAATGTACCATTTCTACATTACAATTTTCCAATGATGCTAGAAGCAAATTATTTTACAGATTTTTTATTTTTATTTTTATTATTTTTTTATTTTTTATTTTATTTTTTTTTTTTTGTCACAATATTGACTTCTTCAGAAGTCATGCCCAAGCTGCTATTCACAGAAGCATTAAAGCTTTCAAAACATTGATAAATGCCAAATGTTTAAATGAGATTAACTTATAAACTGCTACTCTTCTTTACTTTATATTTTTCTAGAAATTATTTCTTTTATGGCTAATGAAGAAAAAGTTAACTATAAATGATAGGGATAATTACATACAGATCTCCTGAAACAATAATATTTACAAATTTGTCTATAGGGTGATATGTTTAAACTGTCAAAATGATGTATTTACGCTTGCTATCATCAAACTGTTTCGAATTTGATAAAAAAAGAAAGGAAAAATATGATTTAGGGGTTTACCATGAATTTTTACATTTGAGTGAAAATTTGAAAAATTGATGAAAAAGGGTGGTTGATTTGTAAATAGCAAGTTTATGGTAGCCTGTATGTAATTGCTCCATAAAAAAATGCCTTGAAAACAATATATTTTAAGTATTTTTCACGACAAACAGCCAAATGAACCCAAACATGATTTGGTATTAATAATTCAAACATAATTTCCAAACCAACCATGGACTATTTTTTTTTATATTTCTCAAAAAAAAACAATGTTGAATATGTGTGAAAAGCTTTGTTGGCATCACTTTTGATATCATACGTGTCGGGTGTCCACATGAATGATATGGGACTGTGTTCAGTCTACCGTAGTCCGAGACGTCCAGTCGGATCTCCTGGTTCAGGCTTCGAGCACGAGTCCAGGACCGGTACCGATTCATCCCTATTCGTGGGAGCTCACTGATGGGTAACGATGATTCGGACATAGGACGTGTCTAATATTTATTCTGGTATTTAGAGATCTTGCTTCATCCATTCGGAGTCTTCCGTTGTCAAGGGCGGTCACAAAACTCTCCCGAATGCGTGTCGTGAAAAATCGAGGTTCATAGTGACCTACCTGCACGAGGATCTAGGATGTCTGTTGGCACAAAAATCCTGAATTGAAACCTCTGGAATATTCATTTTTTGAGATATAGGATTTCTCGAGGCTTCTAGATCATTAGAAACTTTCCCATGAACATCCGGGCATAAAATTGGGTTTTAGACCATTCATGTCGTATTTGATCTCGAGAGGCAAGTCTTGCCCGATGCGGTGCATCCCCGGAGTCCACCTCAATGTGAGAAAGCCTCTTTTTGTTCTTAGATATCCTTCGGATTCTATGGATCCATAGGAATCCTCCCTGCAAAGCATAAGCGAAGAATGTATGGAAAATAAAATGAAAAATTAAAATGAAAAAAAGATTGATTTTTTTTAAGGGATGGCGCCTAAGCGCCACCCCATGGGTGCATATCCGCCCAAACTTCTTGCGCCAACCTGAGAGGTGGATGCTTATGCGCCCACTTTGCTGGCGCATAGGCTCTAGCCAACTTCATATAGGTGTACTTATGCGCCCACCACAATGGTGTACAGACGCTAGCTTCATATAGGTGTGCTTATGCACCCACCCTGCTGACACATAGGCGCTAGCTTAGTACAGACACTCCCTTAGCGCTAGATTGAGAAGGGGACACGTACGCACCCTCAATTGGCACATAGGCGCCCCTTTATGCGCTCCAAAAAAAAGAGCTAGGCGCATATGCGCCCAACCTCTGGCGTATATGCGCCCAACTCAAAAATGTCCTAAACTACTCCGTGTTAAGCCGAAATTAGGGGAGACCAATATGCATTACTTGGAGGATTGCAGAGCTATTATACCTGGTTATTTTGCCCTTTATGGGAGTGACTAGTGGGTAAAATCCTGTTTCCATTTTTGAATCAAAATCCATTAGAGAACATCTAGGCGGCGTTGAGAAGTGTCGATCCAATGGATTATCGTAGATGAGCATTGCTAAGTTGGCTGGCATCGTGGAGAGTGGGATTATAATGAATTCAATCTAGGAAAGCTAGGAGAGAGCTTTCAGAGAGATTCTTGAGAGGTTTTGGAAGGTTTGGCGAGGGAGTTATTCCCTTTTCTCCTTCTTCTAATTCACCATCTCCATCTTTTCATTCTTATTCTTCCTGATCATCTCTTGAATCCATAGCAATTATCTTGCCACAGAGAACCCTAAATTCAAGATCACGAATGACTACTTCTTCGCTATTCAAAACTTCAAAGACAAATGTAGCTCCAAAGATGCCACAACTAACAACAACACATCGCATAACCACACACCAACAGATCTAACGTCAGAAAAAAAAAATTCTTACCCATCTAACGTCAGAAAAAAAAATTTCTTACCCTGGTTGTGAGGAGATTACGACAACAGGAAGAGATGGAGAAGAATGATAATAGAAAGACGATCAGGAACCGTCACCGGCCGGAGAATGGGAGGGGAGGGAAGAAAATCGTGGGATCTTCTTTTTCGAGATAGAGCTTAGCAAAAAGGGCAGAGGAGTAAAAGTTGCTTCGAGGAAGCTGGGCCACGACAGTATATCTATTGCCCTCTTTTGACCCGAATCACGGGAAGTCTCGCCGTCACCACCACGACAAATGGTAAAAGAAACCAAATTTTCGCGGCGCTGTGACGTGCCGCATACGCCTCGCCGCCCCCCATTCCGCCCCCCCCCCCCCCCCCCCCCCCCCAACAAAAGTACCCTTATGCTTGATTTAAAGGGTAATAGATAATCTTAATAAACATGTTGGAATGATTGAAACATATGAGGGGATAAATGGTAGAAATTCATCTCATTATTGTCACATTAAAAGATAAGCTTATAATTTTTTTAATCACATTAATTTTGATGAAATAAAAAAAAAAGGAGGAAGAAAAGAGATTCTTAAGGTTAGGGGTTTGGCTTTGGAAGTTAATAATTCATCAATTAGATACCCCTTTTGTAATGTTTAAATGATAATTCATTAAGTTGACAAGAATCATAATTATATAACAAAACTTTTCTAAAAATTACAAACATACCCACTTAAGTCTTAAGGGCTTGGAAGTGAGACAAGGCTTAATCAAAATTGACTAATGAGGTTTAGAAAAGAAAGCATAATTAATTTTAAACACATGTGAAACACTACAAGCCCATCAAAACTGGTTAAATTCTTTCATAAATTTTGTTGCCTCTTAAGACCCCACTTACATAACTTATAAATAAAATATCAAGTGATATTTATCCCACTTTCGGGACAATTAAAACATTAGTTCACTGAGCATAAGGGTATGAAATAGATGAATAATTTAATAATTATGATAAGTCCAAATGAACTAAAGAATGTTCAAAAGGATTGTGAAATACCTAGGTATTCCCTAGACCTTCTCACAAATCATCTGGATACCTTTAAGAACAACTAAATCTATCATAATTATTAAATGAAGACATCTCTTAAATGAATAAATATGACCAACCAAGTTATGACATAGGACTTAGCGGGCCCATGACGAACCTATCTATAGGTTTGAAAATATACTAAAATTTCAGGTGGAGGAACGAGAAGACTCGCCAGGTTCACTTTTACAAGTTTATAACACCTGCTTTTCAGTACTTCTTTTATTGTATTTTTCTTTCTTACAAGCTTGCATGCTAAGCAACAATGTCACCCTGCATGAAAACCAAAACTTTTAGGATAACCACAAAACTGAAACTAAAAATCAAAATTAAAACAAAACATGATAAAATTCACCGTCATAACAATCAAAATATAAGACAACTCAAGATTTAATCACAAACAGAACGAAAATCACAATTACAACTAAAAATACCTCTATCGGATAATCGGGAATACCTCGGAGGATGCAACATACGGCTGCTAACGAGATTTCCTATGGTCTGTCTAAATGAAAGTGTGGAACTCATTTAGTTGAGTTTAGTAAACTCATTTGGATTAAGTGAATCCGAAGAAAATAGTGGTGCCGGAATGAGGAAACCGTGCGATCCTAACCGGTGTCGCTATAATCAACTTAAATATTCCCTTAATAAGAAATTAGGACACCTCAATTTAAATCCTCTCCAAAAACATGCTACTTCTCTTTTCTTTTCAATTTGACACTTCAAAAACTAAACCTGCTACGCAAGGAGTTTGGAGCATGCATAGTGGGCAGCACGACCATCTTCAATTGCAAAACTCCTTAGAATTAAACAACAAAGCCACAGGACTTCGAGGTAGCTAGCTTAGTGCAGCATAAATCCTCAGTTTATCTCTTTAGAACTTTACACCTCGTGTAATATAAGTCATAACTCGCCTTAGGATTCCGAGTTTGTCATCAGACATGACATAAATCCTCTCATCTTTCAGGCTATTCACATGATTTGTATCAAGTGAATGTAAGTCCTAAATAATAAAATTGACAGGATAAAACATTAAATAAACATCTCAAATTGAAGCCAAACCATAGGATAGTTTGGAAAAGAACACCAAGATTCTTCTTGGATTTTTGTTTTTCCCTTAGCTTTCTCTTTCTTTGGATTCTTATAATAAGTATTCCAAAACTTGAGCTACTCATCTATTGGATTTCTCATTATCAAATTTTCTTGAAGAATCTTATCATTTCGAAGTCATGAATACAATATTTTCTTATCTATATCAAGAGTTTTCTTAGGTGACTTCGGTTGTTCAAGATGTAATTAACTATAGGAGTTTGCCCTTATAGAAAACTTAAAGACTTTGTATTAATATAAACCTTATCTAATTCTTTCATATTAGATAGGAGAAATTGTTGATTAATATTAATGGTTCGCAGACCAAACAGATGTCATAGATTCTTTAGTTTATTTGATCAAGCCTCACCACCAAGCAATGTATCCATTCTTCGGGATAGATACATGGCTTTCGGTGAAGCACTTGATTATTTAAACTATTGATCATATGGGATCGATTTGATTTCATTTTTTTTAAAATTAAATGTGATATTTTCTGAAAATATATATGTACTATATTAAATTAAATCTAGTTCAAAAGAAATTTTAATGGCTAACAACCATTACCGTTGAGTTGTCACCCATTTGAGATACACCCTCTATCCTTATGGCTCGGTGAGCTCTGATGTATAGGGATATCCCTATCGAGATGATTTTGGTTATTACGTACGCTCTGTGTGTGACCCATCTGGGATGTGAAAGACTCATTATCTACCATGTGGCTTAGCTAGAGCTTTGAAGCATCGAGGTGTTCCCATACGAAATAACCATCCATTGATAACTTATTCTTCAGGTTCATGATAATATAAATGAAAATTCTATTATCGAGAGTACTCTTGATATCCCCAAAGATGTAAGTAAACAAAGGGATACGTTCCTCTGTGAGACTCTTAACCCCATAACAAAAATGTTATTTTTTATTCTCTGGTTACGGGTAACATATGTAAGGATTATCTTTGTGGATGTTGTGTTTGGAGGCACTTTGATCCAATCTTATACTCTCGACTCATCACACGATGATTACCCATATATAAGTCTTCCGTTTGTTTCTTTTTATTTGTTTGTCTATTTGTTGTTGTATATCATTTATTTTTTGCTTCCTCTCATCTTCGAATAGTTGATATGATTTGGGTGAGAGATTTATTAGAATAAGAGAATTATACGACAACATATAAATAGACAGGTTGGAGAATCTGAGTCTTTAAAAAAACTTTGAAAACAAACTCAAGTACTAATCAAATTAATGGACCGAGTTAAGCTTTTCCAATCCTAAGTTCATAATTAGAACAAAGCCTAATTTGTAAACATTTATAGAATTACCATCTCATCCAATAAGTAAAGACCTTGAAAATTGTTGCCAATAAAGCTTTCAAAAAGTTTATCGTTTGCCAACAACTTGTGGTCAGATTTTTAAGTAGCTCATATTCTGTATTTGATTAGTTCGTCAAGTGAGTTAAACATGAACAATTTATTTGAGCTCGATTTAAATATTAAACAAGCAGAATCATGTACGGCCCGTTTACTCGAATTAATAAATAATTAAAAAAATACTATTATTGTATTACTGTACATTGACATTTTATGTTATACTCTAAAAATAGTTAAATTTTATTATTTTTTAATAATTCAGAATTAACAAATGAATTTTAATCGACTCAGACACCAATATGTTATTCACAAGCCAACCTACTTAAAAAAAAAAAAATAGAACAAGCTGATGCAACAAAAAAAAAACATATTTAGTTCCTAAATTATCACCCCTCCCATTATTGTTCCCTCATTGTGGCTTGCAATTACATATGACATATCAATATATATATATATATATAAATCTCCTCTGACCACTTGTTGGTAGTAAGAACGGTCCTCGACTAGTTAGCACATGAGAGTGGCTGGGGGCTCGTATAATAGCCTCCGACCATTCTTTTTAAAAATGTGTATATATATATATATATATATATATATATATATATATATATATATATACAATCTTTTATTATTTTTTTCTGTATACAGAGAGCTAGAACGACATTAAAGACAAGAAGTAACACTCTGTACTAATTAAAATCAAATGTGAACATTAGACAAAATGATTACTTGTAAAGTTCTGATAAAAAATAAAGGATAATAATTTAAAATTTGTGTTAACTAATAAATAAGTTCAACTAACTATTTTAGCATGTAGCTCTTTTAAACCCTTACATATAAGCCTGTGTTTTTTAAAACTTAAATAATAATGTTAAAATTTCTCAAGTAAAAAATGATATTATTTACAATAATAACTAAACCCAATTTAAATATTAGTATTTCATGACAAATTCTAAAGTCAGACTTGTATACAAGGGTTACCTGTCCTTCTATAATGTTTAAAATTGTCATTTTCTCAAAATAAATAAATAAAGATTTACAATAATTAAACAATAATTATAAACAAAATGATAAATAATAAATTTGGGGGGTGATAATATAAATTATTTGAGTTGTTAAGACATAGTTTTTAACTAATTATTTGCTGTTAACTGTCACTCGTAAGTAGGAATGCACATTCTGGTGAGGTGGGAACATGATAAAACGTCGTTGATTCGTTCCACAATGCAGCACCATAAGTCAACTCCGACGACAAATCACTATATATTTTTAATTCCGTTCTTTATCTAAGAATTCAAAGGGAAGAAATTTACTTATATATCATCAAAAACTTATGTATTTGCACTTGTAGTGTGCCTAAATTTTATTTTTTACATTTATACCATAATTTCTTTCGTATCACATCAAAAATATTTTGGTAATATATCTATTAGATATATAAATCAATAAGAATTGAGTGGTGTCTGTGCAAATCTTCGTGATTTATTTATCGAGAAATTTACATATCTACCATACAATTTCTATGAATTAATATGTCTAGCACTTAAAAGATTGATATTTATATTTATGACATAATTGAGTATGCATAAACAGTCCAATTGACATCTAGAAAGGGAGTATGATTGATATTTGATGTGATGTTAAATATTTAAGTGTTATGTAAATATTAATGTTTAGGTGTTAAATATGTAAAAACGTAAGAATTCTGTGGCATGTATGTAAATGCCCCCATATTTATTTATGGAGAGACAAGGCTATTGCTTCCTTTCCAAATTGATTGGCAAATTTTTGTCAGTGAAGTCAGAGAAATTATTGTATCAAAAGTCCTGATGTAATTTTACATTAAGCTCCAATCAGGATCTGTCACGTGTACAGACAAACCCCCAATTTAATATATTGATGGGTTTGCCTGTATATGTGACAAGCCCTAATTGGAGTTCTGGTGCAAAACTAAATCATCACTTCTTATGCAATAATTTTTCCAACATTAAAGTATGCTTTCCAAAAATAAAACGAGGACAAAGTTTTTTCTCTACGCGCGTTTGATGTAAATGTGTTCAAATTTTTTTATTATATCTTTTATTTAATATCTTAGTTTATTTTTGGGGCAATTACGTACATGCCATGTCATTCCTATGTATTTACTTATAACACTCAAATTTTATTTTTTATATTTATACCACAAAAATCTTTTATATACCATAAAAAAAATCGGTATTTTAATTTTTAAAAGGTTAAATACACCTTTTTATGTATAAATAAGGAAGTAGATATGTGAAAATTGAAATTTAGGTGATAACTAGATATGTAATTAGAGAGGAATTGAGTGGCATGTATGTAAATTTTTCTTTATTTTTAATCGTATTATAAATACCTTCATTATTTATGGAACGAAAATAGATTGATCAATTATGTAATTTGCGGGCTAGCTTATAAATGTCACTAGTCGTAATAAATGATGTGGCATTTACATACATACCACACAAAACTCATATTTTTACCTATCTAACACATAAAAAATTATATTTACTTACATGCCACTCAAATTCTTCACATTACATCAAAAATATCAGCATGACTAACATTTTAAAAGTGAAAATTTTTTCTTTTCATGCATAGGATTATGTCACCAAGGTGTTATATAGGTAAATATAAAACTTTTGGCTTAGATATGTAAATAAATAAGAAATGTCTGGTACTGTTAGGTATGACTCATATATCAAATAAGGGATATATGCTAGAGCGAAATTGAGCGAGTTAGCAAAGTGGAGCAGAAGCATCTGTCCAATCTTGGGAGTTTTGTTATGTGGGTTGGGGTGGGGGCAACGCCCCTTACAGTACAGTACAGGGGTAATTTTGTAAGTATGTATTATACCCCAGAGTTATATATATGTCTTATTTGTAACCCTGAAGCATCGTACTCTTTTGTTCTGAATTGAAAGAAAAGTCTCCGCTCTGCTCCTGATGACGTAGACATATTTGCCGAACCTCATAAATTCTCTGTGTTTTCTTCTGGATTTGTGTTGATTCTTGTGTTCCTTTTCCCTAAAAGTCTCAAAATTTACATATGTAATTTCCCTAAAAAATGCTCATATCGATCAGAATTTATATTAGGAGAGATCTGACGTAAGTTTTTCACGGCCTTTTACACAAATTTTGGGTCAATATTTTTCAACTTAATTCATAATAGAATATTTCTTTATTTTATTGGATTTGTTATGAGATAAGAGCGATAAAAATTTTATTTGCTAATCTTATTGCTCTAATTTTAAACTAAATATAATGATCTTGAAATCTTTTTTATTTAATTTATTTTAACATTTTTTAGAAAATCATGTTGATTAAATTTGATTCATAGGTATTGTATTAATTTTGCCTCTTCAGACAAAAAAAGATATAAGGGCTTTGCTTATAAGGCTTTTAGGGCCCAGTTATATTCAGTAGTAAAATAGCCCATACGGCAGAAACAAATTAGATGCTACGCAGTATTTGAATAATAAGAGCACACTTACACTGAGGTCCTTGTGGCTTCATTCTTATTCTTAACCAATTTGAGGTGACTAGCCCATATTGGATCCATTGCCCAAACCTAAAATTGGCGAATTTTTTGCATACGGATGACGTACGCAGAGCTACGTACGTCAACCAATAATATCACACCCTCACCCAAAAGTCTATGGGGTGGGGCCCAATTTTTTTTTATTTTATTTTTTTGAAAAAAAAAATTCTGATTGGACGACGTACGCAGCTCTGCGTACGTCATCCGTATGCAAAAATTCGCCCTAAAATTGACATATTTCTTCTATGAAACTTTAGCTTGAAAGATTTAGATTTTCCAAAATTATTTCACCTTGATAACTTCATTTATTTGCATTTAGCATGCCTCTGACTCTCTTCATGATAACATAAGACTCCCTTTTTATGATGAGATAAGTTGATTCATACAAAGAAAATTAAAATTAGAATAGCATCAAAAAAATATATTTCAATAGGTGACAAATCTTCTTAAAATTACTTTCATCGATCCAATTATTAAAACTTTAATGTAGCATCGTTGTCGTAATTGAAATATTATTTGATAAAATATGATCTATTCAAATCATCACTTGTAGACATTTTTAGTGATTGCTAATGTGAACCGTCATCAACAGACATGAAAAAAAAAAAACTTACCTTCAAAAATAAATTCATCTTTAGTCGGCATCTTTTGAATGGCATTTAATATTTTTAGTGAGGCTCAGCCTCTTAAGAAATGTGTCTGAATAGATTACTACTGCTAAGAAATTTCTTGATGAAATTAAAACGCATTTTGCTAAAAATGATAAAGCTGACATAAGTACACTTCTTGCAAACTTGATTTCAATGAGGTATGAAAGATGGATCATATTACTTCAAAACTAAAGATATTAAAATAATAACTCTCTAACGATTTGCTCGTTCATTTAGTTTTGATATCATTTCATGCGCAATTCAGTCATATTAAGGTTGGTTATACTTTTACTACACACTTAGAGAATGCACAATGATGTAAAAAGAAAATAGAATTGGTGTGATCAAAAGAAGAAAGTCTATTGTTTTATTTGTGAGAAAGTAAAAGAAAAGGAAAATAACTCCAATGATAAAAGTTAATATATGTTGAAAATGTCAATAATTTAGATAAGTTATGATAGAAGTTGATATCAAATTCAAAGCAAATTTAGTCAAGTAAATGAGGTTAGAAATTACAAGTGAGGTGCTCAGACTATTATAAATATGTTTATTGCATAGACTTATCAATTTGGATTGAAAGATAATTTTAAAATTTAGCTTAGTGAAATAATAATAATAATAATAATAAATTACGATCAATATCAAATGGAAAAGGAAATTAATCTGGCTGACTTAAATGGACATAAAAGTTTGAATAGGATGAGCTATACATTAGTTTTTAATGAAAAAACAATATAAGATTGCAATTGGATAAAATAAGCTATTGTTAATTCTACACTAAGATATAGTTTTATAATAACCAAAACAAATTTTAACAAATGAGGAGCAATTTAAAATGGCCTTTATTTTAATGGAAACGAAGAAAAAATTTGCATGTTATTTTAGGAGACAGTTTGACCATGATATAGAGTATTAATTAATCATGAATGTATATCTTAAGAATATAAGAGAAGTATTTAAACAAATCACTCTAAGAGAAGGTTGTAGAACTCCAAAGTTGAAAATTACCATTCTTTTAAAATTAGTATTTATGAGATATTGGGATTATTTAGCTCTTTTTTTTCATGCAAACACAACTTTTATATTGTTAGCTCCCATCCTTACTAAATAATTTTTTTATAACTTTATTTATTAACTTTGTCTAGCTCATCATATTATAGTTTCATTCTAATTAACACCAATAAAGATCAAAATTATAACTATAATGTGAAACGAAAAATATTTGGTTCTTCTATTTGGGGCTTATTTGGGATCAATTTTGTTCTTCTATTTTTTATTTTTAATTTTTAATCTTTGAAAGTATATTTGATTAATGTGTTTTGATATGTTTGATATGTAATAAATAATTTTCATCATGCGACACAAATCTCAAGGTATGAAATGAATTTCAAAGCAATTCTTTAAGCAAAAAACATTAAAACTTTAATTTAAAATTATCCTGAAGTTACAGTCATGCTGATTGGCTTGACGATGCAAACACAATGATACCAAAGTTAATCCAATCTTAGTCAAATCAAGCCCAAACCGAGCCGTTAAATCATTTTGGAAACTTTTGATGTCCGATTAGAATGACAAACGGGTTCCAAATTTACAAGCTTATAGTCAAGTTGAGTGTTTCGATGAAATGAATACAACGAGCACAAGATTATTCAACTCTGACATCATTAAGGTGCTCAAATCTCCACAAAATGCCGTCTAATCAAGGTAATCTATTTGGGTCATTTGATGGAGTGGTCTAGATTTATTTCTTATTTGTCGAGAGGTCTCTCCTAGACTATAAATAGAGCCCTACATCTTTCGTGAAAGCGGACAAAGACCTAAGTTTGATGGAGGATCAAGAAGAGAAGAAGCTGGAGTTTAGGGTTTTGCACCTAAGATCCAACTTACACTTCTTGCTCCTATCACAGCTGACCACCGTCGACCACCAATCGTTAACAGTTATCAACTACTGTTGGTCATTATCGATCATTGTCGACCGCTCCTTACACATTGCCAAGTAACAAAACACCTTGTTGAACAATGAACAATGTTATAGAGTAACGAAGCATCTTGCAAAGTAAAAACCAACGCTGCAAAGTACTGAAGCACCTTGCTGAAGAACGATCAATTTTGTGATGCAATGAAACATTGTGTGGAGTAGTGACCAATGTTGCATAGCGACGAAATACTTTGTGGAGTAGTGGTCAACTTGACGGAGCAGCAGAGCATGCTACAAAGCAGTGTGTCGTCCCGAACACTATGCAGTTGCACACTTCAAAGATGTACAAACGTTTCGACATTTACAACCTCTCCCGAATGTTGTGCAGCAAGTCAACATGCATACAAACATTGTAACTTTGTGACTCTTTTTTGCGTGTGGTTTGTACTTATATTCATCAAACCATAGCAGATTATTTTTAACTAGGTTGGGTATTACAGGAATTCTGCTAATTAGTGTAGGAAAATTCCGACTCTAATTATGGATAAATCCGACGCAAATCTTTATTTGCATCAAGAAAAAATTGTCGTTAAAATCAATAAATGAATTAGCGTCAAACTTTCTTTTGCGTCGGATGATTTAGCATGCATAATCCCTGTCGTTTAATTCTAACATATTAAGATCATTTTACACAACATACCTTGGTCTTTTTAGGTCTACCTCTACCTTTTTTTAATGAAAATCATATCTATAACATTTTATATCCTAATAGGATTATTAGATGGTCGACTTTTAAGGTGACAATGAAGCTTTTTTCCGACTTGGGGTGGCCCAAGAATCTTCTATCTCCATTGAGTGTCATATTTTCATTTAATCTATAGATTAAGATCCTTTTTTATACAACATGACCAAATCTTTTTAGGTGATGTACATAAATCTTTCTTAGCATTAGTTAAATCTAAAATATCTACTCTCCAAATAAGGTTATCAGATTGTTGATGTTTATGGCAACAAAATAACATCTAAGCAGATCCTCTCTAATGTTTTCTATCACCGGCGACAATACCGACCCTTTCATGGATATATTTATTTCATATTTTAAGTTTAAGCCTAAATCCACTCATCACCCTAAGCATTATTTGCAAAACTTAATTTAGTTTTATGCTCCGCTTTTATAGGCTAACAAATGTAACACCTAAACTTTATTTTTAACATCAATGCCACCCCATTAATATGCATTGCATATCTAACACCTAAACTTTAATTTTCAAATATTCACAAAAAATAAAAAAAATAAAAAATAAAAACTTAAAATTTCACATAATAACCACGTTAATTCTATGCATTATAGATATAGCACCGAAACATTAAATTTTGATAAAACGGGAAATAAAAAAAATACAAATTCATGAGCGGAGACTGATGAGAAAAAAATATTTATGTAAAGTTCGAGAAGAGTTTATTTTTCGCATTAGAGTCGCTAGAAGTCTCCAGAGAGCAAGGTGGCGAGGAAGACACGTGAGAGTCACTGGAATCGTCGCAGCTAGCGGACCGTAAGGGAGTGGGCAGAGAATGAGGTTCGGTCCCGATGGGATGGAATATTAGGGCATTTGAGTTCAATTTTGCGTTGGAGAATTCCGACTAGCGCTAGTTTAATAGCATCAAACTATCTGACACTAAACCCGATAAAATCGAGCGCGTCCAATTTTTCGATGTTGGCAGCGCCCCACGATAAACAAACTTAAATTTGATGCAAAGTTTGCGTCGAAATAAAATCCGCCCAAGTTACGACACTAATTAATAAGTTTCCTATAGTGGGGCCCCATTGTTTCTCCCACTTCTGTGTCTTCCACGTAAAACTTCTTATATTTGTGGCTGTAACTTTAATTACTTAAGTGTATGCTATATTTTTCTGGAAACATTTAAAAATAATTTTGGGGTGTTAGTGAATGTTTTCAAAAACTATTATGTTTTAATTAACTATATCAAATATATTTTATTTCAAATCAAATTATAAAAAAAATAAAAAAAATCAAAAAAATCAAAAAAATAAAAAACAGAAGCGATCCCAAAAAGGTCCCTTAACATATTAATTCATATGATTGATGTGAATAAAAGAGAAGGACATTGAATAATTGAATAAAGCTATGAGTTACTGAAATAGATTTTTCTAAATTGGGCAAAGCGTGACTTCATAAATTACTTCAAGAAAGAGTGATTGACCGTAAGTTTATTTTAGATTGAGCACATTTAAATCACAACATACTAGTTTAATACATATGACATGTGCTTGTTATGATTCACTTGTCATAATTTGTTCATACTAATTGAGTATTGTGATTTGTTTTGTAAACAACTTATATTGGGTTCCCATGCAAGTTCATATAGATTGTAAATGATACTATGTGATGAATATGAAATCTTAGTTTTTGTATACTTATTATAACGTATGTGTACATAAGAAATTTTGGTTATTATGATTTAGGTTAGCAAAGACATGATATTTTATATAAAATTATGAGTTAATTGACTTTCCTTGAATTTGAATAGTGTTGTAAATCTGATAGGGTGAGTCGAGCAAAGTGTTACACAAATAAAGATTGAAGAGGAAAGACGTCTTTGTCTAATGTGTCCCTCTCTCAACACAGGTAGTCTCTGCATCGCAGCATAACGAGTGGCTGACATTCTTTGAATCATGCACATATGACGGGTCTCTTTGTTGCCACTCCACCATATTCAAACAGATCATACCCAGCCTAGTGAGCAAAAGATGTGGCCAACAAAGCTGAAAGATATAAGACTGAGGCAAGGTATGATTTGAACGATAGCAAGCTAGGGGTGACAGTTCCTATACATTATTGTTGGATTTATTAAAGCATCATCGTTATTGTATGTTTGACTCACCTAACCTAGAGATCATTAGTCTGCAATTATTATTTTTGTTTAATTATACGCATTAGACATTTAGTGACATCATAATTCATAACTAATTATTAGTTTTATGGTTGAATAACTAATTCATATAACAATAATCAATTAAAAAAATAATAAATACCATCTTTATTAAGAAAAGTAATTGTTAGGCTTCATCTGAAAAGATGCCGAACCTCCGTTGTATTGCAGCGAACGCCAGCACCCGTAAAAGTTTTTATCTAGTGAAGCTGCACTTGTCGAGCATCTCCAGAAGTTATTTGTAAGAATGACAAAATTTTCACCATTTTGAATCATAGAGTACCCTTTTCATTCCGGTAACCCGTTTTTTAAAAGAACTTCACTGAACGATGAAACTACTTCAGACAAAGATTTAACCTATCACGACAATTATTAACTGTCATAATAATTGCATTTTTGTATTATTGTACAAAACTGATCATTAATTTCCTAACTATTACCCATTTTTTACTCATTTAAAATATATTTTGTCCAATTAAATAATTTTATTAATTTAGATTTATTTATTTATTTATTTATTTTTTTGAGTGTATCATTTTTCCCATTCCTACGGCACGGGATTAGAACTGCCCTCTCCAATGGTTTTTGATTCAATCGGAGCAAGGGGCAGGCAAGAAGTAGGAGCGTAGCCATTTTGATCTCAGGCCACTAGATATCAGGTAATGTCGGAACCCTAAAATCCAGCTCTCACCAGATATTCTCCCAGTCTACATAACCTCTTTTTCTCCTCCTCTTTAGGTTTCTATAGGGCTGTCATCGACCGCCATGGTTTCATCGAACCTTACTTCCGAGCTCAGGGTCGTCCACATGCTCTTCCTTTTGTATCTCACACCTCTGCTTTTCTCGACGGCTTTTGGGAATCAGAACCCTCTGCCCGATCGTAAGTTGATTCTGCATCTTCGTCTTTGTTCTTTCTTTAATTGAAGATATTCTTCCTCACAGCATTCCTACCCAGAAGGTTTCGCCATTGGATTCAGATTCATTGGTGTTAGGTACAATTAGGTTATTACAATTTTCTATATAAATAGGGGAAATTAGTGTAGATTAGGAATGCTGAACTGGCGGAAAGGTTTGTCTTTTTTATTTTCCATATAGTGCTTGATGAATGCTGAGTACTTGTTGATTGCCATTTTAGTGGGGAGGTGGGGAAGACTTTAATGTTGTGGAATTTCGTTTGCTTTTATTGAAGTTTATCTTTAATAAGAAATCATGCATATTTTTGCTGTCTATTGCTGAAGATTGTAATCTTGCAACTTTACATGTATATTTTAACACGTATCATTAGCATATAATTCTCATTTTAAGTGTGAATATTTTTTTATCTTCTGAAGTTATAATCTTTATTGTTAAGCAGAAAATGTTAATCCAGTGAAAGCTTAATGATAAAAAAACATGAAGCTATTCTATAAGTATCCATACAACTTTTCCACTAAATTCGATATACAGTGTTTAATCTTGCAGAATTTTACATATAATATTTTCCATACACGTAGCGTATAGTGTTTCATTGCACTCCCATAATTGTGCAATGCAGCATTGCATCTGCCTTTTCTGAGCATACATGTTTGTTGTGTCTCCTTTTAGGCAGCAGTACCATATATTTAAAATGTATTGGGTGCATGCTTTTCTATATATTTTGCATAATTGTGCTCTTATGAAACAGAATTACCCTTCAACTAGCAGATACTGCTGAATGCTGGCCCCTTTTATCAAGCCATTCCATTGAGTAAACCAAAGATATTTCATTATGATACATCAATATCATTATGAAATCCCTCCAATTATTGAAAGTCGTATTTATTATCTTAATTAGTATTTATATTTCCCTCATAGTTCATGAACTTATATTATGGTTAAAAAATTTAAGCCACTAACTTTTGTTTATGCGTTAGGTCTTAGTTTCAGCATATTTCTTCCAACCAGAAATACTGTTTGTTTATCTTTTGACAATACTGTGGCTTAAATGGAAACTATGAGGAGTTTGTTTTCACCTATTCTATTTAGCTAAAGTTTGCACATTACTTCCTTGAAATGGGGGCATTTAACTATTGTATATGCTTGCAAATTTCACTTTATATCATTCTACATCAAGTGTCTTCTTTTGAGTGTATTTTAATTTTTCATGCAGATAGGAGCAACATTCCAAGTGTTTCCAACAAAGTGGTACTGTTCTTCCCCTCTATCTCTTTCAAAATTTTCATTCCTTTTTTATTTTGCATTTGCAAATCTTTTACTTCCTTTTACTTATCTCTTTTCATATGCCACTACTATGGACTATTGGATAGATATATTTGACTAAAAGCTTTTTCAAATTTTTGTTAAAAATAGTTTTAAATAGGAGTTATAACGTTGAAAATCTTAATTCATTCATTCTCTCACCTTTGCTTATGAATTTGATTGATAGGAGATTTGGCAAACCTATATATTTAGCTTGTTTTTGTATGACTTGTTGGCAGATAATTGATATTCTCTTCTGAAGAGGCTTGATTTAAGAATGATTTCTTACATTTATGTTGGAAGTTTTATCTTTTGGACCTTGTGTTTTCTTGGACGCCTCTCAATGAAATTAAACTTTCTCCATTACCTTTTCCTCTTATTCTAACTTTTAAAATTTATCTACTTTCAAATCAATTAAATTAATCAAATATTTAATCTCCATCAATTTTACCTGGATTGATTCCACTTATATCATTGTTCAACCAAGCCCAACAATACTCCACCTTCCTAATTCATTTCCTTTTGTCTCAGTGATCCTTGGGATTAATACTATCACCTCATCATTTCATAAATTATTGTAATTAATCAGTAATTATTTTTATTCTACATACTCATTAACTTGTGGACTATTATGATTATTTTTCCATGATTTTGTATGTTTTTATTAGAAGCTCTTCTAGGGTTGTATAAATACTACTCAAATATTGCAGTGAAACATTGAACGATTTCCCTCATTAACATTGCTATTGTTTAAGGCTTTTTTCTTACCATTTCTATAAGCCGTAGCCTGCATCATTGTATTGCTAATTACTTACGAGTCTTTATTGCTTCAAATCTCTTTTTTGTTTTCCGCCTAATTTTCTCATTTCTAGTTTTCATCAAGAAAGTCTCATCTCTATCACTCTTTATCTTTGCAACTAGTTGCTATCACATTTTTCTTTCCCTTAGATAACAAAAGTATGTATGTTAATTTGATCTTAGATTCATTAGGAACCATGAATGACAATCCAAATCTAATGGGTGAATTATAAAACATATATGAAACATATCGTTTGAATGGAAAAATTTGCTTCAATTGGTCATAATTGGTTCCCATGTTTTTAATGGGAAGACAAAAATTGAGCCATTTACTTGGAACTATACCCAACAAGGCAATACTATATTCTGTAATTGGGATGAGCATGACTATATTGCGATGTTATGGCTATGGAACTTGTGGTTTTTGAAATAAGTGACACTTAATGTTTTTTCATTTAACAAGATATTGGAAGTTAAACATATTTTAAAATATGTGGTGAGGCCCAAATATATGTGATGAAAACAAAGATCTTAGCCACAAATTAAGGATGACGGCCCATCACATAATACTCCAATCTATCATAAGTCCTTCGGCAAGAGACAATTTATTATCAATGCAGCTGAAATTAATGTAATAGAAAATGCGGCCGTCTTTAAAATATTTGCTGAAAAAAAACCAAATTTATGATATTTTGCTGGACTAAATGTTGTGTGCAAGAAGTCATTACCATTATTTGAATGGATGAATGGACAAAGGGTTCTTATAATTGACAAAAACCCCATAGTAAGTTGAAGTTTAATGGCAAATGTCGCTGACATATGAAAATGCTAATTCAACTCTTTGAATTAGCAAAATACAAAAGTATCATTTGATACCGGAGTTAACCCAAACAACGATAAGTAAACAAATTTATTAATGGAAAAGTTAATCGACAGTTACAACCAACACACATAAATGAAACTTAACAATAAACACGATACACAAACTCACACTAGGGTGGATATAGGGGTGGTGGTGAGGTAGCAAAGGGTAGTTAGAGAGCGGGATGGTGGGACGACAACTAGGGGATGCTGGTGGCAGCTAAGGGGAGGCAAGGAATTGCCAAAACAGCAAGGAGGCTTTCTGCCTTGGGCAGTGTCAGCAAGGAAGATTGGGCTGGACAGCAAAGAAATGGTAGGGAAGTGCAATTTTGGGTTGTGGAAGCAAGGGAGGAGGGTGGCGGTGGCAGTGACCGCCAGTGAAAGGGGAGACTGTGGATAGTAGGACAGCTGTCTTGCACGGTGGCGGTGAAGAAAGGGGCGGTTTGGAGATGATGACTCCAAGAGAACAACAAGGAAGCTGTTTCTGGCGGTTTGCAACAAGGTGGAGGGGTGGACTGCAAGGCGGCGGTAGCGGAGGAGGGTGTGGGCTGCAGGAATGGTTGGTGTATGGAGGGAGGCGTGACAGAGAAGCAGGAGGGATGCAGAAAGTTTGGGAAGAATAAATGACCACTTCGGGAGCGTGATATGGCTGAGCACTACTCAAACCTTGGATACAGATTTAGAAGAGAAAACCTGAGAGCTCGATTGCTATCCCAACATAAAACACACCAAAACTGAAGATCCAAAGCCTAATACACATGTATAGGAAAGAACTAGAAAGGAAAGAAAGATAAAAGGAAATAATATGAAAAATATAAAGAAAATAAAAAAAATGTCGCCCGGTTCAGACTTCCCGCAATTGCGGGAACTGTGGTTTGCGTCCCACATCTGGGGCGTAGTGGGCCGCGTCATCATGTTTTCAATATGTAACATAAGAATCAAATTTGCTCATTCATAGTGACATCTAAGGATCATCCTTTATGCCTAGCACATCTGTGGCTTCGTGATTTATGTTTTATTGATGACTGCATCTATATAGTATGGATCTTCTTATTAAAAACGAAAAGTGCTACAAGTATCATCTCTCCTACATTTTCAATATCATCAAAAGTTAATTTGATGTTAAAACTGAAAGAGTCAAATGTTACAGCGTCAAAGTCTTTTTTAGTCATTCTCTCTCCTCATATTTCAATGAAAAATGAATATTATGTAAGTTTTTTTATGTATAGGCCTTATGAAAATGGGGTGCTTAAATGAAGGAACGGCTACTTGTTATTACAAGAGTTCATTTTAAAAAAAGTAATTTTCCAGAATAATATCAAGTTGAGGTTATATTAATATTTGTTTCACATTTTAAAACCATTACCTATTTCTTACTCAAGTCATTAGCCAAATTCTTTTCAATTCAACACTTTAAAAAACCTTATTCTTAATATATATTGAAAGTGTTGTCTTTGTCCATACACATTTTCAAAATAGAGAAAATGTGTTCCAAAAACAATTAATTATATTTTTGGGCTACTATTTCATTCAAAAAGCTTACAAGTGCTATCATTCACTGTGAGAAAGGTGTCTCATGATGACATTTTTATTAAAGAGGATTTTGAATTTGCTATCACTGTCCCAAGTAATATCATTTACAGATAAAATATTTTTTCAGGGTTGCCCTTCCTTGCCCGTCGTCCTTGCAAACCACTTTACTTTATAACTAGGCACTCTTTCATAAATCAAGCTTATACCAAGGCAACCTTCTACTCAACTGTTAAATTCACTCAATAAGATAACTTAATCGATGAGAATCTAATAAATTGAATTATCTGGGGCATTAAATTTTCTGAGAGAATCATTTAACTTTGCAAACAAAGGTAATTCAAATAAGCATCGCTTACACTAGATCATATCATATTAAAATCTTTCTTTTCTTCACCAATCCTATTTTAATAGCATCCATACTATTTTTTATATCTAAAATTATCTCCTAGGTTTAAATGATGAGAACTTGAATATTATTACGAGAGAAGAATTGGTAGCTTTTCAAAAGAAATTTTTGGAATTGGTGACATTGCCAAAAAGAAGGAAGACAACAAGGTGTAGAAAGGTTTTCGAAAAAACTTCGAAATTGGTAACTGCTAAAAAGAAACTGGAGGCTATTTATATATCGTTATTGTGAACTATAAATTTGATAGTTTATTAAAAAGATATAGAGCCATGCCAGTGACAAAGGGCTGTACTCAAACATATAGGGTTGGTTATCATGAATTTTTTTGCTTTTGTTACTAAAAGGAATATTGTTTGACTTCTTTTATCTTTAGCAGTGAATAATGATTTAAATACAATAATCAATGAAAATAATGCCTTCTTATATGATGATTTACAGGAGGATATGTGTGTGTGTGTGTGAAGATCCTATCAGAATTTGGATCAAGCACAAATAAATATGTGTAAACTAAAGAAGGCATTATGTGAATTGAAGCAATCTTTAAGGCATAATTCAAGAGGTTCACAAAGGTAATGTTTACCAATGGATACTATTCAATCTGACCATATATCATTTGTAAAACATATGGCTTTAGTGGGAGTCTACACACTAGTTTATGTCCATAATATCATCATAATAGGTAGTGACTTAGAAGGTACACAAACTTTAAATTAGACGCTGCTCTAAGAATTTGGATTGCATATGCTCGATATGAGATTATTATATCATATTAAAAGCATATCGTAGATTTATTGAAAGAAGCAGGCAAGTTGTGATGCAAGCTTTCTAATTTCCTATGAAATTAATTTATAAAATTGGAGATGCTCTAAATAACACAACTATAAAAAAATACTCTCCTATTAGAGGCTTATTTGAAAATTTATTTACTTATCATATACTAGACCTGACATTATCTAAGCTACTGCTTTTGTAAGTCAATTCATGCACAATATTAATTAAAGAATCATATCATAAGGTTGCACATTGAACTTTTCAATATTTTATAGGATTTTAGTTATAAAATTTTATTCAATGGGAGGAGGATCTAGCACTTGAAGCTTAAACAAATTGTCGATTAGATCTAACACTTGAAATATATACAACAAAAACAAATTGTCGATTAGATCTAACACTTGAAATATATACAACAATAAAAAACAATAACAAAGCCTTTGTCCCACTACGTGGGGTCGGCTACATGAATTCTTTTTCTCCATTGCGTCCTATTTAGTGTCAAATTTTCATTTAGTTCTAATAAATTAAGATCATTTTTTATACAATAAGTCTAACTCTTTCTAGGTTTATCTCTGCCTTTCTTAACATAAGTTGAATCTAAAACATCTACTCTCCTAATTGAATCATCAGATGGTCTACGTTTAATGTGACCAAACCATCTAAGACGACTCTCTCTAATTTTGTCCGTCACAGGAGCTACACCAACCCTATCACGGATATATTCATTTCGATATTGTCTCTAAGCATAAAGCCACTCATCCACCTAATCATTCTCATCTCAGCAACACTTAACTTAGTATTATGCTTCTCTTTTAAAGGCCAACATTTGGCGCCATAGAGCATTGCAGATCTCACCACCATCTTATAAAACTTTCCTTTCAGTCTAAGCCGTACTTTTCTATCACACAAAAGGCCTGAAGCATTCCTCCACTTCAACCAACCAGCTTTAATTCTACTATTAACATCCCCATCTATATCACCATCGCTTTGAACAACAGATCTGACATTTCTAAATCGTTCACACCTTTTAATAATTTGATCACCCAAAGTTACACTTCTGTCACTAGTGCTACCACCACTAAAATTACATTCCATGTATTCTGTTTTAGTTCTACTCAATTGCAGGCAGGCCTTTAGACTCCAGTGTAGACCTCCATAAATCAAGTTATGTAGGATTGACAGTTGAAACATATATAAATGCAAATTATGTAGGATTTATAGTTGATAAGAGATTAACTTTTGGATACTTCATATTCTTAGGTGACAATCTCTTGACTTGGAGATATAAAAAAACTTGGTGACAAGATCTAGTGCCAAAGATGATTTAGATCTTTTGCACTAGTAGTCTACATACTGTATTGAAATAATCATGAAAGATTTAATGGTTGAATAGAAAGGTTTTGTCATGCTTTATTGTGGCAATAAACTAGTCATCAATATCACATGTAATCGCTTATAATATTACTGAACTAAATATATTGAGGTGGATAGACATTTTATAAAGATGAAGCTTGATGGTGATCTAATATGTCCTACATTTGTTGCCGTTGATGGCTAACTTTTAAACATTCTTGTTAAGGGATTATCGGGAATAATATTTAACCAATTGATATTCAATCTTGGAATGAACAACATCCATTCAATTTCATGAGGGAAAGTGTGAAAAATCTTTCTCCATAAATTTTGCCTTTGTTAACTTGTCGTAATCAGTGCGTTTTATCAAGCCCAACAATCTTTTGCTTTCCTTATCAATTTTTTGCCATCTCAATTTCTAATTCATGGGATTAATTTTGCTAATTCATCAAACTATGGACTACTACAATTATTCTAGAATTATTATTCTGACTAATGACCATTTCATGAACTATTATGATTATTCTTCTTTGATTGTATTTGTTTCCTATTAGAGGCTCTCTTAATATCATATAAATGTGCCACATTTGTTAAAATAAAATAGTTAACCAAATTCTTTTTAATTCTTATCAATATACATATATTTGATATGTGCCTACCAAAAGCTTTTCGTTCTTTTTCCCTAACTATTTAACTCCAAAACAATGTTGCTAATAGCACACTTCTAGAGTGAAGTGTTGTGGCGTGATGACCGATGCTTTTTCATATTGAGGATGTTGGCGCTGCCTATTTGCTCTCCATCAAACATGAGATAAGCAGTCCTTTATTTGGGGTGTTGCGCTCAATGGATTGAATTGAGGGACTTTAGATCAATTATATATGTGGAATCGATTTCTAGTGAATATTTTCAACTCCAAGCCACATTCAAACCAATATCTTTCCATTCTCTTCTCTTTGTTAATGATGGAACCATTTTCTAGCATCTTTGAATCATCTAATTCTACGAGCTCTTAGCAACATGCGATAACATAGTTTTAGTAATTTTTATTAGTTAATGTCACTTATTGCCATTTGAGGTGATTATCTGAGGTTTATTCGATTTACCTCTTTTTCGTCGACTTATTTTTTGAATCTTGGAGATGCAATGATGGGGGATTTGTTTATGAATAATGATTATTTGTTCCTTCGATGAGCACTAATTTTTTTTTTCCTATGTACAATGATATCTTTACCATTTTTTGGATAAAACGTATGTATGTATACTATTTAGTGTTTTTAAATACATTGTTGTGATTTGGCTCAGAGCAGGGTGGGTTAAAAATGCCCTGAGGCTGATAGGTGTTCAACTTGCAAGTCATATGCCCTATTGATTGAGGCATCTCCCTAGGAACTCATCTTATTTGTGTGTAATGTTAGTGGGGACGACATTCCATGATATAAAGTTAAAATTAAATTAAATTGTGATATTACTGAATTTTTATCTATTTTAATATCTTTTCTATCTTTTTAAATAATAATAGAAACGAAAACATTACTTGCCTTTTAGTCTCTTAAATATCAAATCGATTCGTCTTGCACAAGTTTTCAGAAACATTGAATCCTTGAGCCTCATGTGTTTTTACTTTCTCACATCCTATTTTCCTCCAATCTTTGCTTCCTTTACTAGAAATCATTATCTTCATTTCCTTTTCTATCCCGACACTTATTTTCTCTAAAGTCCTACATTTAGTCATCCCATCTTGTTACATTTTGACTTCATTTTTGCTTGGGTTATATATTTTTGTGTCAAATAGATTTTGGAGTTAGAATATGAATGATATTGTTATCGATTTTAGAATTCATTAAATGTTTCCTTATATTTTTTATTTAATCATAACTCTTATGAAACATTTAAACATAGAATTCATGGGGCTTTACTCTTCCTTGTGATTGGTGAATTGCCTTACAATACAACTCTTATCTTCTATAAATTTTGATGCTACGAACTTTTATAAAATTTTTCTTTTTATATTTTTTTTTGTGGGCATTATTTTTTCTTCTTTGATGGTTTGAGAAAATGGAATGATGAGTTATTTCTTTTTGACTTGATTTGTGCATTGTGCTGTGCTGTACTGCCTTGTACTCAGCACGTTTGGATCTTTCATTTCAATGTCTGATATTTTAATGTGGCTGAACTCTTGCCTATATATATATGTGTGTGTGTGTGTGTGTGTGTGTGTGTATATATATATATATATATATATAGTTATATAGTTAAACTGTCAGTAGTGTTGGACAGCTTTTTTTGTTGAGCTATTGATGTAGTTGAACTAATGTTTTGTGATGCAATTGTGTGCAACGTCTGTTGGAGTGTTTATCATTATCATAATGGTTAGGGCGGTATCCATGACGAAAAATATTTGAGAAGTGAGCTTCATGACGATTTTCAACCCTATCTTTTATTAGACTTGATCCAGATTCCGTAATTTATTTTTAAATATTCTTATTTTTATGATCGCGCCATTATTTTTTATGAAAGCTTTCTTGCATGATCATAGAAAAGTCATGCTTGGAACAGAAGCCCCGCTTTTTTGTATATTGAAACAAACATAATCTTTTGCATGACACGCTGCACTTTCTGTCCAGAAAACACTAGTCCAAATACAATCAGTTATCACTTGAAAGCAAGACTAAACCTAGTTACTGTTTTGAATTGCTTCCTTTTTGTGCGGAATTTTACTTTTTCATCTTTTTTTTTCTCTCAACATGATTAATCTCCCAACTAATCACGAAAATCGATGTTTTGAATGTGTTATTATTTGTTATCTAAGCCTTCTCAACACATAATTGTTCCAGAACTGATCGAAAAGTAATGCTTTAAAGTTTTTTTATATAAAAAATATTAAATATCATTAATGACATCGGGGAAATAGCAGGTATTTATTAACACCTCTCATTTAATGCATTTTTTTCCTCTGCTCTCAGGATGATGAAGTGTTTGTTCAACTTGAGAATGCTGCCATTGAGCACTCGAAAGCTGTGGATTCTGCAGTTTTGGGGAAGTACTACATATGGAGGCGAGAATATGATAATGAACACACTGATATTAAAGTAAAGTTCATGCGAGATCAAATGATCATGGCAAGAATTTATATGCTCATTGCTAAGTCGAAAAACAAGCTTGATATTTATGAAGAGCTATTGAATCAGCTCAAGGAAAATCAGCGTATAGTAGGAAAGGCCAATGCTGATGCAGACCTTCCAACAAGGTGTCCTTTTAGCCCCCTTCCCTTCTAATTAGAGAAATTCACAATCCTTATGTATTTATAAATCTCACACCTATACTTTCATATTTACAGATATAGCGCTTTGGTGTTTTAAACCATGCATGACAATTTGTATTTTACTTTTGAAAAGTGGTAATAGCACCATTTTTTGAAGTGATATTAAAGATTTCAGTGCTATGTTTGTAAATATGAAACTATGGGTATGAGATAGGTAAGTACATAAAAGTTATGCTATGTATGCAATAGGGCTTTCAAAACAGTTCCTTGTTCGTGAACAACTCGTTAAGGGGCTCGTGTTCGACGTATTCGTCGAGCAAGCAAGCCAAACACGAACAATTTTTCTGAGCTCGACTTATTAAGGAACTGAACACGAACAAAGGTTTGTTGGCTCGTGTTCGACTCATTTAGGCTCGAAATAATTAAATTATATATATATATATATATATATATATTTATGTGCCACATACCTTGGCCTGTTGGTGGCGGGGTCACTGTAATTCCCCTCAAGTCAGGGGTTCAATCCCATTGGGGCGCGGGGCTCTCGAATTATAGGCACATAGCGCCGCTCTCATCATGGCTAGAATATGCATGTGAAATCGATATTTGGGTCTCTGTCAAATATCAATTTCTTTTTTTATATATATATATATATATATATATATATATATATATATATATATTATGTACATTTGATGAGTATTATTTTTAACTAATCTAGCAAAAATTTATAATTGATTAAAATTATATTAACTAAAAAATTAAAATAAAATATACATTAAGTAAATAGAAAAGATGAATACAAGATATCCTTGAAGCTGTAAAATGTAAAATAAATTAAAATAAAATTTAGATTTTAAATGTAAATACATAAGATTTGGGTGGTGTGCATGTAAATGCCCCTTGAATTAAAAAAAAAAAAAGAAATTTTAGACGTTAGGCATATAAATGCATAAGAATTGGGCGTTATCTATGTAAATGGATCCACTATGTTTCCCAAAGGTTCTGTTCATGCCTACGGCGCAGTGGCCCATTGCTGCGTGTGGGGTAAGGGAACTCATGCCAATTCATTAGAATTTGGTGGTATGTATAATGTGTGTAATCTTTCACCCCCTTGTGCCAGGGGTCGGGCTTAGTTTTGTCCCACATTGGGACTTCTAAGAAAACTTCACTGATAATCCGCTATAAAAGTTAAAATAAAAGGATTAATTTTAGATCTTTTGTGTGTGTGTTCCACTGAAAATGTTGAAAATAATTTAAAAAAAATTTAAATTTAGTTCGAGCCGAAATTCGAGTTCGAACACGAGCTTAATTCAAACAAATGAATTTGAATTGAGCCGGCATGAATTAGTTACTTACTAGCTATTTCAAACACAATTTTTTTTTTAAATGAGCCCAATATGAACAAATTTATTTATTTTAACAATTCGAACACAAACTAGCCTTGGGCTCGCTCAAGCTCGGCTATTTTACACCCCTAGTATGCAAATGATCCTTCTAATTATGATTTGATAAAAAATTGTAATGGCATATTGTATTTCCAGAGCCCCAGAGGCAATTAAAGTAATGAATCAAGTTTTGTCTAAAGCAAAAGCAGAGATGTATGACTGCAATACATTTTTTCGAAAGCTCCGCGGGATGCTTCAAGCTGCAGATGAACGGGCTAGGGGCTTGAAAAAACAAAGCACATTTCTGAGTCAATTGGCTGCAAAAACAATTCCCAACGCCATTCACTGCTTATCAATGCGGCTGAGCATAGACTATTATCTCCTTCCTCCAGAGAAAAGAAAATTTCCAAACAGTGAAAATTTGGAAAACCCAAATCTTTACCATTATGCCCTTTTCTCCGACAATGTATTGGCTGCTTCAGTTGTTGTCAACTCAACTTTAATGAATGCTAAGGTAATTGATATTTTCTTCTGTCCCCTCTTCTTCCACTTAAACCACTTGCCCTATATAACGTTTTATTTCACTTGGTTTCAACTAATGCTTGGTTGCATTTGAAGGAGCCTGAGAAACATGTCTTTCATCTGGTTACGGATAAATTGAACTTTGGAGCCATGAATATTTGGTTTTTGTTGAATCCACCTCAGGATGCCACCATCCATGTAGAGAATGTGGATGACTTCAAATGGTTGAATTCTTCATATTGCCCTGTTCTTCGTCAGCTTGAGTCAACAGCCATGAAAGAATACTATTTCATGGCTGCTCATCCTACAACCCTTTCGGCGGGTTCGTCTAAGTTGAAATACCGAAATCCAAAGTACCTTTCGATGTTAAACCATTTAAGATTTTATTTACCACAGGTTTATCCAAAGTTGAACAAAATCTTATTCCTTGATGATGATATCGTAGTCCAGAAGGATTTAACACCTTTGTGGCATGAAGATCTTAAGGGAAATGTAAATGGTGCTGTTGAGACCTGTGGTGAGAGCTTCCACAGGTTTGACAAGTATCTCAATTTCTCAAATCCTCATATTGCCCAGAACTTTGATTCGAATGCCTGCGGATGGGCCTATGGTATGAATATGTTTGATCTTGATGAATGGAAAAAGAAGGATATAACCGGTATCTATCATAAATGGCAGACACTAGTAAGGCTATCAAAATCTTTCTGTATTACATTTTTTTAATAGTTTTGTCTTAGTTGCTGATTTAGTTTTACATCATTGACTCCTTGTCGATGGGTTATTTCAATTTTAATCTAAATAAACATCTTTACTGTTATCTACTTGGGCAACCTTAATTCTTTAGTTATGCTTTCTTTCTTTACATACCTTCCAGTGGATTGATCGGCCATCCTGATATTTCTGAATTAGTATTACCCTAAAACATTTTAATACCATCATTTTTATCTACCGACTTCTAGACAAAAAAAATCCTTTGCATGCAATGTCTGCATTTCCACATATTTCATTACTATGGTTTCTTTCATCGTTCCTTAGATTTTATTAAACCGAATAACTTGTCCTTTTATCAATTGAGATTGAGAGAGATTAAGAGAGAGAGAGAGAGAGAGAGAGAGAGAGAGAGAGAGAACCAGCCCGCCGGCCCTTCCTTTTGAGATTGCCTCCTCTTTGCAAAAGTGTGGCCACTCCTTAGTTATCCTAGGGCTATAAGTATGGCGTTTTAATGTTTTAGGCAAGTTTTTCATTGTGTTTCTATTAGAACAGCCATTAGCATTCTCTGCTTCCCTGCTAGACAAGTGAAGTTTTAACTGTATCTCGTTTTGAGGTGATGATTATCTTCGACCTTTCTATTCTCTTCTGTCGTCCCTTTCCTACACCACTTGTGCACTTCTTCTGCTGCCTTCTAGACGTCCAACTTGCTGCCACCTTCCAGACACGCCTCCCTCCTGCAGCAGCCTGGCTCACCTACACTCATCAATCATTGTTTTTCCCACCCAACACCCATCTGCGTCCTTGTCCCATCCAATCAGCCAACTTACCTTCCACCCTTTTTGTGATACAACTTTAGTTGTGTCTATCTGTATTGATTGTTGTTATTTCTCTTTCAACGTGTCATTTGTACTGCATATTGATTTTTTTCCCTTTTCTTATTGCTGTTATTTCTCTTTCAATGTGTCATTTGTACTGCATATTTTTTTTCCAATAATAATATTGTTTGCTTATTATTATTTGGGTTAACTCCGATACCATTTGGTATCAGAAATAACCTAACTCTAATCTTATCCTAGGGTTGTCTACACCCTCATCTAATCCAAAAATTTTCTTTCCTACCCGACATCACACCCATACATCCTATCCCGCTTACCCACACCAAATCCTACCCATACCACCGAGGAAACAAGTGTCGGATACCGATCAGGAGTAAACCATAGAAGAGGTACAATGACAACTCCACCGATTACTACAACGGCTCAATAAAATTGAGGAAATGACCCGTGGAGAGGTCATCTTCGACCGTGATAGCGAGTTTCAAGGAGTGGAGCAAGAAGAACATCTGAATTCTTTTCATAGGAATGATTTCAATAAAGAGGAATATCGACTGCAACACTTCGGGATTCAATATCAGAAGAGGCCGAGAGATGAAGTGCCTGTTGGAGGGTATAAAAACTTAAGAGTGAAAGTGGATATATAGGATTTCAAGGGAATAGTTAATTCGGATGACTTTGTTGAGTGGCTGCAGACTGTCGAGAGGAT
The DNA here is from genome assembly GCA_022702705.1 of Papilionanthe hookeriana x Papilionanthe teres. Taxonomy (NCBI): domain Eukaryota; kingdom Viridiplantae; phylum Streptophyta; class Magnoliopsida; order Asparagales; family Orchidaceae; genus Papilionanthe; species Papilionanthe hookeriana x Papilionanthe teres. The sequence goes on from CM040424.1 coordinate 84,297,774, forward strand.
CTTTGAATATAAAGAGGTGTCAGATGACTAAAGAGTGAAGATCACTGCCATCAAGGTGAAGAAACGTGTCTCATTGTGGTGGGAGAATCTGAAGAGGGAGAGAAAGAATGGACATGATCACTACTTGGGAGAAATTGAAGAAGGCGATGCAGCGACAATGCCTAACCTCACACCGCCACCAGGATAATTTCTTGAATCTCCATCACATGCAGGGAACCTATCAGTGGAGAGTACAAATCAGAGTTTATGCAATTTAAGTTGAAATGTGATCTGGTGGAGCCATGGGAGCACATGATTACTAGGTACTTGGGAGGCTTGAAGCCCACAATTGACAACGTGATTTAACTACAATCTTACTTACCTTTGAGTGATGTTCAAACCATAGTACTGAGGCAGAGAGATAACAAAAGCAAAGTAGACACCCACAGGCATTCAAACAACCGCCCATGGTCGAAGACGTTAGCAGGAGCACACCTAAGGCAGTTGAGAAGTCTGTTCAGGAAATGATAAGAGTTACTCAGAGTGAGAAGCCTGAGAAGAGCAACAACCCCAATAAAGTCCCAACTAGGAAATATTTTAGATGTCATGGTTTTGGACACATTACTTCTTATTACGACGAGTCGAGTTGTGTCCTTCATTGAGCAGGGTGTTGTGGAGGAAGTGAGCGATGAAGAGGCAGCTGAAGAATAGGGCAAGTCCAACTTTCACTGAATAAGGGTGAGATGCTTGTGGTTCGACGGGTCCTTTAGTTTGAGGCTACTAGGGAGTAGCAGCTTCATTACAATATATTCTACATTCGTTGTACTGTGAAGGGAAAGATATGTGATTTTATCATTGATGGAGGGAGTAATAAGGATATGTGTTTGCGTAGATGGTGAACAAATTCAGCCTCATGACTCAGACATTCTCAATTGTGTTCCTTGATATGGTTGAAGAAGGAGAACAGGGTCAGTATTGACAGAAGGTGTTTCATGGAGTTTTCGATTGGGAACTAGCTGCAGGATCATGTATTGTGTGATGTGTTGCTAATGAATACCTGTCACCTTTTATTAGAAATACCATGATAATTTGATTGTACGACTCAACATGACAGGCTCATGAACACCTATTTCACAAAAGATGACAAGAGTATAATCCTACCTTCTTTGGAGTTCGAAATTACAGGTGCCCTTGCCAGTAGAGAAGCTCCAATAGGACCAGTCTTGGTGATGATGGAAGAACTGGTTTCAAACACAGGGCGACCATTACAGAGAGTTTCAGGATATTCTGTTCGATAGCTTACTACCATGGACACAACTGTCTGGGAAGGTTCATACTGTCCTCATTTCAGATCAGGTTGAGCCAATCTTGGGTTACTTTGGGAGGATTCAATAGAATATACATGAAGCAAAGTACCAGTTCAGTTCAGTGGTGTGCCCCCGAAGGTTTGACCGATATGAATGTTGCTCCTGAGTGGAGAAAACTCCTTGGTGTTTTAAAGGACAGTGCAATTGCTGGTGGGATCTTGGTGCTTCTCAGACCCCAGTCGAAGATCCTTCAATTCTGAGAGGTTATAACAACCCCGTCACCTTTGACATTCAGACAAAAGCTTCAACGAATGAGTTCAAAGTTAAGTTTTATTCATATTATATGAGTCAGTAATCATAGTTTAAAATTTTCTGATTAACAAGTCTCATAACACTACTTGGTGAAACTTTTTAGGGTTTTTGTAAATGTAGGATGAAGAATTTCAACTTATATCCATTCATTACAAAGCCATTCCATGAATTAAGTCATTCAACCATTATAAGAGCACATGCAGAAGAGGCATCGTTTTACTTCTCAATATAGGGAAATGATTACTTACATCAATAGGATGGAAACTCATGACGAATTTCTCTAGAAATTTTCTCCGAGCCTTCCCAACTTTTCTTTTCTTCTCCATGCTCTCCCACATTGCCCTAATCACAAAAATGACTTGAATAAATGAAAATGGCAAATCAAACCATTCTTTTTCTTGCAACAACCTCCAACCTTATAGAAAGTGGGAACATGTTAAATTTGCAGGGAATCATCTTTTTGTTTGGTTATTTGACATTATATGTTACTATATTCTTTGTCATTTTTTGTGTGTTAACCTTTGTTGAAATCAACTTATAAAACAGATTATAACAAACATTTTATCAACAGTAGGAAATGCAACTGTAATCCATCTTCCATTGTAATAGGTTACTAGGGCTATTAATGACCTGAACTTAGCCAGTCTGAACCTTGCTCAAGACCTGTTTGAAGTAATTTGATTTGTTTCAAGATAAGGCAAGTTTGGATGTATTATGGCTTGATTCCATCTCAACTCAAGATATGCTTGTATCATTGACTTCGATTCAAGCCAAAAATTGATCCAATTTTGATAAGTTTTAATCTTGTGAGACAAAATTTAAGTTCAGCATGCATATGTACATTCGTGCATTTATAGATTCATAATATAAATCATAATGCATGGATAATTTCATTTACATCTAAATATATACATATTACATAGTATGTGTGCATTCAGAGATACTAGCACAAATATTTTAATTGGATCTTGAGCTAGCTCTATCGGATCTTTCCTCGACTGAATTCATGTTTGATTGGAGTTGGGCCTCCATCTGAGTTAGATTCACGCTAAAAGTTGATCTAATTTTAAAGTGATCTTAGATTTTAATGCTAAACATATAAACCTGCAGCTGTCAAAGGTAATAACTCAAAGAATTTCTTATAAATGAAGGAATGACTTCATTAAAGTGAAGTAATAATCTACATGGATGATCTAAGATTAGATTTATTTCTGTCAGCACACCTGAAAGTTATTGCATTTTGGTAAAAGGGCATGTGCTTTAACTTGCACATGTGTATTCAAACTTTGGACTGGGCTCCTCTCTAATTCATCATCGGCTTGATTGTAGTAGACCTCCTTCCTTTAAATAACATTTTTTTGTATATCTTTCTCTCTGAACTAATACTGAAATCTTACAAATCCTTGAGAAAATCATAGTCTGTTGATGTGTACTTCAACACCTTTAGAAACCTGTAATATTCATCTTTTGGAGTGTGTTATGCTGTGAGGCATACCTGGGCAATGCTATAAACTCCACATCATCTTGCATTATCATGTTACTTTCTTGTTTAAATTTGAAAAAGATCTCTTTCATATGTTTCTAGTCAATATAAAACACAACAATCTCTAGAAACGCCCACAAATTCTGAATAAAATAATTTTAATTCAAACTTCACTTAAACCACACTTGTTACTGACCAAGCCACCCGCTCCGGGCTTCCTTGCAATACCAAAATAGCTAAAAGTATCCTCTCTTTAGGATAATTCAAAATATCAAATATCTTCTCAACTCTTAAAAGCCAGTTTTTAGCTACATTAGGCTTTATGGCTCCTTTAACTAAAATGAGCTTCATGTTTAAAATAACTTTAATTGTCTGTCCATTTCGATCTTGGACGAACACTCTTGCTTTGTACCTCTCCCATAACCTGGGCCATAATAATGACTATCACTCATACACTGCTCAGTTGGGGTAGCCTTTTGTTTCTCTGCAAATTTTTAACTATCTGGTCACCTTGAACATCTATTTTATTAGTACGTCTTGAACTCTGTGAAATAATAATTTTGTTCTTTATTTTCCATAACAACTACACACCCTTGTTAAATTAACCTATTTGCAATATTTGTTTTTTGATATTTGTGCAATCAGATATCTTCTCTTAATTCAAGCCATGCAATGCTCAAGTTGACTTTTATTTCTGCATTTTGTCTTTTACTCGTCTAAGAGATCAACCTATGGCTATGATCAATCAAATTTATTTCACAATAAAATTTCCTTCGTCAATCTAAACCATTATTCTGATGCTCTTTTTTCTCACACCCTTACAAAACAAACATAATCTTTACACTATAGAAAATGCTAAATTGCAGTGAGTAGGGAGGAAACCATCAATCACATTCACTAAACCACATTTTTTCATAATCAATATTACTTTTGTTCCCTTCCAGCCAGGATCATTAATACATAATGCGCATCATCAGGTAATTTCAGGTTAATGCATTCCATACCATGCAATAATGTATTATAATTCAATAATTGCTGTTTCATATACTTTCATACAAGGAATGGATAACATTTATGTATTTAAGAACATGCATCTTCCTTTCATGAGGTCTAGATTGGCATGATCACTTATTTTTAAATAATCACCTATAGCAGCACAATTAATATTCTCAATATTAGCCAAGATCATTACCCTAGCGCCTGCCGACTAGCTGTTTAGCTATAACCATCATATCATATAATTACCCTTCAGCTATCAGGTACATAATCCATTCTCATATGTGCAGTATTAAATCGTTTCTTTATACTTCAAAAAGGAGAATCATTTGCCGCACTTTCTCATAATCACTAAATTCGAACTCAACTTCCCTTCTTGTAGGTATAATCACATTGTTCGTTGAAATATTTTATCTGCTTTCATGTCCATTTTTTTAATAAAATAAAATCGCATCGCATCACACATGCCACATTGCAATATATTTTCACTCAGCAAAGTGTCATGTTATTTACATAAACACATAAGATGCACTCATGTAAAATTACGTATGGTATCATGTAGAATCACATAGCATCAAATGTTAATATCATCATATAGAATAATGGGTCACATGTGTGTTCTTGCAGAATTACATATATAGCATCATTTTTTTTTGGTAATTTGCATTATTTTATCATGTTCATAGGAGTGCTGTAATAATTTATATAACTTAACAGAGGATCATGTTATACACATAAAGACATAAGGTGCACGTTTTGTTGATTCACACATACCATCATATAGAATCACATAGTTTCATGTGTGTCACATTTATGATCATGTATTGCATATATCTTGTAGAATCATGTGTCACATTTAAGTTGTGTCATGACATGTATATCATCAGGAAAATCATGTTTAACAAATATTGCTTGTAGTAATCCATGTCGACATCATGAAATTCACATATGAAATTATGTTGCATTACATGCAAATTCAATGGAATTTACATCAGCCTTGTGAACGTCAACCTTAAGAATTCTAAACTTAAATCTAAAGAAAGGTGGAAAAACTATACTCTTATTCCATCATATTCAAATTACAATCTTTCCTCTTATTATATAGCAAATGTTGAGGAAAAACATAATTAAGGCTATTACAAACAAATACAAAACAAACAATAAGAGAAAGACATACAATATAATAAGAAACAAAAAGGAATAAACTTGCAATATAAAATCCCTCCAATTGCTTCAACAAATTGATCCTGTGGGGCTCATATGGCAGGCGGTCTGAGCGACTTAATAGGGACATAACTCCACCCCTCCCTCAAGCTGGGTTAAAGATGTTATAAAGGCCCAACTTGATATTCAAATTATTGAAGCTGCATGGAGGCTCTTGACTTGAAGATGAGTTAATGTAGATTAAGGCTTCGTTTGAGGAGGCGTTTAGCGTCCGTTCCTTTCTAAAGAAAGCGTAGAAAATGTAAATTTTCGTTTGGCTATACAATTTTTTGAAATGTTTTTCCCATCATAACACTATTTCAACGACATTTCTTTCCATTTTGAATCGTGAATAGGATGCAACAGTGTGAAATGCGGCTTTTAAAAGAAATTTTCTCGACGATGAAGTACAGTCAAATGAGCCCTAAGTGAATAATGCCATCATTGACCTTTTCAAAGATAAAATGTATATCAATCTCAATGTGTTTGATCCTATGATGCACAAGTTTCTTTACAATACTAATGTCGTCTTGACTATCACAAAACATATTTATGATATTGATTGTGTAGCACCTCAACTCATTTAGTAACCTTTAGATTCACATTCCTTTACAAGTTCCAAAAACAAATGCCTAATATTCAAATTTTTCACTACTAGAGACTGCTACTTGCTTTTTACTTCTTAGGTGAAGATTTTCCCATATATAGAAACAATATTCAGAAGTTAATCTTTTGTTCGTGATCATGCCCAACTAACATCAGCGTAAACTTCTGACTCACTGTTGTCTGATTTCTTAAACAATAACCTTCTGTTTGGGGTCTTCTCAAGAAACCTCAATAATGTGTGAACATTCTCCAAATGTTCTTTATTTTGACTATTCATATGTTGACTCACAATGCTGACAAAATAAACAATACTAGGTCTAGTGTATGATAGGTTGATAAGCTTACTCACCAATTTCTGATGTCTACCTTTTTTTGCTGGTGTTTTTTCTCCCACTAAATATAACTTTTTTATTGAAATTAATAGGAGTCTAAACTGGTATATACCTCAGCATTCATATCTCTTTTAATAGGTTTAGGATGTACTTTCTTTGAGATATCACTATTCCGATCTTGAATCAGATCACTTCCATGCCTAGAAAGTATCTCATATCTCTTTGATACTTGACTTCAAATTTAGTGGTTAGAAATTCATTAATCTTCCCAATCTCCTTTTTAACATTACCTATCAGGACATATCTACATTGACAATGAGTATTGTTTTCTTACCTCCCTGTGTATTATTTATTAACAATTTATGATCAAATTGTTTTGGATGTACCCATTAGATTTCATAGTCTTGTTAAACTTGTCAAACCCAGCTAGTGAAGACTGTTTCGGGCCATAGACTTTTGTATTTTACAGTCCAAATGTTTGTTTGAGCCATTATTCAGCCTTGGTGGGATCTTCATGTACACTTTTTACTCAAGGTCTCCATTCAAAAATGCTTTCTTGATATCAAGTTGATGCATTTCTCACTCTTTGATTAATGCGAACGAAAATACTTTTACAGTGTTTAGCTTGGTCGTTGGTGCAAATGTCACTTGATAGTCTATCTCATAAGATTGTGTGAAATATTTGGCCAGCAACCTAGCCTTCAATCTATTGATGCTCCCATATGTTTTCTACTTAAATTGGGCACCCTTTTGCACCCAACGGCCCTTTTACCTGGAGAAAGCTTTGTAAATGTCCATGTGTCATTTAGATTAAGTGCTTGGATCCCTTCTTCAACTGCTTTTTTTTTTGTTCTTGACTTTGAAATGCTTCATGGATAGATTTGGGTATCTGCACACCATCAATATTAGATACAAAAGCTTTATAAGGTGATGATAAATTTCCATTTGCAACATACTCTTGTATATATGATAATTTGAACAATTTTCCCTGTCTTCTCGACAGATAATACCTCACTTGGAACTTCGGATATGTGTTAACTCAGGTTTGGTTGTGAGCAGTCTTGTGGTTGCATATTGTCTTTATCCTGCTCAGAGGATTTCTTTCTCTTAGTGTATACAAGAAGCTTCTTGTACATTCCATATCCTCAAGTGGTGTAACTTGGGAGACAAGATGGTTAGAGGGAAGTAGGATAGGTTGTGATTACTCTAGATCAATGTTGGTATTCAAAGTAGTGTCCCAAATCTGATACTCTTTTCTTGAATTTTTTATTTGATGTAGTAGGATTGTTTTTCAAAGAAAGTAACATCCATGGATTTATAATATTTTTTTGTGATGAGAGAAGAACACTTGTACCCCTTTTTTGTTAGAAGCATAACCAAAGAAGATAAATTCGATGGATTTTGGGTAAAGCTTTGTACAGTTTGGTTGGTGAATGTGAATAGAAGACAACCAAATATTTTTAAAGGAAAATTAGATGAGAAGATTCTAACATTAGGGTATGTTTTCATCAAAATATCAAGAGACGTTTTGAATCTAATGACCCTGTTCGGCATTCTATTCATGAGGTAAATGGCTATGAGGAATGCATCTCCCTAGAAAACTTTTTGGGACATTTTGGGAAAGCATTATAAACCTAGATATTTAGAGGAGGTGTCTATTCCTCTTTTTCAGTTATCCCTTTTTGTTTTGGAGTTTCAACACAAAAACTCACATGGATGATACCATTCTTTGCGAGGTAGGGTCCAATGATCGAGTTGAATTTTTCTTTACATTATCAATTTTGAGAATCTAAATTTTGCTTTGTAATTGAGTGTAAATCATGTCATGGAATGATTGAAAGATTTGCGTTGTTTCTAATTTTTCTTTCATGGGTAATATCTAACTGGTATCGGTGTGATTATCATTAAAGGAGACAAATCATCTGGCTCCATTGATGTTTTCAATTTTGATGGTCCTCAAATGTTCCTACAGATGACAGAGTAAGGATGTGAATTTTTTTGATATATATGATATATATGACGAGTATGCTTAGCTAATTGACAGATTTAACATTAATAAATTTTTTAGCTTTTTATTAATAATGAGATGTGGGTACAACTTTGCAATATAATGAAAACTAGGATGTCTCAGACGATAATGTCATAATAAAACTCAACTTTTACCAGACTCAGACACAACATACTTAGGAACAAGGGAAAAAATGATGAAAAATACACTTGCGTGTTAAGAGAATAGTTTTTCTTGAGCAGGTATAGATTTTGGTGCAATTCAGTACATCCAATCTTCTTTCTCAAATCCATCACATGAAATTCACAAAAGTTTGAATGAAATTTAGTAATACAGTTCTAAGGCATGAATAAGCTTTCTAATTGGTACTAAGTTGTAATCTAGTTGGGAAACATATGACACAGAAGAAGACTGAGACTTTTACTTCTCATTTTCCAACGATCTTGAGGTGAGATCCATCAGCAAGTGTAACAAATTTGGAGATGATCTTTTGAAAGTTGGTGAGAGCATAAATGTCTCCAACAATGTGATCAGAAACACCTGAATCTACTATCCAAAGTTGAAATCTTCCATTATTAGCAAGATAGGAGGATATCTGCTCGGTCGTGCTAGTAGGAAGCTTCAACAATTACAATGTTTCCTTGATGAAGGGACTAGGGTTGGCCAACTATTCAGAGGAGGTAACAGCATGGGCCTTGCTGTATTGGTTCTTCCTTCCCTTATCGAGGTTTCTAATATATAGTTTCCAACACTTATCCTTTGTGTGACCAATTTTCTTGCAATGTTCACACAAGGGACTATTCTTCTTTAGCTTTGAATCATGGGAGTTGTGTTTACAAAGCAAAGTTTTTAGTGCTAGATTAACTCACATTTCCTTCTATCATGAGCTCTTCATACTTTCTTCTCTTCTAGATTCAACAAAGGCTTCCCTAGTAGTAGGTAGAAGCTTCATCTCCATGATTCTTCCTATGACCTCGTCTAAGTTCTTATTTATACCTAATAAGAACTTGATAATTCTTTTCTTCTCCACTATTGTTTTATTTATCATAACATCTTGAAGTCACTTTCATACATATGTATCATACATATCTAACTGTAACCAGTACTTTGATAGTGTGTTGAAGTATTGAGTAACACTCAACTCTTCTTGTCGGATTTCATGCAGTTTCATCTCAATCTCAAATAGTTATGTAGTGTTTTCAGTGCTAGAATAAGAAGTCTCACGAGTTGCTTCCCAAATCTCATGTGCTATTTTATAAAGTAAGAATTTGTCTCCGACTTTCGTGGTCATAAAATTGACCAACCTAGACATGAACATTGATCATTGATCATTGATCATTGATCTTCCATGAGTGATGGTTAGGATAAGTAAGCTTAGGAATTGTGTTTCTCCCGTGGGATGTCCCTCTTTTCTTTTCCACAAATGTGCATAAACACAGATTGAGACCGTTAAAGGAAGTTATAACCACTGAGTTTATGGTTTGTGATAAAGGTAGAAAGTTCAAGGGATGTTTGGATAATTTTTTGTCTTTGATTCATAACTAACCTCTGGAGTAGAACTAGATGTTTTCTTTTCATACTTGCTCGTAATCCCTTTGCATATTGAAGGTTGGATAAGGGAGTTGGTTGCTGCTGGCAACATGAATAGAGGATTGCAGCTGTAGGAGGAGTCTAATGGCTACGATAAGGAGCAAAAAATAGCTGCTGGACATAGGGATTCAGACGGCTGCAGGGAGGATTCCGGCTGTTGGACCGCTGTTGGACAGTTGTTGGGGCGGCTATGGTGGCAATATGAGTGAGCAGAGGAGAGCCTATGGTTGGTTGAAAGGAGGATTTCGGCTGCGAATGAGAGTTAGTGTGATACTATTTGAGGAGCCCTAGCAGACGGGCCGAAGATGACCGTTGAAGATGAAGCAGACAAATTTTTTAGACGAACGAGGAAGAAGTTGATTCATTCGATTTCGTTCGACCGACACAAATAAAGATGTCATCACATGAAGAAGACCACAATGCTATTCGAAGCAGACACAGACGAGGGCGGCGTAGATGACACAAATGAAGACATTGTCGCAGGATGAGAGTGATGCCGCTCGAAGTACAAGAAGCAGCGGATGATCGACGCCCAAAAGCCGTTGCAGGGTGACGGCAAAACAAAAGTGCCATAAACGCCTAACAATGTAAATGACCCAAACGAGGTTATGATACCATGAAGAAATGTGGAGAATCTATTTCTATTTCATCATATTCAAATTATAACATTTCCTCTTATTATACAGGGAATGTCTCGGGCAAACATAATTAAGGCTGTTACAACTTATCAAATACAAAACAAACAATAAGGGAAATACATAAAATATAATAAGAAACAGAAAGGAATAAAGCTGAAATAGAAAACTCTCTCCATTAGCTTTCACAAATTGATTCTGTGGGGTCCATATGACAGGCGGTCTGGGCTACCTAACAAGGACAAAATTCCACAAAATCCATGAATGATTAAACCATTTGATGAATTTTTTTTATTCAAACAGCTTAAGAACACTTGAAAAGAGAAGCAATTTTGTTTCCTAAGATAGATAAATGGTAACCAATATTAGAAGGGCGAAAAAACCTACAATTTTTTGTCCAAATCTTCTCCGATCCTCTCCAGGCTTCTCATTTCTCACAAGTCTCCCATCTCCAAAATGTCTTATGGATGGAGGAAACTACAGCACAAGACCAATCCTTACAACTCTTTCCAAACTTTTAGTAGGTAGACACATGACAAGCTCATATTCAATCCTTGAAATCGCACGGTGTGATTATCATTAAAAAATCAAACTAGAATTGATTAATCTTTGTTAGATGTACTAATAAATGTTAGTTACCACTAATCGCCATTAAATACTTTTAAATATCATTAAACTTATTTAATCATAATCAATCCTTAATCCAAATCCCTAAATTCTGACTAAATGAGTATTTTAAAAGATTTTGGCTTAACGTTTCCATTTCTTAGTCGAATTGCTAGATTTTAGATGCTGTGGTTAGCTAGCTAACTTGCAACTTTTTCTTAGTTATTTTTTCTTAATTTGAACACTAAATGCTCTAACTATGTTAAATTTTGAGACCAAAAGTTATTAGTCTACTCATATTAGGTGTTTTACACAAGCCATATTATTCAACACCACTCATGATCTTCTTTTGTGCAATTATTTGCATAAAACATTTGCATGTCAGAAGAGGGTGGCTAGCTAAGCATGAAAGAAGAGTCAAGACTAATGAAGCTGGATGGTATGAATCTTATTGATGATTGAATCCTTAAAATATGCCACTTTTTACAATGAATACTCAAAAATAATTTATGTTCATAATTAAAACTAATTACAAAGTCAATAATAACTTGTGGGATAGTTCTATTTTACTTTTTGGATTCAATCCTAGCAAAATCAAATAGGGGGAGCTGACCAACTTAATGTATAGAGGGCATTTAGTTTTATATAATGTCTTTTTTTTATTATTTTTTTATTTTTTTCATATCTTGAATTTTGAGCTCTTGGTTGCCCCTAGAAAAATAAAAATCATTTGTATTCTCTTTGGTTGCACCATGAATAAAGTTTTGATGAGGGAGCCAAGGTGGAGTTATATTCTTGTTTTCTTATATCCTACTTTGTCATGCAATGATTTTTTTATTCATCTTTAATGATTTTTAATTTCCATAGTCTTTTGTATCTATTTATCTATGTAACAAAGGTTTTCTTTTTTTTTTTTTTTTCCAACAAAAAGTAAGAGAGTTAAATTCAATCATAAAATCTTCAATTTTTTTTTAATCTATTTTTGATTTTTATTCAAATTTCCAAGATGATATACTTGACATGAAGGTTTCACTCTATATAAGGTCCGAGTCCTTCAAGATAAAGTCTTTTCTCCATGATTTCTTTGAATGCCAGTCTTCATCTAGTGGTAAAAATACATGTGAACGACCCTTCTCTCAAAAAGATGGCCAAAGATGGCCAAAGAGCTGACCATTTCCGTGTTAGAATTCAACATGAAATAAGAAAAGCCAATTTTAAAATTTTGGGCTAAGAAACTTCAAAGAGAACAAGCAATAAAGGTAAAAAACGTAATAGCTCTATTATATTTTGCATTTGGATAGCAGATTAACTTAACAATACGCAGGGATATCAGTAAAATAAATTTAGTTTCTCAAAAAGATAATTTCTCTTATGTTGTCATTGCAAATAAGAAGAAAAATACTTGTTGGATAATAGACTTGGGAATGTTAGATCATGAGATAAGAGATGAAGTTGTCCTCCATAATATTACACATGCCTGATGTTCAAATTGTAGATGTGTCATTATCTAATTTAGTTGGACTATGCTGTTTTCTCGAAAGATGTCATATTGCTTAACCTAATTGCAATTTATTATCAATTTACAAATGTCAAGTGCAAACTCAGTTAAGCAAACATTTTCTGCCTGATTTCTCATTGATCTTTATCACTTTAAACTTGAACTTGAGGGGGGATGATTGATAGTGCAGTGATGTGTTCAGAACTTTACCTTTTAAAGATTGATCAATTAAAGTGACTTCAAATAATGGGTTGTATATCCACTAAAACTCTCATCAAATATGATAGTGATGTTTGACTTTAACAATATCGCCTAAGGAAATCAAACTTTATTGACCTCTAAATTCACTCATAAAAATTCAGGACTTTTAGAGTAAAATTTGTCATATGGTTAAAAACACTTGTAGTTACTATCCTAATCAAACCTATAAATATTCCCAATCCTTTGAGTTAGACCATGGTGATGTGTAGGTATCATTTAAAGTAACAAATATTTGGTGCTAGAGGGTTTATTTTCTTTATCGACGTGCTCCCATCTCGGTTGGAATTTCTTAATAAAAGAAAATTTGGGAGGGATAAATTTTTTAAACATTTCAATACTATGATTCACACTCAATTTTAGTCTAAGAATCTACAATGCTAAAGAATACTTTGAATTGAAATTTTAGAAATTATATCTTAGATTAGTGAATAGCCACCAAAACTCTTCTATTAACATCTTCGTGGGTGGGGGGTTTAAAAGAAAAAGATAAGGCACTTCTTAGGGGTTGCTAGATTTTTAATATTCTTCACAATTATTTTTCTAGTCTCTCTGAGAGTAACTCTCTTAAGAACTGCATATCTCATGAATAAAATTCACTGAAGTGTACTTATTTTAAGCAACTGTTCAAATCCCAACTGTTCAAATCCTTTTTTATTCATTCCCTTATACTGAATTTATTTGTTCTGTTTATATTTTGGTGTCTAGTTTAAGTTTGGCTCACATTGATTTTCAGCATCAGTGTAAACTAGATCTGAACCCTCGGAATGTTTCCTATATTAGATACTCACAAATTTAAAGTAAGGTACAAAAGCTATTCAACAGTTCCTAGGAAAATTTACAAGTTTTTGTATGCAACATAACTTACCTTGAGGGCCAATCTTATTACTGTGATAGTTCATGAGGAGAAATTTCAATAATAAGAATTTCAGCTTCGAAATTCTGTGCTAATCCACCGCCCTCATTAAATCCAAGGACAATAAACATTTCATATTGCCCCTCATCCATCTCCTTGTCAATATATCTAACATTTGCAGAATTAGCTTTGTGCCTATGCTAGGAAGGAAAAATAAAATCAAGAAAGATCAACTAACTGATGTCTAGCACACCTATGAAACCAAATCTAATTTAAAATTGAATTAAATGCAAATTTGTGAGAATAAATCTATAGATAAAGATAATGATGTCTTATAGTCCCATTGCATTAAGGAAATGAGTGAAGATCATCGACCAAATACTATATAATTCCATGACTTATAAAGATTTTTTCCTATATTTCATCCTTATTTTACACCGGAGGAAACCCGAACTACAACGGAAACACGCATCATTTTTGAATTCCAAATGGATTGCAAACTTGACACTTGAAAAGTAGGAAGTAACAACAAACAAACACAAACAACATAAACAATAAAAGATATCTTCGAGTGACAATGAGGAAGGAGGTTGTTGGACGGTGGGTTGATGGCTGATGGAATATGGTTGCAGCTGAGGGGAGGTGGCGGGAGGGAAGGGCAGTCGCTGGGAGATGGCTGCAGCTGCTGGAAGAGGCTTGGATGGTGGCTGACTGCTGTAGGAGAGGGGCTGTGGTTTTTGGAAAAGGGCTGGAATGTGGTTGGTGGCTGGAGGGGATGGGATGCGGTTGCTGGAAGATGGCTGTGGGCTGGACGACAGCAGAAAGTAGTGTCCTTCAAAGGTTGGACAACAGTTGGAACATGTGTCAGTGACTGGGCAGCAGTAGGAGGTAGTCTGAACAGCAGTCGGAAGGCTGGGTAGCACCTGGAAGAGGGACGACGTGAGCCGAACAGTAGCCGGAAGGGGGATGGCGTGGTCTAGAGAGCAGCCAGAAGGTGTTTTGCGGCTGCTGGAAGTAGTGCAAGAGGGGTTGTAGAAGGATAAATATCTCACGGGGTCGAGCTACTGCCAAAGCAACACGCGGACCCTTGGAGATAGCCATCTCCTTGGATGAGTTATAGTCGAAGCACCTTCTCGTTGTCGGATACAACCTCTAGAGCGGAAGGACGCCTTAAAGGCATCTCTTAGAATTTTGCACTCCTAAAAACTCACCCTCCTCCAATCAAGGCACAATAATTATAAATAAAATGGGAGTAGAGGCTAGACTAGATAAGTAGAGAAAATAGGCAAGGATTAAAGAAAGGTAGACAAGAAATGCAAGAATTTGAAATGCAGTCCAAGTATGGAGAGAATGATTAGGAAGGGGTAATTAGTTCAGGAGAATAACATAGGATGTGGAATTAAATTTGAAAGTAGACCGCATTTACTGTAGCAGCTACAATACCGCTGACAGTAAGCTCCCGTCTCAATCTCCCGTGGTTGTGGAAGTTACTACTTCATCTGTCGAAGCTTTTAGGGCAGAAAAATTTGGTCCGGTGGCTTGTGTAGGGGCGGATGCTAGGGAACCCTATGATAGGATTAAAGTTGAGCTAGCTCTGATACCAAATGATACCAGAGGAAACCTAAACTACAATAGAAACACATTATTTCTGAATTCCAAACGGATTACAAAAATTACACTTGAAAAGCAGGAAGTAACGATAAACAAATACGAACAATATAAATAATAAAAGATGTTCGCGGATGACAAGGAGGACGGAGGCTGCTGGACGGCGGGTTGGCGTCCGATGGAAGATGGCCGCGGTTGAGGGAGATGGCAGGAGGGAAGGGCGGCCGCTGAGAGATGGATGCGGTTGCTGGAAGAGGCTTGGATGGTGGCTGGAAGCTGTAGAAGAGGGGGCGCGGTTGTGGGAAGAGGACTGGAAGGTGGCTAACGGCTGGAGTCGTAGTTGCTAGAAGAAGTTTGTGGGCTGCACAGCAGGCAATGGTGTCATTGAAGGGTTGGACAACAGTTGGAACATGTACCGGTGGTTGGGCAGCAGCAGGAGGTAGCTTGGATAACAATCGGAAGGCTGGGCATCACTTGGAAGAGGGATGAGGTGAGCTAGACGGATGCTGGAGGCGGATGGCGTGGTCTGGATAGTAGTCAAAAGGTGGTTTTTGGCTACTGGAAGCAGGGTCAGAGGGGTTGCGGAAGGATAAATATCTCGTTGAAGTCTAGCTACTGCCAGAGCACCACCCAGAACCCCCTTGGGGACGGTCACCTTCTCGGATGAGTTAGGAGTACATTCTTGTCATCGAATACAGCCCCCGGAGGAGAACGCCTCAAAAAAAGCACTCAGAAATCTGCACTCACAAACACCTCCCCTCCCCTCTTCCAATCAGCACACAACAATTATAAATAAGATGAGAGTAGAGGTTAGACTAGGTAGGTAGAGAAAATATGCAGTAATTAATGAAGAGCGGACAAAAAAGGCAAGAATTTGAAATGCAGTTAAAGTATGGAGCGAAGGATTGGGAAGGGGAAGTTAGAGTAGGAGAATCAAATAGGATAGGGAATTAAATCTGAAAAATGACCGCAGTTTACTGTAGCAACTACAGTAACACGCCTTCGGTACTGTAGCAACCACAATATCTTGGGCGGTATGCTCCTGCATCATAAAAAAAATATTTAAAATAATATTCATGAAACTTTAAAAATTCTTGAGTGAAAGAAAGTTGTAATGGAGACTTTTTGTGTTTAAAATAGTGTGGCATGCTAGAAGTTTATGAACTTCCACTATGAAATAAAATATTCGCCTGTAAATCGATCTACAAAGTCAATGTAAAATAAATTAGAGCATGGATGAATTTAAGGCTCTACTTGGTGCAAAATGCCACATACTTTATATTGTTAACTATCAAGAAACTTTATCTTCCGCTGTCAACTCAACACAATTACGTTTTGCTCTGCGGTGGCGAATTTTGATTGGCTTCTCTATCAACTTGACAATGACAACAACAACAATAACAACAAAGCCTTAATCCCACTAAGTGTGGTCGGTTACATGAATCATTTTTCTTCATTGCGTCCTTTTTAGTGTCATATTTTTATTTAGTTCTAATAAATTAAAATCATTTTTTATACAACAAGCCCAAGTCTTCTCTGCCATTCTTAACATAAGCCGAATCTGAAACATCTACTCTCCTAATCAGATAATCAAATGATCGACGTTTTATGTGTCCAAACCATATAAGGCGATTTTCTCTAATTTTGTCTATCACTGGAGCTACACCAACCCTGTCACAGATATGTTGATTTTGCTTTTTGTCTCGTAAGTGTAAAGCCACTCATCCACCTAATCATTCTCATATAGGCAACACTTAACTTAGTATTATGTTCTCTTTTAAAGGCCAACATTCAGCACCATAGAGCATTGCAAATCTCACTACCATTTATAATATTTTCTTTTCAGTCTAGGCGGTAATTTTCTATCACACAATAGGCCCGAGGAATTCCTCCACTTTAACCAACCAACTTGAATTCTACTATTAGCATCCCCATCTATTTCACCATCAACTTGACATTATGATTTTTTTTATTTAATGGAGAGACTTTGCAGAGGAGGTATTCATAAATGTCATTCTTGTGTTGAAAAATAAAGAAGCATTAATAAGACAAGTAAACTCTAAAAAGCTTTCTATGGCCTCAAATAATTTTCTCTTGTTTGTTTGATAGTTTTTTTTAGATCTGTTAAAAAGTATAGGTATATAGTGCTAAGTTCATCACACTTTCGTTCAAGTTATTCTATATAGGAAAACTATTTTCAACCCAACCAAACCCTATCGTGCAAGCGTGCCCACACACACGCCATCCCCTGTTGATAAGGTAAGTATCAAAATGCCGTGTTTAAAACCTCATCTCCCTCTCTCTATTACTTGTCTTGATATTTGAAGTTGTATTAATTGTAAGCCAATACATGAACAAACTCACTGAAGATGAAATGAAAGTTTTAGCCCATTGTAAGGTACTTTAAGATAATATTAGGAAAATGCCTGCTATATTAAACATTATCTAATGAGGAAATTAAAGGTTTCACAATTATTGATTGGGTTGAAGATGCACTAGATCAAAGATTTATCTCTGTTTATTGAACTTAGCTATGTCAAATCTAGTTACATGGGGAACATGTATTTGATTTCAAGAAGCAATGTTGAAGTTGAATAAATGGTAGTGGAATTTAATATCTGTAAAGGAAAATACGACGACAAGCCTTTATCCTATTAGTGGGGTCGGCTATATGAATCTTTTTTCTCCATTGTGTCCTATTGAGTTGTGAAGGAATGTGTTTAAGAAATTTATTAGAAGAGCTAGATCAAGACTATTATGGCAACTAGGTTGTCATTAGAATATTGCCAAAAATTTTGGTCCACTATCACAAAACCAAACAGATAGACTGATTTAATCTTAGAAAACAATTAAAAATAAACTAAATTATGTTCCAACAAATTCTGTAACTGCAAATATCCACACTAACTCTACCAATAATTAGTTTTGATAACCAAATTAGCAAGCTGGGTATGATCAATTAATAAAACCCTGCTTGAGTGTAGCGTCGAAATAATTTTGAATATATTCATTTTCTTCTTTTAGAACAATCCACCAATGGGCAACAATTTTTCATCTATAACAATCTAACAATCTATGAAATTTTTCTTTCCATGTATAACAATTCAACTATTCATGTATAGTGCAGCTTTCCATCTACAACATTTCAACCATTTATTGACCACAACACTCAATTTCTATTGAATAGTGAATTATGGATTAAGTTTAATACAAGTTTTCAGTTATGTACAATTTTTTACTTTTCTTACACAACTAAATAAAATTCAATCAAAATATTCTCTTTTTTATTGTTTTTCTTCTCATTTTAGTTTTATAACCTGTAAATGACTTGTTAGATATTATACTGATTCTGGAAGCGTCTTAATATTTACTTAAATAATGCAACAACATTAACTGTTTGCTAGATGTCCTGCCATATACGTTTCCAGGTCCAACTGATCTCCATAATTTTATTTGACGGTTTATTGGCAATGACTCCCATTTTAATTAGTGGATTGACTTGTTTCAGGGTGCTGTTAGGTATGAGATAGGTAATTGTAATATAACTAATGAGTTTGAGTGAATGTTCATTCCATTTTTAGATGATAATGGATGTGGAATCGAATGTTCTTCTGTATGGATCCTTGAGCATCTAATTGATCAATAAACATACAGTAGAGACTACCTCAACTTAGAACTGTCTACAAACATTCGTTTAAAACCAAAGGGCTCTAGCAGTCTTAACAATATATCTATTTTTTCTTTCAGCTACTCTATTTTGGGATGGAGTATAGACAAATGATAACTAGTGAAGCATTTCGCTTTGCTTATTGTACGTTTGAAAGTATGCAGTAAAATATTCTCTTACATTGTCACTTTTCGAAATCTAAACCAAAATATTGAATTGGGTTTTAATTTTAGCACAAAAAGATTAAAATGTGTCAGTAATTTAGTACAAGATTTCATAATGTAGAGCCAATTAATACAAGAAAAATCACACACCAAAGTAACTCAGCAGGAGATTTAGAATCTGCTGGTTCTTTCTGAGCAAATTCTGACATGTTCTCTTCGTATGATCAGGTTTATGATACTAAATTTTGCACTTTCTATATGGTTCAGGATGATTAAAGACCCCGTCCTTGTTAAGTTGCTAATTAGGAAACATTAGAGTATTGCATGGTTTGACCCCAAAATGTTCAGTATCTGTTAATAAATCCAACACATACTTCATCTAAGATAGAGATGTACCCTTTTTGCTCCTTGATATCTCAATCTCCAAGAAGTACTTGAAGGAACCCAAATTTTGAGAGTCAAACTCTGAGAAGCTTCATTAGTAGTGACCATGTGAGTTGACTGTAATTTAGAACCCTTCTAATTTTTTTGAGCAACTTATGACACGTTCTCTTTGTATGATCTGGTTCTAGACAAGAATAACACACTACATTATAACATTGATTTCCAAAATTTAGTGTTCTATTTTTGTAATTGTGAGACTGAGGTTTATTGATGTATGCATTCTTCTGACTAGCAAGATTATTAGGTTGTACAAATGAAGCATGAGGACTCGGAATCATCTGCAGTACTCTAGTATAGGTTTCCCTCAGAGTAGTACATTCTGGGTCAAATAAGATTTGTGATATGACACCATACTGAAAGTTGAGGACAACTAGAAAACTCATAATAGCTATTTGTTCTTTTTGAGCATGCTAAATTCGGACATTGGTACTGAAGTGCAATTGTGTTTTCAATTCCTCATACACACTTTTAAAGTGCATTTGATACGTGCTAAGTGATTGATCCTATTGTTTAGCTCGATAGAACTCCTTGCATACTAAAAAAATTCGAGATACGTTCTCCTCCATAAAATATAAATAAAAATTTCTTCATCGTATCTCTAACACAGTCGTAGTGAGTAATATGACCATATTGATTAAGTTTGATAGAGTTTTGTATTTGTATCAATAGTTGGGCATCCACTCTCATCCTTTCAGAATAAGTTGACTCGGTCTTAGCTGAAGGATTATCAATTAGGTGATCATTTGAGAAATACTTCTTAAATGGTCTTATAGTTTTAATCTAGCAAAAATAATTGATGCCATATAACTTTTCATTCATAATCTTCGCTGCTGATGAAACCAAACTCGTCAGAAGATTTTTTAATTCATCAACCATATTTGATGCCATTTTGTGCTAAAGGATGAGCCGAAGATAGGCCAAAGCGCTAGAGATAGATAACTCAACGACCAATCGTTCACTAATTGCCTAATAAAGAAAGAAGAAAAAAATTGAACCGACAAAGTCAAAAGAAACCAAACACAGCAACCGGCCTAAGCACATGAAGCCGAGCGAGGTAGATAGAGCGACCAAGACAAAAGTCAGCTTCATGAATGCCCTAATCTTGTCGACGCAGATAGGCAGATGATGTAGATGCAAACAAGCCTTCGAATGAAACCTTCAAGCGAAGTAGACGAAGCCTTCAAGACGAAACCTTCAAACGAAGCAAATGAAGTCCTCGATGCCCTTTCAGATGTCTTTTGAAGCAGACGAGACCTTTGAATGAAATTGAAGCATCGAACGATGATGCCGACATTTGAACTAGGCGAGGCCTTCGAACAGAACCGAAGTACCGAACAATGATGCCGAGCGATGTAGATGCTGATGCTGAAGATGTCTAGGGATGCTGACGACAAAGCTGAAGGCATCCTCTATTCCAAAGCAGACAACTTCATTTGTTCTAAAGCAGACGGTGTCCTCTGTTCTGAACCAAATGACATCGTCCGTGTCAATCAAACAGGCACATACAATGCTCGAATAGAATGTGATGGAAAGCTTCATCTTTTCTTATTCCTAATTGAAAACATATATTACATATTTATGCACACTCTCAACTTTCTAGATTAGGAATAAATCTAATATAGAAATAATCCTCTAATTAGATCTTCTCTAATTAGATTATGTAATATCAAGTTTCCTAATATAGAAGCTTCCTGATATACACTTTCCATAACAGTCCTCATCATGATCATTGTCCTTAATACTCTTCATGATTCCCGATCCTCTTTACTTCAGCCGATTGCTGTATGGGATGCTTATTATAAAGGAAATTTACGTGCATACCATACAATTCTTATGTAGAATTGTAACATTGAAAGTTTGATATTTACACTTGTAACACCTTGGTGTTATGAACCTATGTGTGAAAAGGTTCATTTCACTTTTAAAAAGGCAATGATGATGATATTTTTAATGTGATGTTAAAACATGTGTGGGTACACATGAAATGAATTGGGCATTACACAAACAAAATTTTTATGCTGATGTATGCCAATACCTCATCTATTAACAGAATGAGGATAGGACCCTATGGAAACTTGGAACACTGCCGGCCGGATTGTTGACATTTTACAATCTTACACATCCGCTGGATAAGTCGTGGCATGTTCTTGGTTTGGGTTACAACCCAAGCATCGATCATGCAGAGATCGAGAAAGCCGCTGTCATACATTATAATGGCAACATGAAACCTTGGTTGGAGCTGGCAATGACCAAATACAGAACTTACTGGACCAGATATATCAACTATGATCATTCTTACATTCAAAATTGCAAGTTGAGGACATAAATTGAAGAAGCTGAACAAAGGCATGTTTCTCTCACTCGCTTCCTGTTCATTTGCCTGAGAAGAGTTTTTTTTTTTCTAATTCTGTGCTACCTTTCATGCTTTTCAATTCTTTATTTATTATTGTTGTTTATTTTTTCTATTTTTTTTGCTGTTGAAATACTACTAGTTTACTTCAGGTTAATTCATATTCTTATGATGTAACTTCTCTACCTTTTTTTTTGTATAATCTTCCACTTTCATAGTGGGAATTGGTTTGTATGATGCATGTGATTGTTCAGAATAACTTAGAACTGAGATAGAACTGTATAGCTGAAGGTTGATGATCCTAATAGTAATTATTAGGATAGAAAATTGAAATAAAAATATTTATTTTAGTTATTATTTTGTGAAAAGATGCTTTTTTTATTTTTTGTTTGATGGGATTATTTTTTAGGGGCTTTTACATAATAATGGTCTAAAACATTGAATATAGAGTATTAACCGCCCAAACTTTAAATATAACATTTTAATCGTTCAAAACTCACTCGTAAAGCCTTCACTAGTGGGTAAAAGAGGGTGGTTGAAATGAAAAAAAAGATGGTTAAAATATTAAATTTAAAATTTTGCTAGTTAAAATGTTATATTTAATGTTTTTGATGATTGGTATGTAAAAATTCTTATTCTTTAGTGAGTTCCTCTGATAAATTTAGCATTGTTCCTTATCGATTATATTTCAGATGAGATTAAGGGTGCACTTGGGACAGTTTATTTGTTGTGGCGGCATTTTTCAAAACGCTGCCTCACCGTTTGGAAATTACGTTTGCGCAGCTTATCTGGAAAATGTAGTCAGTTTTTTATACTAAATGCGGAACGCAGATCAAACTCCGCGGTCCGTGTTTTTAAATAAACAGCTTATTTGGATAAGTAGAAGCTAAGCCAAACACACCCGAAGAGAGGCTCATATTTACTTATTTATTAAACATTGGCATATGCTCAATCAATAGTCATCATTGTTGTTGTGTTGATTGGCCGGTTGCGATGATGTATAAGTTGGATCAACTGGTTGGCTATTTCATGCCAAAATTCAATAGTTCTTTTTTAAGAATTTAAAAAACAAGATGTTTCTTTTTAACCTCAAGCTTTAGACATTATACATTAATTTATTTCTTTGCTTATTAAATGATGAAAAGAATTTTGAGATTTTATTTTTAAATTGTTTAAAACGGGGGCTAACTTTTTGTCAAGTAAATTTATGTACTTTTACTGCTTTCTAACGTGCTTATGTTTAAAATAAAATTTCAAATTAGTAAAGCCCCATATGAAAGGGAAAATATTTACATACGGAGTACGCACGCAATTTTGCACTGCGTGTGTATTCTGATTATTTTGAGGGTATTGGAGAGTTACGTGGGTGTTATTAGGGTTAATAACCCCAATAATCTCACAATAGTCCCCCAAACATGGGTGTGGAACCGCGAAAGGTATTAGTAGGTGTATTAGTTATTGTGGGGTTATTGGAGTTAATATCCCAATAATTGGGTTATTGGGAGGTTATTCGAGGGAGTACGCACGCAGAACTGCAAGCTCATATGAAAGGGAGTTTTTTTCCCTTTTACATTTCAAAATTTTGAAATGGAGATCTCTCATTGTGACTTAAGTTCCATTTGATGTAATTTTTTTATGAATGTTTTTAATTTTTGATGAGAAATAATTGTTTACAACTTGATATTTTAGGGTGTAGTAATTATGGGAAAATTGTTCTATTTATTTAAAGGAAAATTTATAATAATAATAATAATAATAATAATAATAATAATAATAATAATAATAATAATAATAATAATAAATCAAATAGGATGTTAGCATGTTTTTGTTGGCTTTTTATGCTTTAAGTAGGTGTAGTTACTGTTTTCTTGGCAGTAGTGAAAATGTCCAATTGCACTTATGGACAATTAGCTCGCTTCTAGGTATAAAATATATTTTTATAAAACAATCATACAATTTATTATTTGTTTCAACATAATGAAAAATCAACATAAGAAAATGACATTCTTTATTCCTTAAAATGTTTCATAAAAATGAGGGTAAAATAAAATTAATACTCTATGAGTATACCATTAAAGGAATTGAAAATTGATTTGAGTCAATTTTCATCGAATTTTATGAATTTATGAGCCAATTATACTGTGTGTTTTTTTTTTTTTAACTTAACAAATAAACAAATAATTCTCTAATTATTAAAAATCAAAATTTTGAATTTTCATTTTTCATTCCCCCCATAACCATCTTTAAATGTCTGAAACCTTGAATTCCATTAATGAAGCACTGTGATTAGGACTCTTAAAGATCTGATTTCGAGCCAAGCTGAGTTGGCTCAAAATTATCTTGAATAAAATTTGATCCAAAATGTTGGTTCTTAGCTCTGCTCATTTTATTCTATCTTATCTTTATCCTAGCAAAAATTCATATCATATTTAGAGCTATTAACAATCATCGAACTAAATTAGTTAAATTCATAGTCCTAACATCACTACGCCTTTTAACTATTCGATTTCGAAATCAGCTCGAAAAAAATTCGATCCAAAATTTGGATTTTTAGCTTAGCTCTTTTATTTCAATCCCATCTCGCTGAGTCCAATTTCAAATCAATTTCCGAGCGTTTAGCGATCTTCAGGCTAACTTCACAGCCCGAAGTGTGATGGATCTTATCGGTACATTCAAACAAATAGTTGTTGGTGATGGTACTGTCTATGCTGGTTGCCAAAGGGAAATTACCGAAGAAAAGACATTATATGTGCTGGCTCTTTCTTCATCAATAATACTTTGAAGGGTCATTTACATACATGCCACCTAATATCTATGTATTAATAATTGAAATACCAATAAGATTTCACTTGATTACTTATAGAATAGGAATAGATAGATTAATTTAAAAAATGGATTAATTATTCTTAGGAAATCATAAAAATTATATTGGTGAGGGGGTGATTGAGTGGTCCTGCATTAGAATCTTTTAGTGGCAGCATTAGCCAGCAATATGGGTTAAAGGACAGCCACTAACAATATTCCTCCCTAATAACAACAAAGTAGCCAATGCATTATTGGCTTAGGAATTGAACCATTTCATTTTAATATTGCAAAATAGTATTATGTTGTGATATGTAATATGTTTAATCTTAATAATTCATACAATATAGCTGATTTTATTCTAATTTTATGACATAAATTTAAAGCAACTTTTATTTTATCTTTTATTATATATTTTGTTGAATATTTACATGTATATCGCACAATTCATACGTGTTTACATATCTAACCATTAAACTTTAATTTCTATAGTTGTATTGCTTGTGTATAGTTGTATTGCTTGTATATATATATATATGAAAGTTTATAGATTTGTTATATGCAAATAGGGGTGTAAACGAGCCGAACACGAGCGAGCCCATGCTCAGCAAGTGCTTGGCTCGTTTATATTTCGAGCCCAGAAAGTGTGTTCGTGTTCGGCTCGTTTGCTTAGCGAGTCGAATACGAGCTATTCACGAACAAAGAGTTGTTTTGACAACCCTAATCGTATAACCATAAGATATTAAGAGTTGAGCCAAGATTTAAGAATTATTGTTTACATTAAAACATCATTTGAATCTAATTTAATAATATTTGTTCTATTTACTTAATTAATAATTTTATTTGTCTATAAATCTTTTAAATTTTAAAAAAATACTGTTCATCAAATATATATGTGTGTGTGTGTAAGCGAACCAAAAACGAGCCGAGCACAAACAAACAAATCTTTGTTCGTGTTCGGCCCATTAAGACTTCTTAACTTAGCGCACGAGCCGAACAAAAACTATTCGCGAATAATGAACCGTTTTTGAAAGCCCTACATGCAAATAGATAAAGATTCTGCAGTATGTTTGTAAATGTCCCAAGCTTTAAAATATTTAATATATTTGAGATAAATACCAACCCAGACTTAAGTTGATATTCCCAAAGTTTACTCATCCCCTCTGTTGCAAGCATATGTAGGGTATGCCTAACCTTATAATAACAAGACAAATTGGGTATAATTATGATTAAGTCACATAATACTTTTAAACTGATACTAATTATCCTTCTAATGAAAAGAAATTTTAAATTAATCAGCGTCCTAATTACGTTTATTAAAACTATAAATGATTACATTAATTACTCGCATGAGTTGAGGAAAAAGGTCTCCATAGGCCCATGTGGCCGGCTAATGCTCCGAAAACCTGCTTGTTTTTTGTCCTTATTAATAGGATTATGTTTATATAAATCCATTTTTCTGAATTCTTATTGGCCCTCAAAATCAGACAAATTTTATATAAAAATAAGAAAATTTAACCGCATTGAGGTCATTTGTCCTGCATTAAGTACAACATCACCAGACCTGCGTCAGATTATGGGAGATATTTATTTAATCTAATTTTCAAAATTATGTTTAATTAAAATATTCATTATGATTGGAGGTAAGAAAATACATTTGGGTGCCTTCACACACGTGCGTAAAATAATGGTTTTGCTTTGCAAATAACTTTATTTAGGAAGATTTACATATCTACCACTCAATTTTTATGTATGTACGTATATAACACCTGAACTTTTATTTTTACATACATGCCCCCATCTTTATGGGTGTAAACCAGCCAAACACGAGGGAGCCTCGTGTTCGGCTCATTTATATTTAGAGCCCAGAAAGTGTGTTCGTGTTCGGCTCGTTTGCTTAGAGAGCCGAACATAAGCCGTTCACGAACAAAGAGATGTTTTGACAACCCTAATCATGTAACCATAAGATATTAAGGGTTGGGCCAAGATTTAAGAAGTATTATTTACATTAAAACATCACTTGAATTTAATTTAATAATTTTTATGCTATTTACTTAATTAATAATTTTAATTGATTATAAATCTTTTAAATTTTTAACAATACTACTCATCAATATATATATATTATATGTATGTATATATGTATGTATGTATATATATAATAGAGCCAAAACGAGCCAAACACGAACGAACAAATCTTTGTTCGTGTTCAGCTCGTTAAGGCTTCTTAACTTAGCGAACGAGCCGAACACGAGCTTCTTCACGAGCCGAACATGAGCTGTTCGCGAACAACGAGCCCTTTTGACAGCCCTACCCATCTTCCATACGAATGAAAATGTGTATTTGTTCTGTGGGCATTAAAATGTTAAAAGAAAATTTTAGGTGTTAGATATGTAAATAGATAAGTATTGGGTGGTATTTATGTAAATACCCGATTTTGTTTTCTTTTATTAACTTATCCGTTGTGTGGCATCTAAGAATATATGCTATATGAATATGACTGATAAAAGAAGATGAATTTTGGCTGTGAATTAATTTAACTTTTGTCAAACTTATTTATTTAGTACTCATAATTTCAAAAAAAAAAAAAAGAAAATAAAAGATTGACAAAGTATTTTAAAAATATAATATTAGAGATTATAAAATTCAAAATTTAAGGCTTTTATAATTATAATGGTCTTATAAAATAAATATTATAAATAGAAATGAATAAAACAATATCAAATGATAAGGACAAGACTAAATAAATATAGAGAATGATAAAGAAGAATTTCTTTTAAGATTTATTTAAGGGCATAAGAATATACTTAAAACTATTATGTATTAAATCATAACGTATAAAATAAGAATATGTTAAGCGCATTTGTCATACACATTAACATGACTCGTGAAATGTTACACGAAAAGATGCTAAAATGTTCTTATGCAGTAAATAAGCTGTCTTATTACGTGTTTGTATGTGCGTAATTTTGTTCGGTTATAACTTATTTTCTGTATTTTATTTAATTAGATAGGGAAATCGATAAGGAAGAAATAGATTAATACATAAAAATTCATATAGAAAATCATTGAACAAATTAGAGAAAAAAATAAAAGAGTCTATCTCGTAATTATCAACTTTTAACTTTAGGTTAGCACACATTACATTGAAAAGTTTATTTATTTATTTATTTAAATTAATGCACTTTTTTAAAATATGTTATAGATTTATAAACTATTTCTTTGGGAAATTTACATGATGTCATATGTTAGCACACCATTCTTATGAACTTAGGTATCTCATACATAAGATTTTATATTTACATGCAAAATATTTTGATATTTTAAGGTTATGTATGAAAATGTGTATTTCGCTTTTAAAAAGTGATAATAGTACTATTTTTTATGTGATAATGAAGATTCAGGTGTTGTGTGTAAATATGAAAATTTAGGTTTGAGATATGCAACTGCATAAGATTTGTGAGCTGTGTTCGTAGACGTCCCTATTTATTTTTTCCTTTTTTACTCATATCATAAATTTCCACTTATATAAAATTGATTTTATTGAATCCTGATTTATTTGTGGATTCGCACCTTAAGAAATGAGTTGGATAAAGAGAAAAGTCAGAAAAGACAAAAATCAGTCTCTCCTAAAGAAATCAGGATGATAAATTCAAAGTGTTTTTCATTTATTATAAATTCTATCTTCTGAACATCTATTCTAGTAAGTCAATCTTAGCCAAAATTTAAATCTAATTTCAAGGCAAAAGTGGCACCAAATAACTCATGTAACATATCACATGGAATTGGAAAGTAGTTAGGTATTGTTGAGAGCTCGATACTTTACATAGATCATCATATTCTTGATTCATTCTTAAATAGAAGTGAGTGTGAGGAAAAAGTACATATGTATTATCAAATTATCTCCAATTATAGCATTTTTTGAACCATTTTCTCAATCAAAATAATTATTTAAAATAAGGACAATGAAAACGTCGTATGTTTATTTGTGAATGTGGTGCTTGATTTAAGGTGGATATCATCAACTTTCTTTCTCAATGATAGAAGATTGATATGAAATTGGAAAGTTGTGTCTATCGATTCTCGTGCTTCATCATGGTTGTTTATGTTATGATTTTATCCATTACCACAAATATTAGTTCATAAAATTATTAGAAATTGATATATTCATTGTAAACTTTTTAAATATATTGAGTTCGATGCCATTGATACTTGCCTTCTACCATCCATAGAGTTCCAGTATTGTATTCTCCTAATAATAATGTATAGATAACTTAGTGCAACTTCTTGTAATGTTACTAAGCTGATATAGCCATTGCGTGCATAGAATAAATTTTACTCATAAGACGGGCATGTATATTTACATTAAACTTGTTTCTTTGAAGCAAAAGGGGAATTGTAGAACAGTTTCTATGGCATTCCAATGCCTCCTCATTTCCCATCAAAACTTGAAATTTTGATGTCGGTGTCATTGGAAGTCCAAAGAATCCTTTAAGTCACTATTGAATAAACTTGGGTTGAAGCCACCTTTAATATTTTAGATGATTGTTGTCCTATTAAAAAATGGGAAATAATTGTGGGTGTGCTTTTCACGTCATCCATCAACTAGTCACTTCTTTTATAACTAGTTAAGTGCAATATTTTGGACCTTTTGAATTAATATAATCATTAGTGAGCATGAGCATGAATATTTTCCCTATATAAATATGAAGTGGAATTATTTTTTTCAGTTGCCCTAAAGTCATTTTCTCTTTTGTCCATCATTTTTTATGTTATTAGTCTTTTTTTTTTTTTAATTTTTTTATTTTTATAGGCATAAATGCGCTAAGTGTTTTTCCTTGGGATAGACTTATTGGAGTTGTAAGAAAAAAAGAAATTGTTTTTTGGGCATATCATTGTAATTTGTTTTGCTTTATGAAATATAAAGTGATTGTGTTGACATCAATTAAATTAGCTAATTGAACTTCTGATCAAATGTATTTGGTTGGTGGAATTGAATCTCCATTTGACGCATTTGAAATCAAATACAAATCGGCTTTACAAATATAATCCATGATGTAACCCAGTGTACTTTTTAACGTACGCATCTCTAGGATATAGTTGACGTACCCAAATTTTTTCCGAAAACGTGAACCCATATTTTCACTTTTATCAAATTCTCAATATTTTAACTTTTGTATTTACGTATTTAACACCTCAACTTCGGTTTTTACAAACACGCCTTCTCACATAGGCTTGAAAAGTTGTGTTTTGCTATTTGAAAGTTTAACATAGTGATATTTTTGATAAGTTAGGAATGAATGATTAGGGTGCAACTATTGTAAAAATTAAAGTTTGGCTGTTAAATATGTAAATACAAAGGAATTGGGTGGTATATATGTAAGTGCCCCTAAATAAATTATTGTAAGGGATAGTTTTATAAATAGCAATATATGTTGTGCATGTAATTATGGCAGAAAAAAATAAAAGGGAGTGAACATTAGTTAAAGGAAGTGGGCCTGGATTAATTTACGCGTAATACCTAAAGGCTGAGGGGGCAATATGATCTGAGAAAGAGGTGGGGCACCCCAAGCAGCATCCCTCTGGTCCTAACAAAATCGGAGCAGATAGGATGCACATTTCCCCAAACAGATCTTCCCATATCACTTCCCATAACGCAATGTTCCACCTTTTTTATTTTCCTCGATTAAAAAATTAATAAAAAGCCAAAATATAGACCTCTGTAGACCCCACTCTCTCTCTCTCTCTCTCACACACACACACACTATGTATAAATATATATATATATATATATATATATATATATATATATATATATATATATATATATATAGTTTAGAATGTTTAGTCAAAAGTTTTTAATATTAGATTTAAATTTCAATATATTTGAATGTTTAATTTTTTTGATCCTAAACTTTATCAATTAATCGTAAAATTAACTAAATTTTCTTTCCAACAAATTTGATGTTGAGATGAATAAAATAATATCAAATCACATAGAGACATAATTTTTTCTTTCTTTCTCTTTTTGTTTAGAAACATAGATCGAGTGCAAATGAGTTTAATGCAAGACAAAATTTTCTCACATTTGCATTCACATCTTGCCACACTTGTTCGATTGTAACGTTTTGTTTTTTTTTTGTTTTTTCATTAAATTTTAGTTAGAAATAACTTTTTACAATCATAAGTTCTATGTTTATGATAAGAAAGCTCTCGGTCAATATTTTTAAATGAAAATGTTTGTAATGCCTATAATTGATGTGTGCTAGAAAATTTACACTGGTAGAAAAATAGATTATTATTTTAGCATTATACTTGTATTCAACACACACTCATATAAAAGAAAATAGTCAGTAGAGACACTAGACGTTTTTACGTGAAAAACCCCGAAAGGAAAAAAAGTCACGGGATCTGACACAGTTTATGAAAAGATCCACTATAAATAGTTACAAACATTTATTCTAAAAGTGGGAAAATGTTACACAATTTCTTGAGTTAGAACGATGGTGCGCGGATTAACTTGTAATAAGAAGTGAGAAACGACCAATTGTGATCGGCAGCAGCCGACGAGTGGTGGTTGTCAGTGGTTGGTAGTGCTCGTCGATGAATCATAAGTGCAGAAGTGATGCTGAACTTCAGCTTCTTCTCTAAGCTTCAATCTTCTTTAGGCTACAAGCACTCTCCTATTTTTTAAGAGAGGGGCGAGTCTCTATTTATAGAGTCTCGGTTGTAATTAATGGAAGAATATGAACCACTCTAATTTGACAGCATGGAGACATTCCCTCAATCATACGGTGTTTGATGGATATTTGTGTGCCTTAATGATGTTCGAATTGAGCGATCTTGGGCTCATTAGATTTGTCTTGTCGAGACGCTCGATTTAGTTATAAGCTCGTCTGATTCAACATTCGTTTGACCTTCTAAAAGTGATTTAATGACCTGATCGGGGCTTGATTTAGCTTTGTTTGAATCAATTTCAGTCCCATTGGGTCTATCTCATCGAACTGGTCAATTTGACTGAAAATTTGCTGAAATAAGATCTTTGGATGACCTCTAATCAATGTTGAATATTTCTTAGTTAGAAGATCGCCCTGAGCCCATGTCATGCCTTGAGATTCATTTAAAATGATGTGAATTTATTAATGGCATATCAATAATAACTTTAAAACTTCTTTCTTGTGATAATTTTACATCTACTTTTTTCATGTAATAACTCCTCATGAGCCCTAAATCAAGTATTTATAAGTTTAAGTTTTATTGACTTCACTTGAAATTTCAGATGCCCACCAAATTATGTGTGAGAAAGACAATCTCAACAAGAAGAAACTATTGACTTCAATATTACACGAATCTAGTTTCAATAAAGTACTGAGATAATTAAAAAATATAAAATGATTAAGAGGACTCTACTTAGACTATTTGATGAAGTGTCTAAGATATATTTATAAATAACTAAAATATTGCTCATAAAAAAAATCATAAGACAACCTTGCTTGGATAGATATTCTCCATGGCTGCTCTTCAATAAAAAGGAATTTAAAATTTGCTAGAAATTCTGGAGCATTACCCACTATTGCCCAAATTTTTTTCATCATCGAAAATATGCTAATATTGACACCAGAGAACTATTAAAGTTATAAGTATCCATTCTTCACCACTAGCTCATCTCCTCTTCAGATGTCTTCTCCTCTTCAGATGTCTGAAAGTGATCAAAGCCTATTAACCACCAATATTTGATACTCATCTTTCTTGTCACTGTATCTCATTTATTTAAGAGAATAAATAATTAGAACACATATCATCACATGACCTCCAACATTCTCCATCAAATTTCATGCACCCAATATACGCCAATAATTAATATTTAATGTTTATCAAACTTCGACATAAATATTCCCATATTACTAGTTGTTTTGTCTCCTTTTTTTAAGAAGAGCATTGATGTCAATCACCAATTTCACCTAAAGTTCATCATTCTCATCAAACATAACTTAATGCTCACCATCAACCTTTGCTTAATAAGCATCTTTTAGTCTTGACATTCGACACACTTCTTTTATGCTGATCAATTCCTCTTCTTATAAGAAAATGTCAGAGCTACTCTATATGGGTGGATATAAACTTTATATATATATATGTATATAATTCCTTGATTGTAAATAATCATAAGACTTGTAGGAGACAATTTGACAAGGATAACCCTATTGATTTTGCTAAGCCTTTTAAAGCTTTACAAGTTGGCAAAGAAACAAACCAAAAGAAGATTTACTTTGGATCTCTTAAAGCTATTAGATATAAAGCTTGCGGCTTTTACAACTATGATGATTCTTTGTATCTCCTACCCATCCTTCTGCCTTCATATTCTGTGCTTCTCCACCACTCCATTTCATAAGAGTTTTATCATACAAAATTTCAGATCGAATCTTAGTACATTATTCTTTACTTTAGGGCTTTCTGTGGTACTGCACTTAATCTCTTCTACAATTGTTACACATGAACAAGTTTCTTATGCAGCAAATGAAACTTATAAACCAAAAAAAATTGCTATAAAATAAAAGAAAATTTACATATATACCATAAAGGATATATATGTATATACATATATATATAAGACAAATGAATTGCGAGGCCAATAAACTCCTTGATAATTTACTTATTTGAGTGAGAATTTTAAGTATGCATGAAAGAGGGTGGTTGATTGGTAAATAACAAGTTTCTGCTGGTCCTTATGTAATTGCCCCAAAAAAAAAAAAAAAAAAAAAAGAAAAAAGAAAAAAAAATCTCTGATGGTTGTATGGCCCAAACTATATCCATTATCCACATACATACCACACAATGCTCATGTATTTATACATCTATCACCTAAATATTCATATTTACATTCATTAGAAATGAAAAGCAATTGATATAAATAATAATGTATTATACATGAAAAAATATTACGTGTGATCATTTGTACCTGTGGATTAAAGCTGTATAGCCCGAGCACCAAAAATATTTCTTTCCTCAAGATAAAATTTAAACTTTATATAATATTTTTTGAATTTGTATAATTAAAACTTACTTAGTGGCTAATTTTTCATCCTGGCATGTTATAGAGAAGAAAAGTACATTTTTTTTCGTGTATAGTTTTGTAAGAAAATAATTTGTTCTTTGTGCCTTTTAAAATATTAATTTTACTCTTAATGAAATATCAATTTGCTCTTCATCGTCCCGAAAGAAAAAAAATACTACATGAGAATATCTAGTTTTAAAAATGAATGAAGTAACCGATTACTATAATTTTGAAACTATGGGCGTAGATGCGGGCGGCGGTGATTAATGCGCTGTGGGATGGCAATTTGGAAATTAGTCGACACGTCAAAGTCTGGCGTCGTGCAGCGCTTCCCCATACTGAGTTCGCTTTCTGCCAATCAGCACTGTTCCTAAAGGACGAATCCGATAGTGAACAATTATCGATGGGTCCCACCTAAAGCCTTCCTTCTCCTCTTCTCCGCAGTTGTGTCTTAACACGAAACAGCCATTCTCGCTCATTGGCAAATCTACTTTGATGGGTTTTTTTTTTTGGAAAGCTTTATTTCACTAAATTTTAATGCAGTTTTTTTTTATTATGATCAACTGAAATCCAAAAAAAAATATATTATTAGGATATCGTGAAGATATTTATGCAATGTTGACAAAAAATTATATTTAGTTTTACATAAATGGTTATTAAGTTTTTTGCAAATATAAATTAATTTATGTTATTATTTTTTATTTATTTGTTGAATCATGGCGAAATAATAGTGTAGGATTGGAGAGACAAAGGGAGAGAGAAAGAGAGAAACAGTGAGAAATGAACAGTAATTTGAGAGATATGTCTAACATTTTATTCATAGAGTAATTCTTATTTTATATATCAATGGAGTATAATATGTGAAATTATATTGATGTATATGTTTTATTGGGGAATGTGCTTATGTTATTATAGGTATTTTACATATGCGAGTTTTTTGTTCGACCATCCGTTGTCTCAGTCAATTGCACTTTGTCCGTCCTGCTTTGCTGAAACCTTTGGAGTTGGAGTTGCGGGTCTACCTTTGATATTTTCAGGCTGGTCGACCAAACTAATCTGGCTATTGACCATCAATCCCAGAAAGCTCCTGTTGGGGGAATGAACTAGGCTATCAGATAGAGAATAAATTACTGTAATCCAATAGGTAGTTTGCTCATTTGTGAGAGGGATCCTTCGGGAAGTTCTATTGAGTGTGTTGTGGCCAACTCTTGACCCTGTGTTAGGAACTACGAGGGCGTATGTGAGATGATCATTGATGCTAAATCTTTCCTTTGAGTCAATTCATAATAAGAGATAGATAAATTCTTTTGTTTGGTTCGATAGGTTTCGATACTTGCCTTAGACTTCCTTCGCTCAGTTGGTCTTCGCTCAATCGGTTATCGACGCTAACAAAAGATGGGATTGTACCTAATTGGATAAGTTTTCTATTATTCCACTAATAGTTACTTAATTTTTTGATGTTGGACCCCTAGTCTTCCATTGAGGGACCTTTGATCTTCCATCCATGGGCCCTTAGTCTTCCGCTCATGGGCCCTTGACCTTCCGCTCGCGGGCCCATTGTACTATGGTCCTTTGTATTTTTTGTCTGCTAGATTTCCTCGAGATTCGTGTAGACCTTATCCGAAGTACAAATTTTAGTTATCTGATTCACTCTTGAAAGTGATAGATGTGATAAAAATCTGTAATCAGAGCTTTTTAATTCTTGTACTTATTATATTTCTGTGCCCATAACTCTTATACATAAGGTGTGATTGACGTCTTTGCCAATCTGCTGACCTCACTTTTGTTGAGGTCTGGTCTTCTTCTCTTAGGAGCCTAGGATCTAGCCATAGGAGTTTCCTGTTGAC
Organism: Papilionanthe hookeriana x Papilionanthe teres; assembly: GCA_022702705.1. Classification (NCBI taxonomy): domain Eukaryota; kingdom Viridiplantae; phylum Streptophyta; class Magnoliopsida; order Asparagales; family Orchidaceae; genus Papilionanthe; species Papilionanthe hookeriana x Papilionanthe teres. The sequence goes on from CM040424.1 coordinate 84,333,380, forward strand.
TATCCTAGATGACTACAGTGAAATCCCACCCTTTAGAAAATTCTAAACATCTCTTTACTCTTCTTGGAGTTTCATATGTATGGTTTTGACCTCTAGCACTTACTAGGATGAAATCAGCATGAAGAAGCTCAAGGAGGGTTCCCCATAGGACTAGCAAACCTCAGGGTTACCCCTGGATGGTTTGGCCTTAGTTAAGCTCACACACCTCCTCACAATTCTACTCACAACCTAAAACCCTAAAATCATTCATTCTTAACTTTTTCCCCCACTCTTTTGAGAACTCATGTGGGTGGTCCCCCAAATCCTTAGCCTTTGGCTATGATGGCTAGGACCACCACATGGAGGACCCAAAATAGGATTCCCCTTGGTCTTGTGGTACTGAACTACCCCACACACTTTGCGTTAATTTAAAATTGCTTTTATTTAATAAAGATGTGTATAAAGATATTTAATAATCACAGATCTATCTTTCAATGCAAGTATACGTATCGTTCAAGTAATACAGAGCTCTAATGGAGTCCTGAATATCGATCCCACAGGGATAGATCAAAAGCTACGGTTAGAGGCTACGAACTAGGATTATAGAAACCAATTTAAAATCACAACCTTGTAAATCGATTTGCCTATCTGTCACTAATATGCAATCGTAAATCTGATAAAGTTTTAATAAACTAGATCTATCACAGTTAACTAATTATACTAATAAAGTGAAGTTGAAATAGATAAGCAAGGATCCTTCTCCTTGTTAAGAAATTTAAGTGAATCAATAATTAAATTAGTTTAAAAACGGTGTTGTGCCAAATAAGAGCATACCTATTCTTTACCCTTTTGGTCCAGGCATAAAGAACATTGACTAATCCTATGCTTGGTTACTAAATCTGCGGCTAGGCTGGGAGGATACCGGCTCTCACTTTGGAGCTCCCACGTTCCCCTCGCCTGAGGGCTAACATTTACACTTCAACACCCAAACGATAGGATCGAATTGAGGATTTTAGTCTGTCACTCTAAAATCTCCAATTCTACGTCCGATAAATATTATTTTCCTATTTATTAGCACCCAACTATTAAGGACTTTGACCTCCCTAAATCTCGAATGTAATCTTCACTATAGTTGTTAAACTCAACATATTTTAAATCAATTGACCAAATTGAAAGTAAATTAATATTTAAGTGAAAAAATTATCACAACTTCTTTTAAAATTCTCTTAGCACACTAATTTAAATTACCATTTCACAAAAATATCAAAACAAGGAGAAAAATAGAAAAACTACTCTGATTTCATGGAGAAGATACGACAAAAATTGGATTTAATATATAAAACCAAAGTTTAACAAACTAAAATAAGTAAATACAACTTATCTCAAATTCCTCCCCAAGCAAACTCTGTGAAGTTCTTCCAAATCTCTTCCTTTCTTTACAGTACACAGAATTCTCCTTCGAAACGACAAGGAGGAAGGAATCTCTCACTTCCTTTCCACTCTTTCAATCTCTCGAAGAATTCCTCACAAAATATCACTAACTGAACTCACTATCTAAAACTATAATGAAACAAGACACTAACTAACACCCACTGAAAATAACAGACAACAACAATGGACACTCGTGGACCCCAGTGGACACCCTTTGTGACTCTATTTTCTGCCCCAAATTGTTTCTTTTAAAGTGGTTAAAGAGTTTTCCAAGCATCCCTTTAAAAAAACGTTCACATTCGATGCACCTTGTGAGAGAACCGACTTTCCCGCCGTCGGCGGCCTCGAGCGCGCCATCGGCGGCCTTCTAGAATACTTAGCCTTGGACTCTCTTTCATAAGACCCATTGTCGGCGGCCTCGATCTCACCGTCGATTGGCTTCCTTGTAATATTTTCTGAACTCTCGGGAAAAACATGCCGTCGGCGTCGTAGAGTTTGCCGTCGGCGCCTTAGATCAAATGTTCACATTTTTTGTTCTTTTTGCTCCAAATTCGCTCCTTTTTGCATTTTTTTCGCTCCATTGTCCATAAATCAATATATGTACAAAAAATCATCAAAATAACACTTCTTTAAAGTGTAATATCATCAAAATCAATATAAAATAGACATGCAAATCTTAACATTTTTTCAGTAGGTCAAAATCCCCCAAACTTAACTATTACTTGTCCTCAAGTAATTTTTAGTACTACATAAAAGTTATGATTCATTATGATAAAGTTTTAATTCAGAAATACTATAATATTGATTTAATAAATATCATAGTAAGCCTTCTTAGAAAAATTTTCAAGTAATTAGATTAATTCTGCAGATGTAAGGCTATCTAGTCATCAAGTCTAAGAGTTTTAGTCTTCTATTTATTTCAAGAATGACTATATGTTGCAATATTAATTCACTTAGAATATTTAGATGATAAGAAATTCATGAGAATACCACTAGTAAAGAAACTAGTTCATAAATATAAGTTTAGAATGTATTTAGTTTTCCCTTTAGGTTAATCCAAGTGAAGCCAATTTTTGATAAGACATCTCCTTAAGCTTCTCCTCACTTACTTTTTCTTTTTCTTTTTCATTTCTTTTCTTTTGAGGGATTGTTTTTCAATCTTTTCTTTTTCTTTTTCTTTTTTAAATGAGAATTACTATATCTGGATAGCCTGTTAATGATTTTGAACTCCACTCTTCTTTTCCTAAATTTGAAACTTATAGCATTCCTTTCCCTTATATGTAATTCATAGTCTTTACATCATTGAGTCCAAATCTTTTCTTTCTCAACTAAATTCCTAAGATTCTTAATATTTCAGAATATAGTTTTTTTTTTACTTTAAACAGTTAACTATAGTCTTATCCTCTTATACTAAATATCTTAACCTACAAAATTGATTTTTATTATTAAAAATATTTTTTTGAATCTTCTACAATATTTAAATAACATATAAATATAGTTAACTGAATTAAATTTTATCATAAAAATCATGTTATAAATTTTGAAAATATTTTAATTTGAGAACACATAATAGTTAATATTTTTCTCCCCCACAAATTTAAAGTTTTCAATAATAGAAATAATAAGGGTGCAAAGAAAAATTCTAAATATAAAAATCATACTTTTGCACTTTAGGGATTTCTTTTCTCTGAAATTTTTGCAGGTTCTTCTCAAAATTTTACTTTAACTGACCTGTAATATTAAAAACTTTTCTACACATATAACAGTTTAGAGAATTTGCTGGGGTTAATGAAATTTTGAAATAAGTATAGAAAACAAAACATTTAACTACAACAATTAACTACACTACACAGGACAGTACGCCATAACATTTGCATTTCACAACACAGTAATTCACAATCTACTAATTAAACTAAGAGTTCACAATTACAACCACAATTATGCATCACAATCCAGAAATGAAATATAAACTACAAACACAATACGAATCTCAGAAAATAAAACAGTTCACAAATTACAAATAACAAAATGAAAATACTACAACAAAACACAAATACATCACATCACAATTACAGATCGAAATCCCATGCTATGTCTTCATCTCCCTGGTCAACAGGTGGACTGGGCTGATAGCGAGTATACCGGGGGTATTCTGGAAAAGTAACATCAAGCTCACCTCTGTAGCATCTAGCCTGAGCGTCATAATAAGCAATTTCAAAATTTGAATGTCGCTGAAGATATTCACTATCATGATCATGTCTTCACTCTAATCCTTCAATCCTTTGATCTATTCTCCCAAGTCTTTTATCAAACTTTTCAAAACTTTTCCACTGCAGGGTCCTCTCATTCATCAAATCATAAAGAGTAGAAGAGCTAGAGGCAGGAGGGTCATAACTAGTAGAGGGGATATCTCTAATGGTAGAAAGTGCTTTACTCCTACTCCCAGATCTCCATTCTTCATGGGATTCATAAGTTTTCAAATTGGCTTTACTAATGGGTTTCATATGATATATTCATTCTTCATCGACTCTAGCTTCCAGTCCAAATAATTGGCAAAATGCATAAATTAGGTCAGGATGTCTTAAATATCCACTTGATTCACTTTTTGCCGTGGCCATAATTTTCTTGTAAATAATACTTCCCACATTTATAATTCTATTGTTCTGAATACAGAAATTTAGAATAGCTCTATCTCTCGATACTTCACTATGATGATAGGTAGGTAGCAGAGTAGAACAAATGAAATAATGCCAAGCTTTAGCTGTGGCATTCATCATAGAAAGAGGAAAGTTAATCCGTTCACGATGTTCAATTTTCCAAGTTCCTTTCCCATCAGTGAGAAAGTCAATAACATCATCTAACAGACCTTTCATAATTCCAAATGTTTCATACTCGCTAGAATAATAATCGTGAAGCTCGTAAAAAGAATTAACACGGGTAGCATTAAAATCAACAGAAAAACCTCTTACTTTGACAGGCTTGTCCTCAAGTTGAGTAAGATTTGCGTAAAACTCTTTTACAACTTCTACAACAGCCTTGTTAGTAGAGTAACAGAAGTTCTCCCACTTCCTTTCTCTAATAACTCGTTCCACCTCTCCTCCACGATTATTGAAAACTTGATTTTAAATACACTTTTTTCCTTGAAAGATTGAAGTGTATCTAGATTGGGCTTTAGCATTTATAAACCGAGTCACGTCAAATTCTAGTCGCCTCTTTTGATGTGGAGCCATTTTTCGATCTATCAAAATTACAAAAATCCAAACTAAATTCCAAAATAATAATACAATGGCTTCCAAAAGTGACTTAAAGCAATCTAAATCAAGTTCAATGAATTTCTTCCAAGTCTTTTCTCCACATTTTCAAGGTTTTCAAAATTCCTTAATGTGGAAGAAATTCATGGTGAAAATAAAAAAAATTTATATAGGAGGGAAGCTCTTACCGAGGGAAGATGAAATCCGGTGTTAAAATGGGTTGAAATAGCTCCATGTCCAAGATCTCTCAAGCCCTAAGTCGAAATTTTCGGTGAATAAAGGAAGAAGATGATGAATAGTGGCGGTTAACTAGTCAAAATCACGGTTAAAAGGTAATTTTTGGGATCTCGCCATCGGCGGGCTCAATTGAATTTAATTTCAATAGTCTCGGGAAAAACACGCCGTTGGCGGCCTCGAGCGCGCTGTCGGCGAGTTTCTTAAATTTTGATCATTTTTCAAATTTTTGCGATTTCGATCAATTTTAAGCCTCATCGTCATCCGTTTGATCATTTTAAACATAAGTTTTAGGTGATGTATTAACACAAATAAACATACACACAACAAAACTTGACAATTATATATTAAATCTAAGTGTTTCAATACACATTACATAACACACAAGCCAGATATTTTCTCAACCTAAATTCTTCAATTCAGCATTGCAATTCAAGCCACAATACTCGTAACCCTGAAAACAAACATTCCAATCATAATTTGAACTATACTGAGATAAAAAAGCAAACAATCGAAAGCAAACAAACAAACATAGTTCAAATCAAATTCAACATAAAGAAACATATAAATAAAGCAATTCTACTACTCTTCTGAATCAGTGCTGGTTTCTCCTCTGATATCACCCATCACTTGAACATGGACGAACATGTTATAGAAAGTTCGGAATGAGAATTCTTCAGTTGAATCTTCTTCAATCCATCCCATTCTTCTCATTAAGCGTATCAAACTTGCTTCAAAACGTCCAGTATGATCAAAATGCTCTTTCATTTTCTAATCAAGGTGATCAAAGAAATTAGAGATATTGTTAACTGAATTCATTAAATTTTGTACCTGGTTCTCCAAATTCTTGATTCTGTGTAAGATCATCGGTGTCTTGTCCGCTACAAGAGGTTGAATTGGAACAGAGTTTTGCGATGCTTGATCCATAATCACACCCATATCAGTCTCTTCATCATTGGCTGGGAACATTCTGGTTGGGTCTAAAGGTTTCCAAGGTAGTAATACATTTTCCTAAATCTCGTACGATACTTGAAACAGACTGCATATTGAGAAAATTGTTGAAGGATGTCCAAGCCCTTGAGATGATCCTTGAACGATTAGGCCAAAAACAAACCACAATAATTGATCCAATATCAATTGACCATCCTATTTGAATGCAATAGTTCAATATAACACTCTCTTTGGTGACTTTACCGATCTTCATCGTCGGTAATAATTTTGCAGATATGAAAAAGTGTCAATGTCTCGAAACAGGGTTTAAAAGTGTAGCAGAGAAACCGACATACCTGTTTTCTCTAACTTCCCAGTCTTCAGTTTCGTCCGTCAAATATTGGTATATTTCATTCATCTTATCTGTCGTCGGCACAAAATGGGTATAATGGCAGACATGATCATTCTCAAGCATGTACAATTCATTAATTCTTCCAGATTTAAAAGTTATCCACCTACCTCGCACATAGAAGCTTCCTTGGTTGATTCCATGCAAATTGGTGTAAAACTCCTTCACCACAAGAACGACTACTGCGGTAGTAGTGTAAAAAATACTTCCCATCTTCGCCGCACGATCATTTCTTCAATTGCTGTCAAAGGATTGTTTAATCCTCGATTCACAAAACCTCTTTCTTTAATTAGCCTCCTCTTTGACATCACTTTGTTGAAAAGTCATTGTGCCTCGGCACTGACAAACTTTAGTCGGTTAAACACTCGAAATCTAGGGCGATCTATTGAATTGGAAGCCATTAGAGAAGAATTCAAGGAAGTTTCCATTCATTTTTGATAACTATAGAGTTTTGGAACTGTCCATAGAAGTTTAAGGAAGTAAATTCACTAATTTAGGGGACCCTTAGTCCATGACCCATGTAGGTTGGGCTAAGTGGATCTAGGGTGGCTTCTAGGGTCCAAATGCTGGCTGCGGTGGGCTTAGCTTGGTCAACTTGGCTAGGTTTGGGTGACACTTGGGTTTTGGTTCAATTTGGATCATTTGGGCTCAAGTTGTGCTGGGTTAGGATTGAGCTTGGGTTGGGTCCAATTGATTGTTTAAAATGGTGTGTATAATTGTACAAACGTTTTAGAAAAGGATTAGATTGATTTTGAATTGATGTGGAAGGTCAATTTGGTGGATTTTGGATATTTGGCCAATTTTGGGGATTTTAGGTTAGGTTTGGGTTTGGATTGGGCTAGAGCTTGGCTATGGTTCAATTGATGGTTCAAATTGGTCCAGGGGAATGTCATAAAGGGCTTTGGATAGAAATTGGGTGGAAATTTTGGGGTTAGCGCATTTTATTTAGTGACATTTGGACATGTGACAGATTTGGGGATTTTGACTTGGGTTGGATTTGGGTGAGGTTTGGGCTCTAATGTGGTTCAATTTGATTTAGGGGGATGTTAGGAAGAGTTTAGAATTTAGTTTTGGAGAAATTGACTTGGCTAAGGGGATCAATTTTGGGGATTTGGGTCATATGGCCAAAATTGGGGCTTTTTGGTTTGGGTTGAAATTGAGCTTGAAATTAGGTCAATTTGGGCTTGGATTTGGTTTCAATTAGGATTGGGGATGATGAATTTTGGTTTAGAATTGAAATTGGGGAGGATTGGGGTCAATTGAGTGGACATTGGGGGTGATTTAGGCATTTTGGGCCTTAAGGGGCAATTTGAGGCTTTTGGTCAAAATGGGTCAATTTGGTTAAATTGGGTCCAACAAAGTGGTTCAAATTGATTTTTGGGACATTTGAGATGATTTTGGAATTTTTGTATTTTTTTCGAATTTTTGGATTTTGAGGGACATTTTGGTAATTTTGGGTATTTTGGGAATTTTGGTCAATTTGGGGTATTTTGAGTGGTGAAGAACATTTTGAAATGATTTTTGAAGAGAATTGGGTAATTTGGGTAATTTTTAGATTTTTGGTGGAAATTAGGGTTTTGGTTTTATTTGGTAATTTGGTGGAGTTTAGAGGTGAAATTGTCAAATTTGGGATTTGGTATAATTGGATATTATTAGGAATTTCAATCTCCTTGAGGCATGGACCAAGAGAAATCCCACTTTGGATCCTTCATGTGTTGGTTCTAGCCAAACCCTAGCCTAGGGCCAAGAGCTTGGGGAGCCACCCACATGAGTTTCCAAAGAGTAGGGGGCAAGTAAAGGCATGCTTAGTTTGGGGTTTGGTGTAGTGTTTAGTTGTGTGTGTGAATGAGCCCGACCCAGACCAGACCTCATAGAGTGAGTCCTAAGGCTTAACCATCCTATAGGGAACTCCTCTTGAGCTTCTTTATACTTGGTCTCATCCTCCTTAGTGCTTAGAGGTTAGAATATAAGCATTTGAAACTCCAAGTAAAGCAAGGAGGTGTTTTGAATTTCTATAGAGTATGGGTTCCATTGCTAGTCTTCTAAGATAGTCACCATGAAAGTCCTATGGCTAGACCCTAGGCTCCTAAAGAAAGACTAGACCTCAACAAAAGTGACGTCAACACTTTATGAAGAAGTCCCCCTAGATATGGATGAAAATGATGATGAGATTGAATAAAAGTTTAAAGTTCTTGAACATCTCGATCATTAAATGTAACAGAATAAGATATGGTATGTATACTTGTATGGTTAGTTTATGCACCTTCTTGCTTTTACTTTTACTTCTTATACTGTAGTTTTCGTGCTTACTTTTTTAATATTATGCATGGTCATGACATGTTTCATGTTGACGTTCTATGCTATTCTTCTTTTACTTTTCTGTCTTATATTACATAATAATCCCCTAATCCTGCTTACTATATATGTTTTTTTCCTGTTACAGATGGCACGTGCTTAACCCCCAGAGACACCCCGCGTTCAGGAGGCTTTGGAGAATACATATTGGAGGCCGAAGAAGTCCGTTAGCAGTGCTGATAGGTACGACATTCATGCAACGACTATGATCACCCCTCCTGTTGCCCCTCCTCCTATACCGGCTCCCTCATAGACACCACCTCCCACTCCTGCACCATGTTTGCACATATATTACTCATCCAATAAGCCAGGGTCCTCGAATTTAGCTACTGAGATTGTTGACACCTCCGACATAGTCTATATTGTGTCAGAGGACGACTTGTAAGTCATTTTTTTTACTGTAAACTAATTTCAAGTTTTGTTCCATTTTATAATGTAACAACTGTTTTATTTGTAGGGTCTACCTCTCCAGGCCACCCGTGATGCAGATAACAGAGTTCAATGAAGTATGTATGATTAGTCATAGCAGATCCGATTACGACTCGGGATATGAATTTTAGGTGTTTGTGGTATGATATTTTAAGTTGAAATAGAAAGCTACTTTATACCCTTTTTATGCTACTCAAACTTACATAATTTCTAATTTATAGATGCCATTCCACTGGTTGCCGGAACATCACTATTAGATCCGACAGATTTTTGAGGTTCATGTCAGGCATATGCTCGAGGATATGTTCAATATAGCATAGAAGAAGGGGCACACTAGCTCCCTCCCTTGTGGGTTGGTGAGGAATTTTAGGCTGCGTTAAATGAAGCATGGGCCTCTCAAGATTACCGGAGGAAGAGACAGATAAATCAACAGAACTGGACGATGGAGGGAGCTAGTGTGCCACACACCACATTGGAGGTTCGATCCCCTACATAGAGCACTATCAAAGATTGGTAAGATTACCTTAAAATTCAAAAGCATGCAAATTTATGTATTTATGTGACTTATTTATCTATTCAAGTATACAGACTAATGAGCTTGACGGAGAGCCATATACTCCAGAGTTGCATGCCCTCACACATCAACGTCCGAGCACACATGAGTGGGTATCCAATCACTCTCGGCGTGTTGATGTAAATTGAAAAAATAATTTATTATTAGTATTTGGTTATTAATATGTCAATTAATATTTAAAATTCCAATTAAGTTTGAATGTTGTTATGCAGGAGAAGTACGAGCAGCTCCGGGAATGATAGAGGAAGATGGCTAGCCAAAACTCTCGTTGTGCACCAGTAGCAATGGTAGCTAGTCTACCATTGCTTAATCCGATTTTGAGTTGTGGATGCAGGCGCAGAGAAGAATAAGGTGATAGTGTATGGTCTCGGAGCAAAGGGGATAGCATTTAAGGCTGAGTGTTCCAATGCAGCTGTGGGTGGCCCTTGCACTTTACAGGCTCAGCATGAGGAGGTTGTTAGGCGCGTCATGATAATGAATGAAGATCTATGACAGGTGCGTGAAGGCTAGTAGATGGTTGCAGATAGTCTAACACGCATGACGGAAAATTTTGATCCCCGGAGCAAGTAACATATGAGTGTTGTCGAGGGGGATGAAGAAGATTTTTATTATGTATTTGATGTTGTTTCCATGACAGAGGGGATGCTCATATGTTTTTTTTTTCATTTTTATTTAATCAAACTTTCAGTTTCTGTAGTTTTGAACATTGAACACTTTGATTCGTTTATCTTTAATTTAATTTGGTATCATTATTTAGATACATTGGAGATTTTATCAGTTTTGATTATATATAAATGTCCTATTATGTTGCATGTGTTTGTTCTGTGCAAGTATGTGAAAATCTAATTATCTTGTGGTATATTTTTTGTGTTAAAGGTTTGCGTCAGATTAGCGATAGAATATTTTGAGGGCAATGATTGTGATATTCAATACATGAAGCTACTAATTCGACGAATTAGCATTGAAACTAGTAGACGCCAATAAGTGTTTGACATGGTCGACGCTAATTAGCGTTGGGCAGCTTCGACGCCAACACATCATTAAGCTACTGAAGCTTATTATTTTGATGAAAATTTATAGTGACGTTTTTTTTTTACACAAATTCGGACGCAAATAAATATCGGTGCAAATGTTAACGCAAAATTAATTAACGACGCCCATTCCAATGTCAAAATTATTTCAATGCTAATTGGGCTTAGCGTCGGGAAAATGCCCCATTAGCGTTGGAAAAGTTCTGACGCTAATCGGACATTTCCCTATAGTGGATGATCAAAATGCACCCGCTCAATTTATTTTATAAAATGATGCTCTGATGAAAAGATTTTACATGAAATCAATTTCAATACATAAAAACTTGTAGTGTACAATTCCACATTACAATGGTGTCAGATTGTCGTCAAACTCATTTAATTCTTTTTCGTGCATAATAATGAACACGATATAGAGTACACAATGATGTTTCAAACAATGATAAGCTCCAGAGACTACGATAAATTTGAGTTCCATTTATATTAAATTGAATTTTTGTTCAATTTTACGTTTAATTTTAAGTTTATATATTAATTTAAACTTGTATTTTAATCAAGGTTAATTTTAATTTGGTTCAAGTGAAGCCCAAGTCTCAAACGACCCAAACTCAATCAATTCTATTATTAATTGCCTGTTGAGATGTAATCCAGTCTGTCATGCTCCCAAAAGAGCTTTTTTGGGAGCGTGATAAGTGGTATCAGAGCGGGGTACTGTCTGTCGAGTGTGGGGACTCTCTACAGTGTAGGGTCCTCGGTGGAGTCGATCTGTGATGAGGGCGTTACGTGATTGGGTGGAGGAGAATGTCAGGGACATTTAGTCACATCGGCTAGGTGTAGGGCCGAAAAAGCAGTATATAAGCCCTAGGCTGCCCACTTCTCTTAAAAGCTTTTTTAGAAGCGTGACAAGTCACTCTTCTAAAATCAATAGATGTGCGGCTAAAAATTAGTGTCATTACACCGTATTTCCTTCTTCATTTTAATAGATGTTTGGAGTGACTAATTCTATACTTTAGTACCTTTCCCTTGCATGAATATTTCACAACTAGCCCCTATCTCAGTCTTATAATGGATAAATTATTGCTGTAATTAAATTTTAAAATGTGTTGTTTGATCCTTGTGAGATATGAAGGCATCTAAAAAAAAAATTCCCTTTTACAAGTTTTAAACTTACTTATCCATAATTTTATTATGTACCTTTAGTGAACAATTATCATTTGACTAACTATATTTTCCATTAAAGATGCTTAATATAGATTGAAGATCAAACATTTGACTAATACATACCTATAGTAAGTCACTTGAAAGACTTTTTAATTTGAGATAATTATCTGATAAATAATTATGAAAAACTTGTATTATCTTGATCGATATTGTCATTAATATGATTGAGTTGTTTAGTTTACCGATTGGATTATAAGATTCAATTCTTAGTTTTAAATAACTTAATTAATATAGCTTAACATTCACATTAAATGAATTATAACATGGATTTCAATTATTTAGATAAATTGAGAAATTAGTCCTTTCCAAACAAGGTTGTAAGTCCAATGTATCAAGTTGCTATAGTTATGTGAGATTTTAAGATTAAGAAATAATGTCATTGCACCATCTCTCTCTCTCTCTCCATCTTAACATTATTGAATATTCATTCTATATTTTTATATCTTTCCTTACTCAAGTAGTATTATAACTTGCCTTCTTACTTTATTATTTATAAAGGAGAAAATGATGTAGCAATTTAAATTTTAAAGTTTGTAGTTTGATCCTCATTAGGTATGTAGGCATCTAAAAAAATAATTATTTAGATTATGGATAATTTAAACTTTTTCTTATAATTTTTATTTTATGCTAAAACTTTAAAATAACTCATGGGTTTATAATTTTCTTAAAAAGCTTACTTGACTTTTTCTTATAACATAGTTTAAAAATAATAAGTGATAATCTTATTATCTACCATATATGCACATTTAGCATTTAACTGGCAATATTTTTTATTAAAGATGCTCAAAATAGTTTGAAGATTAAACATTTTACTATAAATACATACGGTGAGTCACTAATTGAAAGACTTTTTAAATTGAGACAATTATTTGATAAATAATTATATAAACTTGTGTTTGTTGGATAAATATTATTACTCATATGGTGAAGCTATTTAGGTTTTGTGGTTGGGTCATAAGATTCAATTCTTATTTTAAAACAATTTAATATAGCTATTTTACATTTGTATTAATAGCATTACAACATTGATTTGAAAATATTTAGGTAAGTTTAGTGTTAAGACTAATGCCTAAGATTATTCAGTTTTATATGAGATTTGATGTTATAAGTACGTTTTCGTTACATTTTGGTTTAATATTTTACTTTGGTGATCCTTCCTTTAGATCTAGGGTAATTTCTAAATATTATATTAGTAAAATATATGATTTAAATTCTACAAAAATTGATCGCTTTAATATTTATTTGATCGAACTAAAAATTAGGCATATATTGGATAATCATTAGCACTAATAAACTTTTCAATAATATTTAGTGCTTTACTTTTCCTTTTTTAGCTTTCTATAAATCTTTTCAAATTTTGAGCCAACTATGTTTTAAAATCTTTGGGCAAATAATTAAATTCATATATGAAAACAAAATATATAATTCACAACTTTAATAGAGAGTCTTTTTAAGAGACATTGTCTCTTTAGATGCATAAAATATAAGTGTTGCAATTACAAGAAATATGTACGTCATAATGTAACCAATCTTTTTCAATGCAAACAAATGCATATGTGAAACACTCTTTTAAAAGACAACTTTATGTCATAATATAATTTTATTGCTATCTTTTGAGTTAATGTATCATTATTTATGAAACTGTCATTCATAAAAGTTATTCTTTTATGAAGTGTTTATTTGAGATAAACCAAACTTGAGGTCGCTATTGAGGATCCCAACTTGTGAAAACTGATGAGGTGTTTTAGATTTAGGAAGGAGGTTGTGGAGTTGTTGATGGTGTTGTAGATTTGACTTCGGATTAAAAAATAATAATAATGAAAAGAAAAAAATAAGGGAAATAACAATAAAGTAAAATACATATTATTATATAATATATGTTGGAGATTATGCAAGAGGGATAATAATAAAGGAGGGAAGCATAATAAATGAATTAAAAATTAGAGAAAACTCTTAATTAGAGTTAAAATTGTATATGCCTAATAACACTCAATTCATATATATTTATATATATAATACCAAAACTTTGTTTTTATTTTTTTAATATTTTTTATTTTTATATTTTCATATCACATCAAAAACAACACTATTTTAATCTAAACAAAAGGCAAAAATATGACTTTCATTCATAAATAATGGCATATAAGTAAAATAATAAGGTTTAGTGATATGTAAATAGATATGACTTTAGTGATATGTATGTAAATCTTTCTATTTTAATTTGATTTTATCTATTAATTATTTTTCAGATATATTCAAATACGTTCAATTATAAATCTGAAATAGAAATGATATGTTGGGATACTTGAACTTAGCTTAAGAAAATATGTGCACTTAATGAATATCTCTATGTTCCGAATAAACCTTCTTATTTTTCATAGAGTAATCATGATACATAATGTTTAGAATGCTTCAATTCAATTTAATTTTGTTCTAATTTCTCACATTTTCAACTTAGTCCAAGCCAAACATTCAATTTATGAAAATTACAAGTCAAATGCAAACAAAGTAATAGTGAAAATATTGTTATCTTTTTGTAATTTTGTTCTTATTTATGTGGTTTTTTAATGTTTGCCTTTCCTTAGATGTAGGGGCATATGTCATGTTTTGTTTTTATTCTCCATATTATATTGATTTATTGCACATCATGTAGCTATAAGTTTGATTAATAAGAAAAATTTATTCCCAAAAAATAAAAAAAAATCCTTAATTTCATGTTTAATTTATGACTCTCGAGAAGAAGACAAAAACAAGATGATAATAATAGGAGTGAATTTCGTAGGCAGAATACATCATAAAAATATTAAAAATTGTATTTTGTTAGGTGAGAAATAGATGGATATATTGACTTTAAATGCCGACAAAGAGCAAATATTTTGTTTTTTTCTCAAGTGCTCTCATTTTTTGAGACAATTTTAACAAAATCAGCAAAGAAGCTAACAAATTTGACCTTATGATCTTAATTAATTTTTTTAATCATAATTATTTGGTTAATTATTCTTTGAAGAGTTGGCAATGACTCATGCATAGTGTATAAGTTTGGGACATTTGAATTAAGAAATTAATAACTATACATTTTAATTACAATAAGCAAGATGTGGAAAATTAAGACTTTATAAAGGCTTTCAAAGACTCTTTGAACACTTCAACATAATTTTAGGACAATTTGCTGTTTTGCTCTACAATTTGCATTTACATATTTACAACACAATTCTTTTTATTTACATACATACCCACTCGAA
The DNA here is from genome assembly GCA_022702705.1 of Papilionanthe hookeriana x Papilionanthe teres. Classification (NCBI taxonomy): domain Eukaryota; kingdom Viridiplantae; phylum Streptophyta; class Magnoliopsida; order Asparagales; family Orchidaceae; genus Papilionanthe; species Papilionanthe hookeriana x Papilionanthe teres. Next base: position 84,348,463 of record CM040424.1, read on the forward strand.
TCTTTAACATCATATCAAAAATATATATCATCATCACTGTTCTTTTAAAAGTGAAATACACATTTTCATGCAGAGATATATGACGTGCACCGAGATGTTACGAGTGTAAATATCAAACATTGGGGTTAGATATGTAAATTTGCAAGAATTGTGTGGTATTCAAGTAAATATGCCCAATAATATATTAACAAAATGGATAACATTCAATGAAAGATAGAAATAATGTAAAGTTAGGAGTATTAAATTTGAAATCAACATCTAAACTTTAAGCTGATGTGCTCTAATTTGCTGTTCAAATTGAAAGATATGCACTGTACCACTTTACACATCCTAGTTGTTGATGGACTTTTCTGCTTTGACTGTAAAGTCTGACATCTTGACATTAGTTCAGTCCAAATCAACAAGCCTTTGATTTCAAAATTAAAGGAAGATTTACAAGTTAAGCAACTCATTAAACAATAAACTACAGAGACTATCTCATATAAGAAATTAATAAAGTCATAATATTCCAATTAAATTTTGATCAGTTTGGAGATAAGTGTAATGCAATAATAAAAAATTAAATTTTTTATTGCATGAAGAGCTTTAAAAATTATCATGATATGAATATTTTTTACCTTATTTTTTCAATAATAAAGATCCATCATTAGAGTTTTTAATCAAAATGAAAGACAAAATAGTAATATTAAATCAAGTTGATGCTTTATTAACTAGTAGGATGATGACAATAATAATAATAATAATATCCACAAAATCCTATCTAAGGAAGGCATAGATAAGATCACAGATCCATTATTCCATAAGAAAAGAATAGATGGAAGCTGCATTCAACCTACAGTGATTAAAAAATATTCTATGGAAAATGCCTAATCATGCATGAAGAACACCTTTAGAAGGAATATAGTTACTAAACATGGACCACTCGAATATATGCACATCTCTATATGGAAAGTAAAATTCCAAAAGATGTTGAAGATAGTGATAGAACATCTCCTTCTAAAGGAAAAGGTGGTAACTTTTAAATTAAGAGTTTTTAACGTTCATAGCCTTTAACCTATCTTGTCAAGACTCCTAGTTAGAAAAGATAGAAGCATTTAGTAAAGCATAAAGGTTGCCTAACTATGAGCTGTCTAGCCTAAGTTTGAGGACTATTATGAAACTTTTAGGTAAGATTAGTGAAATTTAACGAACCCTAAGTAAAGAAGTATTAAAGGCTACAATGTTAAAAAAATAGCCATATCAGCAAAATCATTGACTCTGTAATTACTAAAACTTTTTGTCGAGCGGGGAACAAGCATATATCATTGAGTGACACTTAATTTTCACAATAAATTTTTTTTTCTTTCTTTGGTTGATCTTATTAATTACATGTTGTAAAGCATAGAATAGAGACTAACCCACAAATTTTCTTCAACTATGGGGTAGTTGCAAAATAGTTGTAAAATAAAGGTTTGGCAAAGTTAATATTCAAGGCCGAGGATTTGTCTAAGATGTTGGAGTATGGACTTAAGACATCAATTATTTAGGCTCGTACCACAAAAAAAGTGTCATGAGAAAATTGTAAACAATAAGGACATACCAACCAAACTAAAATCCATTGATAAAACTATTTATTAAATTCTTGTTAATCATTTATTGAAATAACTGCCAAACTTTAAAAAGTAACAGATGATAATCACTCTCTTTATCATATATATATTTATATATATATATATATATATATATATATATATATATATATATATATATTTGAACTAATTTCTAACTTCACCATTGATTACGAAAAAATTCTTCATACCATAAAATAATCTTAACAAATGAAACAAATTTGGGAGGTAAAACTATTGACTAAGAAGAAAAATTTTGAATTCCAAGAACTCCACATAGTTTAAAAATATCAAAGTCCACTTTTAAAAGGAGCAAATGTGTTTTTGTACTAATGTAAGTTCATATTTTGTTAATCCAAATTTGTTAGTGAAAATACTCAAGCCATACTTATAGAACTCATAAGGTTTTCATAGAATCTATCTCTCTATCTAGAGAGAGAAAGAGAGGGGGATAGAGATTTTATTAATATTACCCTTTTTCCCTTATTGTGATAAAGTAGAGGCTATATTTTGATCTGAATAATTACTACAAAGCATATTCATTGCAAAAACTAAAAGTTGGTGATAAACTTATGTGGGTTGTTACCTATCTAATGATTTAAGAATTTACTAAATTTGGAATTCATCATCCAGAACAGTTAGCTTTCTTATAAGTCTCCAGGATTGTGCTTTTCTAGGATGGGTGAGTAACTTCAACAATGAGAGAGTATCCTCTAATTAAGGTTGTTGCCTAGGAGAATCCCATTTTGAGTTTTTTTTATGCACTAGGATGATACTATATTGAGCTTAGAACTTCTACGATTGGCAATTGATCTTTGAGCATCAGGTGATTGATTTTAACAGCTTGGGTGAAAGACGTTTGGAGAGTTTGAAGTGAGTAACTTTTTGAGTCTCACATCCTTAGCTCCCCATGTCTACTCAAATTTACTCAAAAATTTATATTTTTTTATAGATTTATATTGTAAATTATAGTCAATGGTACCTTAAAAGGCTGAGGACATATTAAAATTATGACAATATGTAAAATTCTAATCTAAATATATCTATTGGCATCTATATTTGATGAAACGAGTGTAGGATATCCACTTGAATGATTTGAGACTATTTACTATCCATTTATAGGTCCCATAGCTCAAGACATCAATCTAGAACCCTAGTGCATATTTGGGGCACATAACTAGTGTCTGCAATGATTCAGCCTTGTCCGGAAAAATCCGTCAATAGCATCTGTTATGATAACATGCATATTTAATGCCCATTCTGGTGTTCAAAGACCATACTCCATACACCGACAGCCTCCCACGGTCAAAAGGATCCATCAAAGCTTCCCGTGGGCATTTCTGAAAAGATCAGGGTTTAAAATGCCATACTCGTGCGGTGATATGGGGTATCTGTCGCGCCAGAATCCATGATGCAACACCCATAAAACTACTTATCTCTAAGTTTATGGGACTTTATTTTAGTCATCTTTGATTCCCTATACCTTTCAGGTTGAAATAATAATTTGTCAGATGTTTCCTGTGAAAATTGGGGTATTCAGAGCTAGACTGGCACCTGAGCGCTATCTTTGGGTGCCTAGGCGCCAGACACTGGCACCTAAGGGCCAGAACCTGGTGCCTAGATGCACGGAATAGCTCCTACAGGGCTTAATACAGTGAATATAGGAAGCAGGCGTCAGCCCCCTGGCGCTTAGTAGCCAAGCACAACACCTAGGCGTGAGGCCCCTAGAAAGTAGGCATCCAGAGCTGCCCGAAACACGTACCAGGAGCTTAGCACCAGTGTGTCAGGGTCGAGGTGCTGAGGTTCCAGGCTAGTTTCTACTCCACTTTGTAATCATATTTCCCACCTTGCACACCTCCCTAAGCAACTTAAATGGTAGAAAAACTTGACAATTGTGAGGCACTAAGGGGGAAGGTAAAGTGGTGATTAAACAAATTTTGGAGGGGTCTTAAGGTGAGGTGACAGCCTATTTTTGGGGAAAAAGGGGGAAATTTTACGGGGGCTGCCTTCTTCCTTTGGTTTGGCCCTTGAAATCCATTTTGGTCTAGTTTTCCTTTGAGAGCTTCTTAGAAGGCAAGAGTGTGTGAGAAAGGTAAGATAAGGGACTTCACCTTTTATAGCTTTTATGTGCTTCTCCTTCTTTATTTTCCACCAAAATTTCTCTCTTTACTCCCCTCCTTTTTCTTATTCCTGCGCTTCTTGAGTGCATGTGAGGTTTTCTTTAAGAAGAGCTGTGCTAATGGAGAAGAAAGTGGCATCTATTCTAAGACAAAGCAGATCTTCTTCACACATTGGGGAAGGAGTGGAGATAACTTCACGAAACTTCGTTGAAACTTTGTCAGATTTCGGACAAGCTCAGAGAATGTGTCCTCAACAATTAGGTAGGTGAAAAATCTTGAGCTCTCGTATTTTCCATTCCTAGTGCCTCTAGGTCTAGTTGCAAGAGGATTGAGGTTAGGGTAATTTTTATTCTTAAAGTAAATCCCATAGGATTAGGAGCTTTGCACTTCCCTGTTGACCTTACTTTTGGTTGAGGTCTAGTATCTCTTTAGGATTTTCTAGGGTCTAGCCATAGGACTCTCCTGGTGGCTTTCTTAGAAGACTAGTCTTGGAACCCTCCCCCTTTAGAAATTCAAACCTTTCTCACTTCACTATGAATTTTCATACGCTTAAGGCCTGACCTCGAGCTTTTGGGAGGAAGAGAGAAGCATAAGAAAACCCAAAGGAAGTCTCCTATAAGTGATCAGACATTAGGATTTACCCTGGGAGGTCTGCTGCTTACACAATGCACACAATTTACACTCACAACCCTAAACAAAGCACATCTCACTTTGATCTCCTAACTCTTTGGAAACTCATGTGCGTGGTTTTCCCAAGCTCTTAGCCCCGAGCTAAAGGTTTGATTAGTACCAACACATAGAGGACCAAATGTAGATTTCCCTTTGGTCCATGGCTCAATCTAAACAATCCCATACTACTCACCCCTTATCAATCTCAATTTTTCTAAAATTTCAATTTTTTACCTATTGCCCCTGAATCTACCCAAAATACCCCTAAACCTCAATTTTACCCAAAATTATCTAAATTACCCATTTTTCTCCAAAATTTATTTCAAAGTATTCCCCACCACTCAAATTGAACAAAATCACCCAAATTTACTAAAATTTTCAAAATAGCCCCAAAATTTACAAAATTACCAAAATACCCTTCATAGCCCAATAATCCAAAAATTCCAAAACTTCCCAAAAATTCTCAAAAACTCATAAATATTCCCAATTTCATTTCTCTCAACTACCACATGACCCAATTTGACCAATTTGGCCCAATTTAACCAAAAGCCCCAATTTGACTCATTTAACCCAAAAATGTCTAAATTAAACCCAATGTCCACCCAATTGCCCCCAATCTTGCCCAATTTCAATTCCAAAATTTAATTCAACATTTCTAGCCTCAATCTAATACCAAAACCAAGCTCAATTTTGATCCACATTTGAACTCAATTTCACTTAAAATTCAAAATCCCTAATTTTGACCAAGTGATCCATTTCCCCTAAATTGACTCAATGTCAATCAATTTTTCCTCAATTGAATTCTAAACTTCTCATGACACTCCCCTAAACCAAATGCAACATTTAATTGCCTCCAAGTTGAGCCAAAGTCTCACCCAAACCTAATTTATACCAAAACCCCCATTTTGACCCAAATTAACCACATGTCCAAATGTCATCAAATTGAATGCCCTAATCCCAAAATTTCCACCCAATTAATATAAAAAACTCTTTATAATATCCCCTAGACAGTTTAGAACCTTCAATTGTCCTTGGAACCAACCCTAGCCTAACCTAAACCCAAGCTAAACCAACTTGCCTCAAATTGAGCAAAATCCCAAGTTAAGCCAAATTGAACCTCCAAACCAATTCAAAACCAGTCCAATCCTCTTCTAAACTCTTCATGACAATCATACACAAAAAATTGCTCAATTAATTGGGCTAAAAAAAAGCTGAAACCCAAGCTAGACCAACTTTGAACCCAAATGCCAAAAATGGAACCCATGACCAAATGTTACCTAAATGGAACCAATTTGACCAAATTGGCTCCACCACAAACAATCTTGGGACCTTAGGCACCAGCGAAGATGATCACAGAAAAATATATTAAGAAATTCATATTTATTTTTGATGAAATTGCACTTTAAAGAAAGATATTTTCTTTATTTTATTGTAGGAACGGAGATTTATAAGTGATGGAAGCAAAAAACATGAAATGGAGCGAATTTGGATCAAAAAGGAAGAAATTCATGCAAAATGAACTAAGTCGCCGACGTCGAGATCGAGGCCGCCGACGGCGAGATCGAGGCCGCCGACGGCGAGATCAGAAGGAGAACTTATGAAGGAATTACAACTACCTCGCCGACAGCGAGCCCGAGCCCGCCGACAGCGAGCCCGAGCCCGCCGACAGCGAGATCGCGCAGTTTGAAGACCTTCTAGAAGCTCGTCGACGGTGAGGTCGTTTCTCGCCGACGGCGAGACAGTTCAAAATGCAAAAATACATTGAACCTGGATGTTTTTTAAAGAGGCGCTTAAGTACCCCTTGAACCTTTGCCTACCTCTATAAATAGAGGCCGAATTCTTAAGTCTTAGGTGTGTCTGTTGTGTGTCATTAGTGTGTTTGTTGAGTCTATTTGTGTTTGAGTGCTAATTAGTGAGTTAGAAGTTTGCTGTACTAGAAGGAAAAGTCGAAAGGAACTTCGAGGAGTACGCAGGGAGGAAATTAAGATAAGTACTTTTGTTTATTGTTGTTAACTTTAAATGAAATCCATGCTTTGTTTTATTTCCATGCATTACGAGTAGTTTTCTTAGTCTTTCTCCTTGTTTATGAAAATTATGCGAAATGATGAAATTAAATAGAAGTACCTAATATATTAAAATAAGTTGTGATAATTTTTACTTAAAACTTAATTTACTTTCAATCTGGCCAATTGATTTGTTAAAATATGTTGAATTATCAACTACCGTAAAAATTACATCCAATATTCAGAGAAGTCAAAAACCTTGGAAGGAGGGTACAAATAAATAGGGAAATATTATATATCGGAGGTAGAATTGGACATTTTAGTTTGACAGACTAAAATATTCAATTTGGTCCTATTGTTTGAGAGCTGAAGTGTAGATGTTAGCCCTCGAGTGAGGGAACGTGGGAGCTCCGAAGTGGCGGCCGGTATCCTCCCAGTCCTAGCCGCAAATTCGATGATCAAACATAGGATTAGTCGATGTTCTTTGCACCTGGACCAAAGGGTAAAGAATAGGAATGCTCCTATTCGTCACAATACAATTCAAAAATTCTAATTAGATTCATCATTCACTTAATTTTCTAAAAACAAGGAGAAGGATACTTTTTACGAATTATTTAAATTAACTTTATTTCAAGCATTAATTTACTTTAGTTGCTTTAGTTACTTTAAATTTCCGTTTACTATATTAGTAAGTAATTCCTTTAAAATTTAGCTGATACAATTCTGTTAAAAACTTCCCTGTGGAATCGATAACCAAGACTCCACTAGAGCCCTGTATTACTTGATACGATACGTATACTTGCGTAGAATCCACATTAAACATTCCATTATAAAATCAAAAATATATATTAAAGCGGGATCAAGTTTTTGGTGCCGTTGCTATTAACATAATTTACAAATATATAAAAAGTGGGTCAAGTTTTTGGCGCCGTTGCCGGGGAAGTAAAGAAATTAATTACTAGAGTAACAGACTATTTTAAAATTTATTTTGCAAAATTGTATGCGAAAATTTGGAAACGAAAATTTAATACCTTATGATTCAGAATTAGAGCGTACAATTAAAAGAATTAGAAAACAAAAGAGAGAAATTATAAATTTAAAACAAATGACAAATATTCCTGAAAATGAAAATATCAATCAAGAGAGACCATTAAGAGATTATGCCGACCCTACATTAGATGAAATTCATTTAAGCTATTCAAAACCCCGATGTAGTCGCTAATTCATTTGAACTTAAACCTGCAATTATCCAAATGGTACAAAACAATCAATTTAGTGGTTCACTTACTGAATATCCTAATTTACATCTTGCTAGTTTTTTAGAACTATGTGCTACTTTCAAATATGAAGGAGTATCTAACGATGCTATTAGACTTAGACTTTTTCCTTTTTCTTTAAGGGATAAGGCTAAAATGTGGTTAAATTCGTTAGCATCTGGATCTATTAAAACTTGGGGAGAGTTATCACAAAAATTTCTATCCAAATATTTTCCACCATCTAAAACTGCTAAGCTTAGAAATGATATAACTTCTTTTAGTCGGTTTGATGGAGAATCAATATATGAAGCTTGGGAGAGATTTAAAGAACTTCTTAGGAAATGCCCACATCATGCGTTACCAGATTGGTTAATTATTCAAACTTTCTATAATGGATTAGTAGGATCTTTAAGATCAATCATCGATGCTGCTGCTAGAGGATCATTAATGTCAAAACCATTTGATGAAGCCTATGCACTCATCGAAGAAATGACAACCAATAATTTTCAATGGCTTGCTGAGAGAATGAATCCGAAAAAGATAGCTAATATTCATGAAAATGATGCAATATCTATGTTAGCTTCACAAATCGCTGCTGTATCTAAAAAATTAGATCATTTTGGAATGAATTACTCTCCAACTATATTAGAAGAAAATTCATCCGGACAACTTATAGAATCCCGATCTCGATATGAAACTATAAATACAATTAATAACAGACCCAATAATCCTTATGCGAATTATTATAATCCTAGATGGAAAAATCATCCTAATTTTAATTGGAATATTAACACAACTAATCAACCGTGGATGAATAACATAACACAACCATTAGGAATTCCTTCTAATCAAGGAAATTCTAATTTTAAACCTAATTATCCACTCGGATTTAATAATAATAACCCACGATTTAAAGATAAGAAATTATCGATAGAAGAATTAATATTAAATATGGGTCAACATTTACAAAATCAAGGAAATCAATTACAAATACAAGGTAACCAATTACAAAATCACGGAACAGCTATTAAAAATATTGAAACTCAACTTGGACATATAGCTACCGCACTTAATAATAGAATACCTGGAACATTTCCTAGTAATGTGGAAATAAATCCCAAAGATAAAGGAAATGAACAAATTAAAGCCATACAATTACGAAGTGGAAAAGAATTAGAACTTCAAATTACAAAAGAACTTGAAAGTCAAAAAGAGGAAGTGGAAATTGAAAAGGAAAAGAATCAACAAGATCCAAACTTAGAAAATCCTTTAATACCAATGAAAATTTCTGCTGAAAAACCTCCGCCACCATTTTCTCAACGACTAATTCAACATAAAAAAGATAAACAGTTTGCTAAATTCCTTAAAATTCTGAAGAAATTAACAATAAATATTCCTTTTGTAGAAGCTTTAGAAGAGATGCCAAATTATGTAAAATTCATGAAAGATCTTCTAAATAAAAAAAGAAAATTTACCGATAATGAAATGGTCGCACTTAGTGAAGAGTGTAGTGCTATTGTTCAGAAAAAACTTCCTGAAAAATTAAAAGATCCTGGTAGTTTCACTATACCCTGCGCTAGTAGAGAAAAATTCTATGGAAAAGCTTTGTGTGACTCAGGAGCAAGCATCAATATAATGCCTCTATCAATTTTTAAGAGATTAGGATTGGGAGAAATTTCACCTACCTCAGTAACTCTTCAGTTAGCTGATCGTTCTGTTACATATCCTAAGGTAGTTATTGAAGATGTATTAGAAAAAGTGGATAAATTTATCTTCTCTGTAGATTTTATTGTCTTAGATATGGAAGAAGATAAAGAAATTCCTATCATTTTAAGAAGACCATTTTTAGCCACTGGGAAAACTATGATTGATGTTCAGAAAGGAGAATTAACTATGAGAGTAAATGACCAAAAAGTAACTTTTAATATTGCTAAATCAATGAAATATCCTGAACTAGAAAAAGATGATGAGTGTTTTCAAATGGAAGTACTCGATCATTTATAGAAAGAACATTTTAGGGAATATTATGAAGAAAAATTAGAAAAAGAAAATACTGAATTAATTGAAAAAGCCGATATAAATGAAGAACTAGATTATATTCAAGAGAAATTTGAATTTTTGGATAACACAGAAAACACTGAAAAAAATATAGTTCCATCGATTATTAAACCTCCTGAACTTGAGTTAAAAATGTTACCTAATCATTTGAAATATGCTTACTTAGGTAATTCTTCAACTCTACCGAGTTATTATTTCATCCGAATTAAATGAATCTCGAGAACAAAAACTTTTAGATACTTTAAAAAATATAAGAAAATTTTTGGTTGAACTTTAGCGAGATATTAAAGGAATTAGTCCTTCGATCTATATGCACAGAATTATTTTAGATAATGAACATAAGTCTAAAGCAGATCCTCAAAGGAGATTAAACCCGATAATGAAAGAAGTAGTCAAGAAAGAAATTTTAAAATGGTTAGATAATTATATTATATATCCTATTTATGACAGTGCTTGGGTAAGCCCAATTCACTGTGTACCTAAGAAATGAGGAGTGACCGTAAAAGCTAATGAAAATAATGATCTTATCCCTATAAGACAAGTTACTGGATGGCGAATATGTATTGATTATAGAAAATTAAAAACAGCCACCACGAAAGATCACTTCCCTTTACCATTTCTAGATCAGATGTTAGATAGATTTGCCAGACATAAATATTATTGTTTCTTAGATGGATATACCGGTTATCATCAAATACAAATTTCTCCTGAGGATCAAGAAAAAACTACATTTACTAGTCCTTATAGAACTTTCACTTTTCGAGGGATTCCTTTTGGATTATGTAATGCATCTGCAACATTCCAGAGATGTATGATGTCTATATTTAGTAAATTAATTGATAATGGAATAGAAGTATTATGGATGATTTCTCTGTATTTGGAACAACATTTGACACATGCTTAAATAATCTTGAAAAAGTATTTGAAGTATGTGAGAAAACTAATTTAGTTCTTAATTGGGAGAAATGTCGATTTATGGTTACGAGCGGCATTGTATTAGGGCATAAAATTTCGGAAAAGGGCATGGAAGTAGACCATGCAAAAATTCGAGTTATAGCTTAAATTACCACCTCCAACTACGGTGAAAGGGGTAAGAAGTTTTCTTGGACATGTTGGATTCTACGGACGTTATATAAAAGATTTTTCAAAAATTACTAAACCTCTATGCCAACTTCTTGAAAAGGACAAGAAATTTGAATTTACAATCGAATGCTCGAATGCTTTCAAATTATTAAAAGATAAATTAATTACAGACTTTATAATAGTTTCACCTAATTGGGAGAAACCATTTGAGCTTATGTGTGATGCTAGTGATTATGTTATAGGAGAAGTTCTTGAGCGAAAGATATGATAAAATTTTCAAAGTTATATACTTATGCTTAGTAAAACTCTAAATGATGCTAAAATAAATTATACGATTCATCGAAAGAGAATTATTACCGAGTTGTATATATTTTTAATAAATTTTGGCATTATCTAATAGGAACTAAATGTATTGTACATACTGATCACTCTGCTATAAAGTATTTAATGCAAAAGAAAGATTTTAAACCAAGATTAACTAGATGGATATTATTAATGTAAGAATTTGATTTTGAGATCATTAACAAAAAAGGGAACTGATAATCAAATTGCGGATCATTTATCAAGATTAGAAAATCATGAATTATCCGATATCGATAATGAAATTTTAGACGATTTTCCGATGAACAACTTTATAATATAAATGAGTGGAAAATACATTGGTATGCTGATATAGTAAATTATATTGTAAGTGATATTTTACCACCTATGTTAACTTTGTAACAACGAAAAAAATTCATTCATGATACTAAAACATACTTTTGGGATGAACCATACTTATATAAGCAATGTAAGGATCTAATTATTAGAAGATGTGTGCCTTATGAAGATACTGAACCAATCATTCAAAAATGTCATGACTCTGATTTCGGAGGACATTTTGGGACAGATAAAACTGCATATAAAATTCTACAATCAGGATTCTACCGGCTACTACTATTTAGAGATGTATATAGATATATAAAAACCTGCGATAAATGCCAAAGAGTAGGAAACACATCAAGAAGAAATGAAATGCCTCTGAATTTTATATTAGAAGTTGAAATTTTTGATGTTTGGGGATTAGATTTTATGGGACCTTTTATTCCTTCATTTGAAAACTCATATATATTAGTAGCTGTTGATTATGTTTCCAAATGGATCGAAGCACAAGCTTTACCTAGGTGTGATGCTAAAAGTGTTTCAAAATTTTTAATGAAAAATATTTTTACTAGATTTGGAATGCCGAGAGTGATTATCACTAACGGAGGAACTCATTTTAGAAACAAATATATTCACAAATTAGTAGAAAAATATAATATTATGCATAAGATATCAACTGCTTATCATCCACAAACTAGTGGATTAACTGAAGTTTCTAATTGAGAGATTAAGTGTATATTAGAAAAGTCTGTAAACCCTAATAGATTGGATTGGTCTATAAGACTAGATACTGCATTATGGGTATACATGATTGCTTATAAAACTCCGATTGGAATGACTCCTTATAGGCTTATATATGAAAAAACTTGCCACTTAGCAGTTGAATTAAAACATAAAGCATATTGGGCGATTAAAGAACTAAATTATAATATGAAAGAAGCTGGTGAGAAGAGATTGTTGCAATTAAATGAATTGGAAGAATTAAGGAATGAATCATATGATAATGATAAGATTTATAAAGAAAGGATGAAATTATGGCATGATCGGAAGATTAATCAGAGAAATTTTGAACCAGGACAAGAAGTTCTACTATATAATACTAGATTGAAATTATTTCCTGGGAAATTGAAATCTAAATGGTTAGGACCTTTCACCATAACTCAAATATTTTCATATGGAACTATAGAAATTGAAGATCCAAAAACAGGACATAGATTTAAGGTAAACGGACATAGATTAAAATCATATTTCGAAGGAAGAAGACCAAATTTTAAAGAGGTTTTAATGCTTAGTCAACATGATTACTAACTGAAATTAGGTCAGGCTGACGAAGTTAAACCAAACGCTTTATGGGAGGCAACCCATAGTAGTCTTTTATTTTTAATTATCTACAAATTAGTGAGTTTATATTATTAAAACAAATCTTAGTACTCAAATTTTTAATTAGAATCATCACAAATTCGAACCTATATGAAGAGATTAGAAAATATTTGGACTAGAGCGAAAATGGGTGATTTTTAAGAATCTCGCCGACAGCGAGCCCGAGCCCGCTGACAGTGAGATCGTGTGCCATGATTTAATTCGGTTTTATAAATAGCTCGTCGGCGGCGAGAAACTTCCTGCTGACGGTGGGACAGTTGAAATTTGGGTTTCTTCAGAATTTTCGTGCGGTTTTGGACGGTTCTAAGTCATTTCTTCGTAGGAAATTATCCCAATTTCAATTTTACACTATTTTCTTCCTTAGAAACGACTAGAGACCAATCCTTTCAATCCAAATTGGCCACCAAACTCTTAGAAACCACAAAAACTGAAGTTTTTAACCGAAGAAAATTCGTCAGTTCGGAGGCGCAGCGTAATCTTCAACAAAGGCTTGATGAAGAAAAGACTTATTAAAGAAAGGGGATTTGTCAACAGAGAAGTAGAGAATTCCACCACAAAAATCGAAGAAATGATCGCACAGCGGCATTGGGAGGTATTTTGTTATACGACATCCGCTGTAGTTATTCCAGTAGTTAAATAGTTTTACTCTAATCTACATGCGATCAACAATGGAAATGTCTATGTCAGAGGAAGAGGGGTAACATTTACTACTTCAAGGGTAAATGAATTATTTTCTATAGAGAATACCTCTATCTGTCATTATTCCAACTTTGTGCCTTCAAGATACAATATGAACGAGATCTATAGATACCTGACCAACGAACCTGATGATTGGGAGTTACGTGAAGACGGCTATGTCAATTTTTCTGCATCACTTCTTAACCCTGTCTCGAAGCATTGGCATTTCTTTATTTCATCAAAATTATTACCTACTATGAGGGTCAATAACGTTTCAAAGGAATGCGCTATATTAAACTACTGTATTAAAATTGGACTACCTATCGATGTTGGATCAATAATAGTAAAGTCTGCATTGGGATTGATTGTGCATGGGTCAGTGCATGGACTTGGACACCCATCGACTATATTTGCTTTATGCCATGGAAACCACTTGATCCTACGGATATGTTTCCAACTTTGGATAACAATGATGAGATTACCATTATTTCTGATAGAGCATCACAGAACAATCCTTTAGCAAGGCCCCTTACTGATAAAACTAATTTCATTCTGAACAAGATTAAAAGATTGGAGAAAGAGCTGCAAAATGTGATGAATTCCATCGACAATATCTCTGATATGTTTGATCACATTGACTGGAGGATGAAGGAGCACTTTGATCATACTGGACATCTGGAGGCCGGTTTTTTCATTTACCGAGAAAGAAAGGATGGATTGATGAAGAATCTACTTGCGAATTCACTTTCGAGGCCTTTCTACAATTTATTTGTGCACCTGCGTCGCATCGGGAATATTAGAGAAGATGATAGTTCAGACACTGAGGAGTAGGAAAGATTTCTATCTTATGTAATATATTTGTGTATATATGTGTTAATTTGGATTTAGGTTTTATTATGAGTCAAACTTTGATTTGATCACCTCAGATTTGATGAGATTATTTATAATTATTATGTCTCAGCATTTAGAGTGTTGTGGTGTGGATTGCGATGCTGAGTATTATGGATTTGAATATTTAAGTTACGTATGTTGTTAAGTTGTTAGTGTGAAGTTTGTAAGTCTCATGGATTTCATATATAAAGTTATATTGTTTGTGTTGTGTGAACTTTTTGTGAGTAGAAGTATCTAATTTTCATACTATTATTAAATTAAGTGATTAGAAGATTGATTAAGGGCAAATCGAGGTTGAAAATGATTGACGAATTTCAAAAATTTAAAAATTTTGGGATCTCGCCGACGGCGAGAATTATCTCACCTACAACGAAAAAACCCGCTGACAGCGAGAACGAGCTCGCCGACGATGGATTTTTCCCGAAACTTTTTCCTTATCAAATTAATTAGCTCTCCGACGGAGAGAAAAATCTCGCCGACAGCGAGATCGTGAAAAGACCTATATTTGACCAGTCAACCGACACTATTCATCATCCCCTTCCTCAAAATTTCAAAAAAACCGACCTAGGGCTTGAGAGATCTCGGATTTGAGGCGATTTCAACACTTTTTGACACCGGATTTCATCTTCTCTTGGTAAGAGCTTCACTCCTATGCAAAAAATTTTGATTTTCACCATGGATTTCTTCTACATTGGGGAATTTTGAAAAAATCCTAAATGTGGAGAAAATACTTGGAAGAATTTCATGGAAATTGATTTAAATGGATTTTAGATGTTGTAGGAAGCCTTCTTAGAAATATTTTGGAGTTTAGTTAAAATTTTTGCAAATTTCACAGATTGAAAAATGGCTCCACGATAAAAGCGACTATTGGATTACGATGAAACTCGTTTTGTGAATGCAATGGCACAATCTAGATATTTCCACAATATCCAATCAAGAAAATGCATTCAAGATCAAGTTTTCAAGAATCCAGGAGGAGAAGTTGAGCGAATCATTAGGGAGCGAGGATGGGAAAATTTTTGTTTCGTGACCAACAGAGCCGCTGTAGAAGTGGTAAAAGAATTTTATGCAAATTTAACACAGGCTGAAGATGCACCGGTTAAGGTTAGAGGATTTTTTGTGGAATTCAACGCTGCTAGAATAAACGCTTATTATGAAGTACGAGACACCTACACCAGCGAGTATGAAACTTTTGGAACTATGGAAGGACCACTGGAAGAGGTGATCGACTTTCTCACTGATGGGAAAAGGAGTCTGGAAGATAAAGCAGCGGGAACAGGTAAACTTCCCTCTTTCTATGTTAAATGCAACATTTAAAGCCTGACATTATTTTATTTGTTCTACTTTGTTACCAACCTACCACCCTAGTGAGGTAACAAGAGATAGAACAGTTCTGAATTTCTGTATTCAGAACCAAAAGAGTATTAATGTGGGAAGTGTCATTTATAATAATATATTAGCCACCTCTAGAAATGAAAGTGGAGGAGGACTAGGACATCCTGGTCTTATCTATGCACTCTGCCAATTATCTGGGGTAGAGGCAAGAGATAATGAGTAATGGGTTGAACCTATGAAACCCCTTACTCAGGCTAATATAAAGAAATATGAATCCCACGAAGGATGGAGATCTGGGATAAGGGATTATGTACCTTCTTCAAGTAAAGATATACCCTCTACTAGTTATGATCCACCTTAGTACACTACTCCTACCCTTCAAAATCTGATGAATGAGCTGATGTTGACCTCATTTTTTATGAGGTCTTCTCTTCTTCTTTTTAGTACTTAGGATCTAGCCTTAGGCTTTTCCTTTGACTATCTTAGAGGATTAGAATTAGGACCCACCACTTAGAAATTCAAACCACTTCTTAACTCCCTGCAAACTCCACAAACTTGATCGTAGACCCCTAATCACCTAGAGGGTTGAAATCAAATGTGGAAGTTTAAAGGATGAGTCCCTATGGGACTCTTTGGCCTTAGGACCGCCTCGGGTGGCTCAGTGCAGTGAGGGCCGACCTACACACACACTACACTTATACACTACACTTTCACACACCTCCTAAAACCACACCCATACCCAACTTGACTTCCCGACTCATAGAGTTGATTCACATGGATGGTCCTTAACCCCTAAGCCCTCGCTAAGAGGGTTAGAAACAACATAGTGGATGCCTCAAATGAGTCCCTTCATGGCTCATGTGGGCTTGATATGGCTTCATGGCTCAACCAAAATGATTTCATTCCACTTACATTTACCCAATCTTCAATTTTCTAAATTTTCAATTTTTGACCCCCGGGGCTCCGGACCCGCCTAGCCTACCCAAAGCCCTTGAAATCACTCAAAATTTTCAAAATTTCCAAATCACCCAAAAATTCCCCAAAACTATTCCTAAACATTTCCTCACCAATCAAGTTGATCATCCATAGCCGAAAATACAAAAAATTCCAAAAATACCTCCCAATATCCTCCAAATACCCAAAATACCCCTCTTGACCCAAAAATCCAAAAATTCAGAAAATTCCCAGAAAATTCTAAAAAATCCCAAATATTCCCAATTTCATTTTGTTCAACTACACCATGGGCCAATTTTATCAATTTACCCCACTTTTGTCAAAACCCCCAATTTGACCCATTTTTACCCTAAGTGAACCCAATGTCAAGTCAAACCTACCCAATTGATCCAAATTCTGGTCCAATTCAATTCTAAACTTCCATTAAACTTCCCCAACACCAATCTAGACCAAATCCAAGTCCAATTTGATTGGCATTTGAATCCAATTTCACTTTTGACCTTAAAGCCCAATTTGGACCCATGACCCAAACTTAGCCCAAACTAACCCAATTCAACTCCAATTAACCCCAAACCTTTTCTAAACCTTCCTTAACATCCCCAAAAACAAAACACTAACATGATTTACCCAAAATTTAGACCCAAACCCTACTAAAAGTCAACCCAAAGCTAAAAGGCCCAATTTTGACTAAAACCCAAACCCAACCCAATTCAAGCCCAAACCACTTCAAATTTATTCCAAATCATTCATGAAACCTTCCTAAATTAAATTCAACACTTATTGGATCCAATCCTTTGCAAAATTCTCATCCTAAGATTTGTTTTGAAATCTAAAAAGCCCACTTCCCTAAACCATTTTAAAAGCCCATCTTCACTAAATTTCAAAAGGCCCAAAGCCCATATGACATTTTCATTTGCGATCCATTTAATCAAAGTGATTCCCTAAGTTCCAATCCCATCATCAAATGATTCCAAATCAAGCCTCATGCCAAATCACCCCTAAATGCCAAAATTCACAAAATCCTCCTCCATGAAAGTTGACTCAACTTTTCCCAAGCCAAATGGAGCCATGAAGCCATGCATGAGCCCCATGGGAGCCATGAGAGCCATGGAATCTACTTTCCACCTCATCAAACCATTAATGGCAAGAGAGGGGATCTCTTTCTTAAACCCTCTTAAACCTTTTTTTACCTTAAGCATGTTACACACTAAACCATGCTTAGCCACCTCACCATGGATGGAGACCACACCATTTTCTCTTGGCTAACCCAAGTGACTCTTTTCAGCCCAAAACCAGGCCTTGGGTGGTGAACCTAGCCCAAAACCATGGGTTGACTCATTTGAACCCAAAATAGCCTTCCCCCCATTACATTTCAATTCAACTCCTTTACACATGTCCATGGCCAATTGACTGCACTAAGCCCCAGCCCTGACCTCCCTGACCTTAAGGGTGACCTGACCCTGACCGGCCAGCCACCACAACCGTCGGAAACCACCAGACCGAGAGCACCCATGTGAGCCAAAGTTTGGAATTCCCACTTGCTGAGCTGCCCCATGCCCAATGGCCATCATGGCCGTTCTTCCCTCGACCTAAGCTGGCTGATCCCAAGCCTTAAACCCCCCGGGAGGCCCTCCACCCTCTCCTATTTAAACCTCACCTCCTCTCGGCCATGGGAGGTGCTGAACCAAACCTTACTTAAACCCTGCCAAAATTGCTCCAGACCACTCTCCATACTTAAAGCAGTTGATCCCCAGTGACAATTTGCCCTAATCCCCACCAACAGAGTCCAATTTCTCAGCCAAAATTCCACCCAAAACCAGGACATCTCCTAATTCTCCACCAAATTCAAATTAAACTCTCCTACACCTTCACTAGACCAAGGGAAGAAGTCCACCAGTAAAAGCCCCCTCTCCGGGCCACCCATCTGTTCCAGACTCCATGCTTTGTGATCGGGCTTGGTCGAAATCATACCTAGACAATTCACCAGGCCAAGGGACTTCATCTGGAGCTTGCTTGGACCCAATCGAAGGTGACACAACCCTCGGATTGAAGCCACACTTCTGCGAGCAAAGGTATGAGCTAACTCTTTATCCCGAGCTTCTGGAGATTCTCCATTTCAAATGCCTTAATTTCAATGCATGATCACCATATAGATGTATTCTTCTCTTCAAGACGAATCCATAGAGCACAAGAACACGAAAAACTGTTAAGTATTGAGTGAGATATTAAGGATTTAGGGTGGACGGTTCTCGGGTTAGGAGTCTTGGGGACGATGAACGGATGCCGTTCATTTAATACACGCGTGGACGGACGGCCAGGATCGCTCCGGATGAGGAGACGGAACGATACAGCGGGCCCCCAGAGCGCTGAGTTGGATGGCGGCGCCGAATCAGAAGACGACACGCGGCGCTTCGGAGATGCCTAGGTTGAGTTGGCGCCGCGTAGATAAGTAGAAAAATAGGATATTTTTCTATTTATTTAATTCCCTAAACTTCAAAAATGCATAACTTTGTGTAGAAAAATCAGAAAAATAAAATAAAAATATCATCTTGCTCAGTGAACAGAGGAGAATAATGTGGAAAAGAAATCATTTAATTTCATCAAGTATTTTATTTTTAATAATTTATTTACTCTCTGCATTATTTTAATTCTCCATGCATGTAAGAAATTCACCATGGCATGAGACCATAGGGCTTTTGAAGCCTCTGAATTTGGGAACATTCCCTGAATTTTCCAAAGTCAGAGGCCATCCCTATGAAGAGTTATTGATTTTTCAAATTCATGTTGCTGTTTTGAGTAATTTAATTCAAATAATTATCATGTTGTGAAATAAATTCTAGAAAAATTTTGTGATGTTTATTATGACCAGAGGAACCAAGGAAAAATAGGTTTTGAATTAATCCACTTGGAATAACCCTAATTGGCTTAAACACTCAAAATAGGTCCTTAATTAATTAGAGCTAATCATACATCAAATTGACTTGAAATCAATTCTCCACTGACCTTTAGGATCAGAGGAACCCACCATAAAAATTTGAAGTCAATTGGACTTGGTTAGCCCTACTAAATGGGTTAATTAAGCCATTTAGCCATTTTAAACTTTAAAAATTCATAACTTTCAAAATACTTTTCAAAAATTCACCAAATTGGTTTTGGAGCCTCTCTGATATCAAAGGAATTTAAGAAAAATAAAATTACAATTTTCTAAAAAAGTTGATTTTTTGCATTATTTTAATATTTTTAATAATTAAAAAAATAATAAAAATCACAAAGATAATAAAATTCACCAAAATGCTATATTTTGAATTTTAATCACTTAGGAACAAACCCCATATTTTTCTTAGGTCCCTATGATGAGATATTAAATTTTAAAGCCCTAGGGTAATTTTAAAATTAAAAAAAAATGTATTTTCTAGCATTTCCATTAAAATAATTCTAATAAATTAAAGAAAAATCAAAAAATTACAAAAATTAATTCTCTGATTTCCTTGATATTAGAGAGATTTTTGAAAAATATAAAATTCATTTTTCAACCTTTATTTTATTTTTAAATTAATTAATACTCCAAAACTTAAAATAATTATAATAAAAAGAATATAATTCAAAAAATCACCAAAATTGATCCAAGTGATCCTCTGGTCATTAGAAATGTCCCATAATTTTCTTAAGGACAGAAACTTTTCCTTGGTCATATTATTAAATTTTCCTTGGAAATCCCTATTTTCCACCATAAATAATTACATAAATAAATTAAATACAGAAAAATCACATTTTCTCCTCTCATGTCTTTATTGACATATGAGTGAAGTCATATAAAAATTGCAAGTTCATTTAACCTCAATTTAGTGAGTTATCAAATTATTAAGCTTGAAGGGCAAAATGGTAATTAAAATTTTAACCTTTAATTAAAACTTTAGGCTTAATAAAATTAAAAAGTAAAATATTTGATCTTAATCTGATTTGGATGATTGAAATTTGAATAATAAGGGTAGAAACCTATTAAACAATTTAAAAATAATTGAAATAAATCTTAATTAAATAATTGATTAGATTTGGAAGAATAATAAAATTGGAATTATTAAAATAGGGATATTATTAGGAAGAGATTTGTTCTTTAATTTAAGAATCCCTAAATTAATCATCTCAATAATATTTAATTCCTAATTAAAATGATAATTCAAATTTAAGATTTAAAATGCTAAAAGACTTAATCATTAAATTAAATTAAAGTTAAATTATTTAAATTTAACCCTTTTAAAATTTCAATTAAATTAACACTTTAATAATTAAAATTAAATCATCTTTAAAACAAAAAAAATATAAAATATTAAATTAAAATTAAAAATAAAATTAAATTAAAGTTTAAAATTAAATTAAATTGAATTAAATTAAATAAAATTAAATTAAAACATATTAAATTAAATAAATTAAATTAAATTAAATTAAATTCGATAAAATTAAATTAAAACATATTAAATTAAATTAAATTAAATTAAATTAAATTAAATTAAATCAAATCAAATTAAATTAAATTAAATTAAATTAATAAATTGGTTCAAGTTAAAATTAAAATTAGATTAAATTAAATTAAAATTAAAACTAAACCAAATTAAATTAAATTAAAGTTGAATTAAATTGAATTAAAAATAACATCACCTAAGACATAAAGAATTCAAAAATAAATCTAAAACAACTTAAACACTATTCCAAACTTAAATCTATTAACTGAAATTAAATCAAATCATAAATCACTTGAACATCAATTTGCCCACGAAAGCTTTTATTGTCATAACTCCTAAACAGAACGTTAAATGAAATGTTACTTTCCTCATAAGATATTCAAATGTCCTAGTTCACTGAGTAAGATAACACCAAAACTTGAATTCCTGGACGATTAATTCATTTGTGTAATTGAATTCATTTGGACTTAAAACAATTCTGGTAATATTGAAAAGATGTTTAAGATTCTTCTTAAGCACTTCCTCAATATGATAGGATGTTTATAAGAACAACTGAACTTAATTGTTCTTTGATGAAGAAAATTGTCCTCAAACCAAAACACAAGAACCTAGACGTCATAGAAGATGACTAGCTATAGGATTAGGAACTTGGTAGAAAACCATAACCCTTCCCTTAGTTTTACCTAGGAACTTGTTCTAAATGCTTAAATATTCTAAATTGTGTTTAAGTGCAGCTTGGGATGACGGGAAGACCCTCCAGGTACGCTTTTATTTTGTTGCAATTTATTTTATTGCAATTTACTTAATCGCATCACACTTACTTTTCTTGCATGATAAACAACTATTGCATGAAAACCCACACCTTTAGGATAGTCCCTAAAACTGAAACCAAAACTAAATTAAAAGTCATTGCAAGATAAAATTCATCGCCACAACATTTCAAAATATAAAACAACTCAAAATTTAATCACAAACATAACACAAAACTGTAATTACAGCTAAATTAAAACGTCTTGTTGGATGATCGAGAATACCTCGGATGAGGTAACCTACGTGTTGCTAACGAGATTTCCCACGGTCTAAATGAAAGTGTGGAACTCATTTAGTTGAGTTTAGCAAATTCATCTGGACTAAGTGAATCTGATAAAAATAACGATGCCGAAAGGATGGAACCGTGGGATCTTAACCGGTGTTGTTATAATCAACTTTAAGATTTGTTTTAATTAAAACAAAAAAAACACTTGGAAATTAAGAATTTCTCTAAACCAAAACACTTTTCTCATCTCATGATTTATGACTTCTAAAACTAAACCTCTGCAACGACAAGGAGCTCGGAGCATGGTGGGCAGCACGGCCATCGTCATCAGCAAAACCTGAGTCTACTTCAGCAAAACTTTTTTAGAATTAAATAACTAAGCCATAGGACTTCGAGGTAGTTTGCCTAGTGCAATATAAATCGTCAACCTTTTGTTAGGCATTTGCATGATCATGTCATGTAAATTTAAGCCCTAACCGGCCTTAGGACTCCGAGGTAGTCGTTTGGTACGACGTGAACCCTCACATCTTCAAGGCTATTTATATGATTTTATCATACAAATATAAGTCCTAATTAATTAAAATTGGCAAGATCAAAACATTAAATAAACATTAGGACTTTCCTAAATCCAAGCCAAACAATAGGATAGTCGGGAAATTACCGAAGTTCGCTTCGAATCTGTAATTTCTCCTACTTTTCTTCCTTTGAATTCCCAAAACAAAATGTTCCAAATTTGATCTACTCCCTATTGAAACTCTAAGATTCAATCCCTTGAAAACTTAAACTTTGAGATTCTTGAGAGCAGAACTACTGATTACTATCGAGAGTTTTCTTAGGTGATTCTCGTCACTTAAGATGTAATTAACTATAGGGGCTTGCCCTTATAGGGAATTTTAAGAACCCAGGTAATATAAACCCTACTTAATTCATTTATATTAATCAGGGGAACTTGTCGGCTTATAAAATTAGTTCGCAGACCAAACGGATGTCACAAACCTTTCTAGTTTATTTAACCGAGCCCCATTACTAAGCAGTGTATCTATTCTTCGGGGTAGATACACGGTTTGTGGTGCAGTGCTCGTTTATATAAACTATTTGGGATGTGAAATCAGTTTGATTTCATATCTTAAAATTTTCAAATTTCAAATTATTTTGAAAATCAAATACTACTTTCTAAATTATATATATATATATATATATATATTTAAATTAAATTTAAAATCTAAAATTTGCCGACAATTTCTGTTAGGTGACTCCCTTTTCAAAATAAAACACAATCTAAAAATATGCCGACAGCTGACTCTGAGTAGAAAAACTTTTGAGCAATTTGGAGAAAATATGGAAAGAAGATTTGAGCATATAGACCAAAGGATTGGAGGTTTGGAAAGAAGACACGATTATGATAGCGAATATCTCCAGCGACATTCAGAGTACGAAATTGCATACTATGAGGCTGAACATCGATACAGGAGTGGTGATTTAGATGTTGTCTTTCCTGAGTGCCCCCGCTATACACAGTACCAGCCTACTCAGTCTGCTCAGCCTGGAGATCAGGAAGATGATATAGTTTGGGATTTTGATGTAGAAAATCAGAGTCTTTGTTTAGTTGTTTAGATTTGTTGTTATTTTGGAAACTTTATTATTCTGTGTTTAATTATTCTGTACTTTCTGTGGACTATGGATGTTGGTATGTTTGCTTATCTTTGTGATATTAGACCTCCTATGTATGTTAAATTAGTTTGTAATTTTCTTTTGGATAGGATGTTAGTCTTTCTTTAATGTGTTATTTAAGTTATGAACTTTTAATATTGTTTAGATTGTTTTAAATATGTGTTAAAGTAGGTTAATTGATTGTATGTGTAGTAATAGATTAAGTTTTCATTTGTTATATTTTATACTTATTTCAAAATTTCATCCTTGCACTTTCTTTTAAATACTATATGTGGAAGAATACTAACAGTACATGTTCTGTAAGTAATGAAAAAACCTGGAAAAATTTCAAAGAAAATAAATACCTAAAGCTCAAAAGGTATGATGAACTTTATTATATACTTTCCCTTTTCACTATTTAGTATAGATAGAAAAATTTATGTTTGGGGGAAGATAAAAATACAAATTTAATTATTAAATTGTTCTCAATTTCTATTTTCAAAAAAAAAAAATTATCAAATGATTTTCTATAGTAGTTTTTCAATTCAATAAACATGAATTACTTTATTTAACTATTATAGAAAGTTAAATAAAATGTTTTTAGTAATTCAATTAATTAATAGAATAAGATATTTGGTTTAAAGGAATAAGAATATAGTAAACTTTTTAAAGTAAGGGAAAACTATATTCTAAAATTGAAATTCTTGAGTATTTAGATGAAAAAGAAGAGATTGAAAATCAATGAAGTAAAGACTATAAAATAAATATCAGCAAAGAAATATTTTAAGTTTCAAATTTACGAAGAGAAAGTTGAAGTTCAAAATTATTAACAGGCTATCCAGATATAGTAATCCTCACTTGAAAAGGAAAAAGAGAAGGATTGAAAATCAATCCAAAAAGAAAAAGAAAGAAGAAAAGAAAAGAAAAAAAAATATATAAGTGAGGAGAAGCTTGAGGAGATGCCTTATCAAAAATGGGCTTCAATGGATTCAACCTAAAAGGTAGAACTTAATTATATTTATAAACTTATATATATATATATAGATTAGTATTTTACTAAATAGTGTTTTCTTGAACTTCCTATCATCTAAATATCTTAAGTAATTTACACTTTTAAATATAGTCATTCCTGAAATAAATTGAAAACTAGAAATCTTAGACCTGATAACTAGATAATCTTATATCTATAAAGTTAATTTAATTACTTAGAAATATTTCTATTCAACTTTACTATAATATTATTTAAATTTAGTTCATAGTATATCTGAATTGAAAAATTATATTACGGAAATCATTATTTTTTATTTAGTATTAAAATTACTTGAGGACAAGTAATAATTAAGTTTGGGGGATTTTGATCACAGAAAAATATATTAAGAAATTCATATCTATTTTTGATGAAATTGCACTTTAAAGAAAGATATTTTCTTTATTTTATTGCAGGAACAAAGATTTATAAGTGATGGAAGCAAAAAACATGAAATGGAGCGAATTTAGATCAAAAAGGAAGAAATTCATGCAAAATGAACTAAGTCGCCGACGGCTAGATCGAGGCCGCCGACGGCGAGATCATGAGGATAACTTCTGAAGGAATTAGAACTACCTCGCCGACAGCGAGCCTAAGCCCGCCGACAGTGAGATTGTGCGGTTTGAGGACCTTCTAGAAGCCCGCTGACTGCGAGGTCGTTTCTCACCGACAGCGAGACAGTTCAAAATGCAAAAATACATTGAACCTGGACGCTTTTTGAAGAGGTGCTTAAGTACCCCTTTGACCCACTTTTAACATGTTTGCAATTTATGTTTATAACAACGGCACCAAAAACTTGATTCCGCTTTAATATATATATATATATATATATATAATTATATGATTGAATGTTTAATGTGGATTCTACGCAAGTATACGTATCGTATCAAGTAATACAGGGCTCTAGTGGAGTCCTAGTTATCGATCCCACAGGAAAGTTTTTAATGGATTTGTATCAGCTAAATTTAAAGGAATTACTTACTAATAAAGCAAACAAAATTTTAAAGTAACTAAAAGCAACTAAAGTAATCTAATGCTTGAGATAAAGTTGATTTAAATAATTTAGAAAAAGTATCATTCTCCTTGTTTTTTAGAAAATTAAGTGAATGATGAATTTAAATAGAATCTTTGAATTGTATTGTGACAAATAGGAGCATTCCTATTCTTTACCCTTTGGTCCAGGTGCAAAGAACATTGACTAATCCTATGTTTGATTACCGAATCTGCAGCTGAGTCGGGAGGATACTGGCTGCCACTTAGAGCTCCCACGTTCCCTCACCTAAGGGCTAACGTCTACACTTCAGCTCTCAAACAATAGGACCAAATTGAATATTTTAGTCTGTTACACTAAAATGTCCAATTCTACGTCTGATAATTAATATTTCTCTATTTATTTGCACCCTCCTTCCAAGGTTTTTGACTTCCCTGAATATTGGATGTAATTTTTACTATAGTTGATAATTCAACATATTTTAACAACTCAATTGGTCGATTTAAAGTAAATTAAGTTTTAAGTAAAAATTATCACAATTTATTTTAATGTATTAGGTACTTCTATTTAATTTCATCAATTCGCATAATTTTCATAAACAAGGATAAAGACTAAGAAAACTACTCAAAATGCATGGGAATAAAATAAAGCATGGATTTCATTTAAAGTTAACAACAACAATAAACAAAGATATTTATCTTAATTTCCTCCCAAAGCAGACTTCTTGAAGTTCCTTTGACTTTTCTTTCTAGTACAACAAACTTCTAAATATCACTCAAATAAACTAAAGAAACTCACTAATGATAAACAAACACACGTAAGACACCAAAAAGAGACTCAGACTCTCTAAAATAAACACACCTAGACACTAGAATTCGGCCTCTATTTATAGAGGTAGGCAAAGGTCCAGGGGGTGCTTAAACACCTCTTTAAAAAGTGTCCAGGTTCAAAGTATTTGTATTTTGAACTGTCTCGCCATCGGCGGGAAACGACCTCGCCGTCAGCGGGGCTTCTAAAAGGTCTTCAAACAACGCTATCTCGCTGTCGGCGGGCTCAGGCTCGCTGTCGGCGAGGTAGTTATAAATCCTTCAGAAATTTTCTTAATTCTCGCCGTCAACGGCCTCGATCTCGCCGTCGGCGACTTAGTTCAATTTGCATGAATTTCTTCCTTTTTGATCCAAATTCTCTCCATTTCATGTTTTTTGCTTCCATCACTTATAAATCTTCATTCCTGCAGTAAAATAAAGAAAATACATTTCTTTAAAGTGCAATTTCATAAAAAATAGATATGAATTTCTTAATGTATTTTTCTGTGATCAACCCTTGAACCTTTGCCTACCACTAAAAATTTAGGCCGAATTCTTGAGTCTTAGGTGTGTCTATTGTGTGTCATTAGTGTGTTTCTTCAGTCTATTTGTGTTTGAGTGCTAATTAGTGAGTTAGAAGTTTACTGTACTAGAAGGAAAAGTCAAAGGAACTTCAAGGAGTCTGCTTGGGGAGGAAATTAAGATAAGTACTTTTGTTTATTGTTGTTAACTTTAAATGAAATCCATGCTTTGTTTTATTCCCATGCATTCTGAGTAGTTTTCTTAGTCTTTCTCCTTATTTATGAAAATTATGAGAAATGATGAAATTAAATAGAAGTACCTAATATATTAAAATAAGTTGTGATAATTTTTACTTAAAACTTAATTTACTTTCAATCTGGCCAATTGATTTGTTAAAATATGTTGAATTATCAACTACAATAAAAATTACATCCAATATTTAGGGAAGTCAAAAACCTTGGAAGGAGGGTGCAAATAAATAGGTAAATATTATATATTAGATGTAGAATTGGACATTTTAGTGTGACAGACTAAAATATTCAATTTAGTCCTATTGTTTGAGAGCTGAACTGTAGATGTTAGCCCTCAGGTTAGGGGAACGTGGGAGCTCTGAAGTGGCAGCCAGTATCCTCCCAGCCTAGCCGCAGATTCAGTAATCAAACATAGGATTAGTCAATGTTCTTTGCACCTGGACCAAAGGGTAAAGAATAGGAATGCTCCTATTTGTCACAATACAATTCAAAAATTCTAATTAGAGTCATCATTCACTTAATTTTCTAAAAACAAGGAGAAGGATAATTTTTTTGAATTATTTAAATTAACTTTATTTCAAGCATTAGTTTACTTTAGTTGCTTTAGTTACTTTAAATTTCCGTTTACTATATTAGTTAGTAATTCCTTTAAAATTTAGCTGATACAATTCGGTTAAAAACTTCCCTGTGGGATCGATAACCAGGACTCCACTAGAGCCCTGTATTACTTGATTCGATACGTATACTTGCGTAGAATCCACATTAAACATTCCATCATAAAATCAAAAATATATATTAAAGCGGGATCAAGTTTTTGGTGCCGTTGCTATTAACATAATTTACAAACATATAAAAAGTGGGTCAGAAGACTAACCAAACCCAAGCCCATTAAGCCATGGACCAAAGGTCCCTCACTTAGGACCAATGGACCTCACCCTTTTCGCCTAGCCCATAACTCCCTTAACCCTCAAGTCAGCAACCCAATTAATGGCACTGAGCTCCCCTCTTGCCTCCCATCAGCCTGACGGCCACCTTTCATGTCCTTACCGGCCACCCTTGCCTCCGGAACAGTTAAGCCCAAACGCCTTAATGCCCCTCTAAACTCAAAATTGAGCTTTGTTAGTGAGGCATCCCCTCAGTGTTTGTCGATATATTTTTAGGTTGAGTGTTTAATTTAAATTTATATATATAATTTGGAAAATAGCATTTTAATTTTTTTTGAAAATAGTTTTGAGTTTGAAAATTTTAAAACATGAAGTCAAACTCATTTCATACCTCGAAAAGTTTATATAAATGAGCACCACATTATAAACTATGCATCTATTCCGATGAATAGACTCATTACTTGATAATGGGACTCGACTAAATAAACTAAAAGATTTGTGACATCCGTTTGGTCTGCGAACCAATTTATTTTCTGCAAAATTTTTCCTACTTAATATAAAGGAATTAAGCAGGGTTTATATTACCTGGGTTCTTAAAGTTCCCTATAAAGGTAAGCCCCTATAGTTAATTACATCTTAAATGACGAGAATCATTTAAGAAAAATCTTGATAATGATCAGTGCTTTTACTCTCAAGAATTTCAAAGTTTAAAGTTTCAAAGGATTGAATTTTGGAATTTTAAAAAGGATTGGATCAAATTTGGAACAATTTATTTTGGGAATTCAAAGGAAGAGAAGTAGGGGATGTCACAGACCCGAAGCGAACTTCGGTGACTTCCCAACTATCCTATTGTTTGGCTTCAATTTGAGAAAATTATTTAATGTTTTAATCTTGCCAATTTTAGTTAATTAGGACTTATATTTGTATGACATAATCACACAAATAGCCTCGAAGATGTGATGGTTTATGCCGTACCAAACGAATACCTCGGAGTCCTAAGACCGGTTAGGGCTTAATTTGCATAACATGATTATGCAAATGCCTAACGAAAAGGTTGAGGATTTATTTTGCACTAGGAAAACTACCTTGAAATCCTATGACTTTGTTATTTAATTCTAAGAAAAGGTTTTGCTGAAGTAGACACAAGTTTTGCTGATGAAGATGGTCGTGCTGCCCACTGTGTTCCAAGCTCCTTGTTGTTGCAGAAGTTTGGTTTTAGAAAGTGGCAATTAGGAGATGAGAGAAGTGTTTTGGTTTAGAGAGGTTCAAAATTGAGATGGCTTAATATTTTATTTAAAACAAATCTTAAAGTTAATTAAGCAGAACCGATTAAGATACCACAGTTCCGTCATCCCGGCACCGTTATTTTCATCAGATTCACTTAGTCCAAATGAATTTGTTAAACTCAACTGAATAAGTTTCACACTTTCATTTAGACCGTGGGAAATCTCGTTAGCAACATGTGGGTTACATCATCCGAGAGATTCCCGATCATCCAATGAGACGTTTTAATTTTAGTTATAATTGCAGTCTTATTTTTGTTGGTGATTAAACTTTGAGTTGTTTAAACATGTTGGGTTCAATCATTTTCATGTATTTATAAGTACAGGAAAGTAAGACATTTAATAAATTGATAAATGTAAATTGCAATAAACTTAAATGAGTATCTGGTGGGCATTCCCGTCATTTTCACCTGCACTTAAAACACATGTTAAGGCATTTATATAATTGCAAGAAAACACCTAGATAAAGCTAAGGGAAGGTTCTGGTGGTCTACAAAAATCCTAATCCTATTGCTAGTCAATTCCTATGACGTCTAGGTCCTTGTGTTTTAGTTAAGGATGATTTTCTTCACCAAAGAACAATGAAGTCTCACTGTTCTTTTAAAACATCCCATCAAGTTAGGGAAGTGCTCGGAATTGAATTCTGAATATCTTCCTAAACATTGTAAGGATTATTTTAAGTTCAGTTAGTTTCATTGTGGTGATGGATCAATCACGCAGACTACTCTTACTCAGTGAATTAGGATGTTTGA
The DNA here is from genome assembly GCA_022702705.1 of Papilionanthe hookeriana x Papilionanthe teres. Taxonomy (NCBI): domain Eukaryota; kingdom Viridiplantae; phylum Streptophyta; class Magnoliopsida; order Asparagales; family Orchidaceae; genus Papilionanthe; species Papilionanthe hookeriana x Papilionanthe teres. Next base: position 84,378,801 of record CM040424.1, read on the forward strand.
TTATCCTTGTGAGTAAAGTGACATTTTCATTTGATGCTTCATTTAAGAGTTATAATAATGAAAGCCTTTAGGGGAAAATTAATTCATTAAAGATTCAAACGTTCTTAGTTAAAGTTGGATTGATGATTTCAAGGTGATTTAGTTTAGTTATAATATTTTGATCAATTATTTTAAGTTTGGAATAGTGTTCAAGTTTTTCAATTCAATTAAGCTTTAGTATTTTGGAAAGTCTCAACTTTTTAAGCTCATTTTTGAATGTTTTAAACTGATTTAATTTCCTTTAATTATAATCTTGTGATTTATGAATTATGTCAAATTAACTTTAATGTTTTAAGCTTATTTTAATTTAAGTTTCAAACAACTTCAAGTTAATCTTAATGTTTTAGGGTATTTCAATTTATTTTTAACATTTTGAGCTTATTTTAATTTAAGTTTTAGACAATTTCAAATCAATTTCTTTTAATGTCTTTAGTGTAATCGTAAGATGTTCAAAATTATTCCTTTCTTAAAATATTAATTCTAATCATCATTTCAGAGTTCCATTAATTGATATTCAAATATTGTTTGATCAATTTATTGATTAAGGGTTCAATTTAAAGAATTAGAATTCTCTTGTGTTACATCCCTTAATCTCAATCATCCAAATTTTAATAAATCTTCCAAATTTCATATGATTTAATTAATGTTTCTTCTTTAATGTTTTAAGGTGGTTTAATGAGTTTTTACCACTTAAATCCCCTATGTTTCAATCATCCAAAGCAAAATTAGGGTCAAAGATTTACCCTTTCTTTGGTTAAATCTAAAGATTAATTAATGCTAAAATCTTTTAATTACTTCAATGCTCTCTTAAGCATATTCATCTCATAATTCATCAAATTAAGCTCAAATAAACTTGAGATTTTTATGTCACCTCACTCACATGTCAATTAAGACATTAGAGGAGAAAATGTGATTTTTCAATTTTTAATTTAATTAATATAATAATTTTAAGGAAAAATAAGGATTTTTAATGGAAATTTCATAGCATGATCAAGAGGAAGTTTCTGTCCTTAGGAAAATTATGGGAGATTCCTACTGACCAGAGGATCACTTGGACAAATTTTCGTAATTTTTTGAATTATATTTTATTTATTATAATTGTTTTAAGTATTGGAGTATTAATTAATTATAAAATAAATTTAGAGTGGAAAAATAAGTTTTATATTTTTCTTAAATCCCTCTGATCCCAAGGAGCTCAGAGAAATAAATTTTATATTTTTCTAATTTTTCTTTAAATTTTTAGAATTTAGTGAAAAGATTGGAAAATCAATTTTTAATATCAAAATTTACCCTAAGCCTTTAAAATTCAATATCTTTACTTGGAGACTTGGAAAAAATTTTAGTTGGTTCCTAAGTGGTTAGAGGACCAAATATGACATTTTTATGAATTTTAATATTTTTCTGATTTTTATGATTTTTTTAATTATTAAAATATCAAAAGAAAGGTTAAAAAAGAAATTTTTTAAAAAAATCCAATTTTAATCTTCTTAGACTCCTTTGATATCAGAGAGTCCTGAAAATCAATTTGGTGAATTTTTGAAATGTATTTTAAATTTTATGAATTTTTTAATTTCAAATTTGACTATGGCATTTAGAAAATCCATTTAATGGGTCAAAACATTTTCAATTCACTTCAAAATTTTTATGGGGGTTCTTACTATCCTAATGACAGTGAAGAGTTGGTTTTAGATCATTTTGATTTTTAATTTGCCTTAATTAATTCAAAGTTAGTTTTAGGTCAAGTGAACCATTAGGGTCATTTACAATGTTTTAATTCATGTGATAATTTTCTTGAGTTCCACTGGTCATAGGGAATATATTCTAATTTTCCTGGAATTTCCCAAACATTATACTAATTACTAGAATTAAAATACCAAAACATGCATAAAAACTTGAAAAATAGATAACTTACCATGGACATAGCCTCTGGCCTTGTAAAATTCAGTAAATGTTCCCAAGATCAGAGGCTATAAAAGCCCTATAGTCTCATGCCATAGTGAATTGTGTGTGTGAGTGGATAATTAAAACACTCAAATTAGTATAAAAATTATTAAAAATTAAATATTTAACCAAATGACTTGATTTCTTTTCCACATTATTCTCCTCTGTTCACTGAGGAAGAGAGTATTTTTATTTTAATTTTATGATTTTTCTACACAAAGATATACATTTTTTAAGTTCAGGGTATTTAAATAATTCAGAAAAGGGATTTTCCTACTTAAACCAGTCAGCGCTGACTGGATCCTGTGACGGATCGAAAGCACACGTGGCGCGGTTTGATTCGACACCACCATCTGACTCGGCAGCCACGCGTCCCACTGTTCACGTTTCATACCTCCATCCAGCTTGATCTTGGCCATCCATCCGATACACGTGCAATCCGACGGGATCCGTTCATCATCCCTGATGATGTGAGCCGAGAGTCATCCACCTTCTAGCCTTAAGATCTCACTCGATACACCACCAAATCGAGTGTGGTTTCTTCCTACACGCTCGTCTAGCCTAGGGGAGTCTATCCATATGGCTAATACGCATTCAAAACATGCAGAATAAAATAGAGAATCCATGAAAGCTCAGTAAGAAGAAGAGCTCAATACCTTTGCTCTGAGCAGTGAAGCTTCGATCAGAGATGCTTGGCACATTCATTGGAGTCCCAGGAGGTTACAGATTGAGGCTCGAGCGCTGGTGAAATGCCTAAGTATGACTTCGTCCAAGTCCCATCTCGAGCTCTGATCGATAGAAGAAATGGCTGGCCTGGTGAGGGGGCTTTCACTGGGGAACTTCTTCTCTTCCTCTGGTGAAGGTGTGAAAGAAGTTAATTTGGTTTCTGTGGAGATTTGGTGAGTGTCCTATTTCTGGCCTAATTTTGGACTGAGAAATTAAACTCAGCTAGTGGGGTTCAAGGCAGGAAAACAGTGGGGTTCTTCTTCTCTAGGCTGGGAGAGGCTATGGGAGTGAATTGGGGAGGTTTTTGTGAGAAAATTTTTCAACACCTCTCTCATGGCCAAGAGGTGGTGCTTATATGGCCAGGGCCATACAACAGGGCTTGGGTTCAATTGAAGGGTAAATTCCACTACTTAGGTGGAGGGCAGAGGAGCTCCAAGGTTTAACTTGGGTGAGGTGGCCAATTGGGTAAGTTTGGGTGAGTTTAGCCTAGTGGTGGCTCTCGATTTTGACTCCCTCTAGCGACTAGGCCGGCCAGCAAGGACATGGGAGCTGGCCCCTGAGGTCAGGTGAGTCAGGGAGAAGTTTAATGGTGATTAATAGTTGTGGGGATGTTTTGGGGTGAGGCAAAAGAGGATTTAACCACTTAAGGGAGGAAATCCCTTAAAATGGGGGACCCTTGGTCCATGGCTCACTTAGCTTGGGCTAGGTGGATCTAGGGTGGTTCCTAGGGTTCAAATGGTGGCTGTGGAAGAGTTGGTTTAGCCACATTTGGTTCAAATTAGTTTGGTTAGGTCATGGGTTCAATTTGGCTCACTTGGGTTTAGGTTGGGCTAACTTGGGTTTGGGTTTGATTTAGGTCCAAGTGTCTTGAGCAGCATTGTAGAAATGATTGCCATGAAGAACTTTAATCAAGACATGGAAAGGTTTTGAGTTCAATTGAAAGGTTAACTTGATGGATTTTGGGATTTTGGTTAATTTGGGCAAGGTTGGGTCAAGTTGGGTCCAAGTTGGTTCAAGGTGAGATTTAGACATAATTGAGAGTTTCAAATGGTTTATGGTAATGTTTGAAGAGTTCCCAACATCAATTGGAAAGAAATTTTAGGATTAGGTCAATCAATTTGGTAGATTTAGGGCATGGGTTCAAGTTAGGTCAAAATGGGATATTCTTGGGTTTCAAATGGATTTAGGTTAATCTTAGGCTTAAATTGGGACAATTGAAGGTTGCATGGGTTTCATGGGAATGTCATGGAAGGTTTAGGATTCAAAATTGGAAGGAAAATATTGACATTAGGCTGATTGGGAAATTTTGGATTAATTAGGCAAATTTGGGGGTTTTGGATTTCAAATGGAATTGAACTCAAATGTAAACAAATTTGGGCTAGGATTTGGTTTAAATTGGTATTGGGGATTTTGAATTAAAGTTTAGGATTGAAATTGTGCAAAATTGAGGTCAAATAGGTTGGTTTGGTTTGACATTGGGTCCATTTAGGTTAAAAATGGGTCAAATTGAGGATTTTGATAAAATTAGATCAAATTGGCAAAATTGGCCTATAGTGTAGTCGGACAAAATGAAATTTGGAATATTTGAGATTTTTGAAATTTTCTGGGATTTTTTGGAATTTTGGGCCAAAAGGGTATTTGGAGGTTATTTGGAGGGTATTGGGGTATTTTGGTGGATTTAAGAAGTGTGAATTGTTTCAAAATGATTTTTAGGATTTTTGAGAATTTTGGGTAATTTTTGGGAAATTTTGGAGGGTTTTGTGGTTGTAGGGGCAATTTGGGTAATTTTAGGTAGGTTTGAAGACTCAATGTCAAAACCAGGAATTTTGGCAAAAATGGTATTTGGTTGTGGTAGAGGGAGTGAAGAAGCTTAGAGTGAGCCATGGACCAAGCAGGTGTTCATTTTGAACATCTCATATGTTGTTCCTAACCCTCTTAGCCAAGGAGCTAGGGGTTTGGACTTAACTGCATGAGTGCTCCAATGAACCAGGAGTCAAGATTGGGTAGGTATGGTTTAGGGTTTAGGATGGGTGTGAGAGTGCAGTGTGTGTGCCAGCCAAACCTCACCAAGACCAGGCCACCCAGGGCAGTCATAAGGCCTGAACATCCTATAGGAATTCATCTTAGTTTTTCTGCACATTGGTCATAACCTTCCAAGTGACTTGGAGGTTGATGACCAAGACCAGGCCACCCAAGGTAGTCCTAAGGCTTGAACATCCTATAGAATTCATCTTTGTTTTTCTGCACATTGGTCCTAACCTTCCAAGTGACTTGGAGGTTGATGACCATCTATGTAGGGTTCTAAAGAGAATCAAGATTTAGTTTGAATTTCTAAAAGGTGGGTTCCATCTTTAGTCCTCTAGGATAGTCAAGGAGAAGTCCTATGGCTAGATCCTAATTACTAAGAGGAAAGAAAAGAACTTACCAAAAATGAGGTCAACAGTGATCAATGACACTGCTCAGCTCTCACCTTAAGCGGCTTAAGGCACCTAAATTAAAGCCCTGAGCTCCACTCATTGGCTGTGGCTATAAAAGTCATCATTCACAGCCAAGAGGGGGTGCTGAAATATTCTCAAGGAAACCCTGCCAAAACCTCGCCAGAGCTTCCCTGAGACCTCCTGAGTGGAAGCCCACCATCCTCAGCAATTGAACCCCACTTTCCAGAGCCAATTTCTCCACTGAAATTCCAGCCGAAACCAGGACACATTTCACCACAACTCCATAGTGCATCAAACTCAAATTAGTTGCTTCCACACATTCACAAAACTAAAAAAAGAAGATCCTCCATCAAAGCCCCATTACAGAGAGCCTCTGCACCAGACTTAAATCAACACCTGAAATCGGCTTTGGTAGAATTCAGGTCTAGAAATTTCACCACAACAAAAAACTTCATTTGGAGGTTCGTTGGGACCAATCGAAGCTGCCACAACCATCTAATTGAGGCCTCCCCTCTCAAACAAAGGTATTGAACCTCAACTTCCTCGTGAGCTTATTTTGATTCTCCATGCACATTGGGTCAATTTAAGGCTAGGTTAGCTGTATAGATAGGTTCATCTAGGTCAGATGAAGCTTTAGGAACAAACCCCATGCAATTTAGTTGAGACTAGCTTGAGTTCTTAAGGATAGAAGGTAGACGGCTCTCGGGATGAACTAGTCGAAGACGATGAAGGAGCATCGTTGGATCAAGATTGTAATGGACGGATGGCTGACATTGCACCAGACAATACACTGAGACATAAAGCGCGGAGCTGAGTCAGAAGGTGGCGACGAATCAAGGAGCGCTGCTTGGTCTTTTGAAGCCGCATTGGATCCAGTCAGTGATCCACTAAAAATTTGATAACTTTTTACTATCCATTTCATACCTGTTTTTGATGATATTGCACTTTATAGGAAGGTATTTTTCATGATTACATGCATGTATAATGATTTTAGGTCTTTGAAGTAAAAGGAAGCAAGCAAATTTGGAGCAAAAAGGAGCAAAAGTGCATTTTATAACGCTGAAAGGCACTGTCACTAGTGCTAGATGTCGGCATATTTTTAGGTTGTGTGTTTTATTTTGAAAAGGGGTCTCCTAACAGAAGTTGTTGGTGAATTTTTAATTTAGTTTAAATAAATAATTTGAAAAGTAATATTTGATTTTGAAAATAATTTCAAATTTGAAGATTTTAAGATATGAAATCAAACTAATCTCACATCCCAAATAGTTTATATAAACGAGCACCGCACCACAAACTGTGTATCCAACCCTAAGGATATACACACTGCTTAATGGTGGGGCTCGATTAAATAAACTAGAAAATTTGTGACATCCGTTTGGTCTGCGAACCAATTTTATAAGCCGACAAATTCCTCTGCTTAATATGAAAGCATTAAACAGGGTTTATATTATACGGGTTCTTTAAAATTCCCTATAAGGGCAAGCCCTCATAGTTAATTACATCTTAAGTGACGGGAATCACCTAAGAAAACTCTCGATAATAATCAATAATTCTGCTCTCAAGGATTTCAAATTTTAGGTTTTCAAGGGATTGAATTTTGGAATTTCGATAGGGAATGGATCAAATTTGGAACATTTTATTTTGGGAATTCAAAGGAAGAAAAGTAGGAGAAATTACAGATTCGAAGCGAACTTCGGTAATTTCACGACTATCCTATTGTTTGGCTTGAATTTAGGAAAGTCCTAATATTTATTTAACATTTCAGTCTTGCCAATTTTAATTAATTAGGGCTTATATTTATATGATAGAATCATACGAAACGACCTCGAAGATGTGAGGGTTTATGTCGTATCAGACGACTACCTCGGAATCCTAGGACCGGTTAGGGCTCAAGTTGCAATGCAAATGCCTAACGAAGAGTTGAGGATTTATGTTGCACTAGGCAAACTACCTCGAAATCCTATGGCTTTGTTATTTAATTCTAGGAAAGTTTTGCTGAAGTGGACCCGAGTTTTGCTGGTGACGATAGCCGTGCTGCCCACCATGCTCCAAGCTTCTTGTTATTGCAGAGGTTTAGTTTTAGAAGTCATAAATCGGGGGATGAGAAGAGTGTTTTGGTTTAGAGAAAATCTTAATTTCCTAGTGTTTTCAATATTTTAATTAAAACAAATCTTAAAGTTGATTATAACGACACCGGTTAAGATCTCACGGTTCCATCCTTCCGGCATCATTATTTTTATCGGATTCACTTAGTCCAGATGAATTTGCTAAACTCAACTGAATGAGTTCCACACTTTCATTTAGACCGTAGGAAATCCCGTTAGCAACACGTAGGTTACATCATCCGATGTATTCCCGATCATCCAACGGGACGTTTTAATTTAGTTGTAATTGTAGTTTTGTGTTACGTTTGTGATTAAATTTTGAGTTGTTTTATATTTTGAAATATTGTGGCGGTGAATTTTATCTTGCAATAACTTTTAACTTAGTTTTGGTTTCAGTTTTAGGGACTATCCTAAAGGTGTGGGTTTTCATGCAACAATTGTTTATCATGCAAGAAAAATAAGTGCAATGCGGTTAAATAAATTGCAATAATGTAAATTGCAAGAAAGTAAATTGCAATAAAATAAAAGTGTACCTGGAGGGTCTTCCCCTCATCCCAAGCTGCACTTAAAACACAATTAGAATATTTAAGCAAGTTCCTAGGTAAAGCTAAGGGAAGGGTTATGGTTTTCTACCAAATTCCTAATCCTATAGCTAGTCATTTCCTATGACGTCTAGGTTCCTTGTGTTTTTGTTTGAAAGACGATTTTCTTCATCAAAGAACAATTGAATTCGATTGTTCCTATGAACATCCTATCATATCGAGGAAGTGCTTTAGGCAAATCTTAAACATCTTTTCAATATTTCTAGGATTGTTTTAAGTCGAATGAATGCGATTACACAAATGAATTAACCGTCCGAGGTTTAGTTAAGTTTTGTTATTATCTTACTCGGTGAACTAGGATATTTGAATGTCCTATAAGTGAAGTAACATTTCATTTAATATTACGTTTAGGAGTTATGATAACTAAAGCTTTCGAGGGTAAATTGGTGTTCAAATGGTTTATGATTTAGTTTAATTTCAATTAATGGGTTTAAATTTGGAATAGTGTTCAAGTTGTTTTATATTTATTTTGAATTCTTTATGTCTTTGGTGATGTTATATTTAATTTAATTTAATTTAATTTAATTTAATTTAATTTAATTTTAATTTAATTTAATTCAATTTGATTCAATTTAATTCAATTTAATTTGATTTGATGTTAAATTAATTTTAATTTGATTTAATTTCCTTTAATTTAATTTAATTTGATTTTAATTTAATTATTCTTAATTTAATTTAATTTAAATTTGATTTTTTTTATTTAATTTAATTTAATTTAATCTTTAATTTAATTCGACTTTTAATTTTAATTTAATTTAATTTAATTTAATTCAATTAATCTTTAATTTAATTTAATTTGATTTAATTTAATTTAATTCAATTTAATTTACTTAATTTAATTTAATTTTTATTTTAATTTTATTTTTAATTTTTATTGAAATTTTAAAAGAGTTTAACAATTTAACTTTAGTTTAATTGTTAAGTCTTTTAATATTTTACATTTGAATTATCATTTTAATTAAGAATTAAATATTAATGAGATAATTAATTTAGGGATTTTTAAATTAAAGAATAAATCTCTTCCTAATAATATCCCTATTTTAATAATTCCAATTTTATTATTCTTCCAAATTTAATCAATTATTTAATTAAGGTTTAATTATTTTAAATTGCTTAATGGATTTCTACCCTTTAATTATTTAAGTTTCAATCATCCAAATCAGATTAGGATCAAATATTTTACTTGTTAATTTTTTATTAAACCTAAAGTTTTAATTAAGGATTAAAATTTTAATTACCACTTTACCCTTTAAGCTTAATAATTTCATAACTCACTAAATTGAGCTCAAATGAACTTGAAATTTTTATGTGACTTCACTCATATGTCAATAAAGATATGAGAGGAGAAAATGTAATTTTTCTGTATTTAATTTATTTATATAATTATTTTTGGTAGAAAATAGAGATTTCCAAGAAAAATTTAATAACATGACCAAAGTAAAGTTTCTGTCCTTAAGAAAATTAGGGGACATTCCTAATGACCAGAGGACCACTTGGACCAATTTTGGTGATTTTTTGAATTATATTTTTTTTATTATGATTATTTTAAGTTTTGGAGTGTTAATTAATTTAAAAAATAAAATGAATGTTGAAAATTGAATTTTATATTTTCTAAAAATCTCTCTGATATCAAGGAAACCAGAGAATCAATTTTTGAAATTTTTTGATTTTTCTATGATTTATTATAATTATTTTGGTAAAAATGCTAGAAAATACATTTTTTTTAATTTTAAAATTACCCTAGGGCTTTAAAATTTAATATCTTGTTAAATAGACCTAAGAAAAATATGGGTTTTGTTCCTAAGTGATTAAAATTCAAAATGTGACATTTTGGTGAATTTTATTATTTTTGTGATTTTTATTATTTTTTAATTATTAAAAATATTAAAATAACATTAAAAATCAACTTTTTTAAAAAAATTGAAATTTTAATTTTCTTAAATTCCTCTAATATCAGAGAGGCTCCAAAACCAATTTGGTGAATTTTTGAAAGATATTTTGAAAGTTATGAATTTTTAAAGTTCAAATTGACTAAATGGCTTAATCAACCCATTTAGTATGGCTAACCAAGTCCAATTGACCTCAAATTTTTATGGTGGGTTCCTCTGATCCTAAAGGTCAATGGAGAATTGATTTCAAGTCAATTTGATGTATGGTTAGCTCCAATTAATTAGGGATCTATTTTGGGTGTTTAAGCCAATTAGGGTTATTTTAAATAAACTAACTCAAAACCTATTTTTCTAGGGTCCTGCGGTCATAAAGAACATCACCAAATTTTCCTAGAATTTATTTCACAACATGCTAATTATTGGAATTAAAATACTCAAAACAGTAACATGAATTTGAAAAATCAATAACTTCTCATAGGGATGGCCTCGACTTTGGAAAATTCGGGGAATGTTCCCAAATTGAGAGGCTTCAAAAGCCACTATGGTCTCATACCATGGTGAATTTCCTATATGCATGGATAATTAAAAGAATGCAAACGAGTAAATAAATTATTAAAAATAAAATACTTGATGAAATTAAATGATTTCTTTTCCACATTATTCTCCTCTATTCACTAAGCGAAGGGCATTTTTATTTTATTTTTATGATTTTCCTACACAAAGTTATGAATTTTCCAAGTTTAGGGAATTAAATAAATAGAAAATATCCCTAATTTTCTATTTATCCGAGTCGGCGCCGCGTCATCCTCGGCATCTCCGAACGGCCACGCGGCGCGCTCCCATTCGACGCCGCCGCTTGAGTCAGCAGCCCGGGCCCCGCGGTTCACGTACCATCTCCTGGTCCGACGCCATCTGAGCCGTCCGTCCGCGCGTGTATTAAATGGATGGCATCCGTTCATCGTCCCCGAGCGTCCTCACCCAAGAGCCGTCCACACTAAATCCCTAATATCTCACTCGATACTCGATGGATTTTCGTGTTCTTATGCTCTATGGATTCGTCTTGAGAAGACGAACACATCCATATGGTTTATGTGGGATGAAATTTACGCAATAAAAATGGAGAATGTTCAGAAGCTCGGGAAGAAGAGTGAGGCCATACCTTTGCTCAGAGAAGTGTGGCTTCTATCTGAGGGTTATTTCACCTTCGATTGGATCACGGCAAGCTCCGGATGAAGTCTCCTGGTCCAGTGAATTGCACAGGTAGGGTTTCGACCACAGTAGATCACAAAGCTTGGAGAGTCGGAGCAAGCTGGGTGGCATGAAGATGGGGCTTTTCGTTGGTGGACACCTTCTCTTGGTGCGAGTGAAGGTGTAGAACCAATCGATTTGGGAATTGGCTCACTGTGGAGAAGTGTCCTGGTTTTGGGCTTGGATTTCGACTGCGAAATTGAGCTCGCGAGAGAAGAAATGGCGGGGGATTTCGGTTGGGATCAAGTGCTCTGTGTATGGGGAGTAGTACGGAACAATTTTGGCGAAGTTTCCTTAAGGTTTGTTTCAGCACCTCTCATGGCCGAGAGGAGTGGTGTTTAAATAGGAGAGGGTGGAGGGCCTCCGGGGAGAGTTAGGGCTTGGGATCGGTTGCTTAGGTCGAGGGCGGAACAGCCCACAATGGCCATTGGGGATGGGGCAGCTCAGCAAGGGAGAATTCCAAAGGTTGCTCACATGTGAGCTCTCGGCCATGGTGTTTTCCGGCGGCCTGGTGGCCGGCCGGCCAGGCATGGGTCACCCTCAAGGTCAGGTGGGTCAGGGCTGGGACTTGTTGCAAGCAATTGGCAATTGTCATGTGTAAAGGCTTTGATCCAAAGTAGAATGGGGCATGGCTAGTTTTGAGTCTAAATGGGTCAATCCACCCATTTGGGCTTGGTGCACCCCTCAAGGTGGCTCTGGATGTTGTGGGAGATCAATGGGATCAGCTGGTTTGGCAAGGAGAAGTCTCCATCCAAATATATTTGGATTAAATTTAAGTTTAGGTGAAACATGATTAAGGCTAATGAGCTTTAGGGATTAAGGAAAGCCCTCCCTATTCTTACCCAATATGGCATGGTGGAGTGTCCAAGGCTCTCATGGCTCACATGTGGCTCATGCATGGCTTCATGGCTCACCTTTGGCTTGGAAAAAGTTTGGTCAATTTCATGAAAATGGATTTTAGGAATTTTTGGTAATTTGATGGAAATTTGTATGAAAGTTGATTTGGAATGATTTGATGATGAATTTAGGACTTAGGTATTGAGTTTAATTGAAATTATGATGAGGGGAAATGTCATATGGGCTTTGAGACCAATTTTGGGCATTTGGATGTGGTAAAAGATGGGCTTTTAAAATGGTTTAAGGAATGGGCCTTTAAGTTTAAAAATGAATTTATGGATGGGAATTTTGTAAAGAGGTTGGGCCAAATAATTGTTGGTTTTAGCTCATGGATGTATCATGAGTGACTTGAAGCAAATTGGGGGTGATTTGGGTTTGAATTGGGTTAAATTTGTGCTCTTTTTGGTGAATGGGCCAATATGGGTCCAAGTGGACCAAGTTGGGACAATGTTGGGCTAGGGTTGAAATTGATGTAAAATTAATATTGAGAAATGTTTATGGGAGTGTTTCAAAGAGGTTTTGACTTTGGTTGAGCTTTGATTTTGGGGTTTGGGCTCATTTGGGTTAGGTTTGGGTTTAGGTCAAAATTGGGCCTTTTAGCTTTGGGTTGAATTTGAGTGGGGTTTGGGTCTAAATTTTGGGCAAATCATGTTATTTTTTTGCTTGTGGGGATGCTAAGGAAGATTTAGAGAAGATTTGGGGTTAATTGGAGTTGAATTGGGTGAGTTTGGGTTAGGTTTGGGTCATGGGTCCAAATTGGGCTTTAAGGCCAAAAGTGAAATTGGATCCAAATGTCAATCAAATTGGACTTAGATTTGGTCTAGATTGGTGTTGGGAATGTTGAATTGAAGTTTAGAATTGAATTGGACCAGAATTTGGGTCAATTGGATAGGTTTAGTTTGACATTGGGTTCACTTAGGGTTAAAATGGGTCAAATTGGGGGTTTTGACAAAAGTAGGGTAAATTGACAAAATTATCCCATGGTGTAGTTGAACAAAATGAAATTGGGAATATTTTGGATTTTCTGGAATTTTCTGGGAATTTTCTGAATTTTTGGATTTTTGGGTCAAGAAGGGTATTTTGGGTATTTGAAGGGTATTGGGAGGTATTTTTGGAATTTTTGGTATTTTTGGGTATGGATGATCAATTTGAGTGATGTGGAAATGTTTGTTATTGATTTTGGGGAATTTTGGGTGATTTGGAAATTTTGAAGAATTTGGGTAATTTCAAGGGCTTTGGGTAGGTTAGGCGGGTGTAGGGTCCCGGGGGTCAAAAATTAAAAATTTAGAAAATTAAAGATTGGGTAAGTTTGAGTGGAATGAAATCATTTTGGTTGAGCCATGAAGCCACATCAAGCCCAAATGAGCCATGAAGGGGCTCATTATGGCTCATTTGAGGCATTCACTATGTTGTTCCTAACCCTCTTAGCCAAGGGCTTAGGGGTTAAGGACCAACCATGTGAATCACCTACATGAGTCAGGAGGTCAAGTTAGGTATGGGTGTGGTTTTAGGAGGTGTGTGAAAGTGTAGTGTATAAGTGTAGTGTGTGTGTAAGTTAGCCCCTTCACTGAGACCGAGGCCACCTGAGGCGATCTTAAGGCCGAAGAGTCTCATAGGAACTCATCCTTTAAACTTCCACATTTGATTTCAACCCTCTAGGTGATTAGGGGTCTACGGTCGAGTTTGTGGAGTTTGCGAGAGAGTTAAGAAGTGGTTTGAAATTCTAGATGGTGGATCCCAACTCTAGTCCTCTAAGATAGTCAAAGGAAAAGCCTAAGGCTAGATCCTAAGTACTAAAAAGAAGAAGAGAAGACCTCATCAAAAATGAGGTCAACACTAGACCGCGCCAATTTACAAAGACTTTGAACTAGAAGGTGGAAAATAGCGCCGGACGGTGCCCTAACCTGCGCCGAACCGCACCCTATCCCGATTTCAGACTAGATTCAATGAATTTGTCTGGATTTTGGAAGGATGCTTGAAGAAACTCTTGGGAAATTAGTTATGGCCAGATTTAAACTATTTTAGGGGGAGAATTAGTGAGGAGAAGGGGGTTGGAAAGTGTTGAGAGTGTGAGGGAGTGAAGAGTGAGTGTGTCTTTTCAATTTGTTTAGAAAATCTAGGTTTTGTGTGTTCTCTTCTAAGGAGTGTAAGAGGAGAGGGAAAGTGAGAGATTTCTTCTTCCTTACTTATCTGAAGAGGAAATTGTGTGTTATTGTGAAGAAAGAAGAGGAGGCTTGGGAAAAAAGGTTTAAGATAAGTTGTCTTTTCTTTACTTTGTTTGTATGACGTTGCTTTTATATATAAAATCCATATTTTGTCATCATGTCCTTATGAGTCTTGAGTAGATTTCTTTGTCTTCCTCCATTTTATGTGTGTGTTGATGTTGTGATATGGAAATGATGTGTGAATTTATTATGAAAAATAGTAATGACCTTTTCACTTTGAACTTCATTTACTTTTTGATCTGGCCAATAGAATTGTTAAAACTTGTTGGGAATCATATGTTCTGAAAGGATTATGAGTTCCACAATAAAGTTGAAGGTCACATTTAATGCCCATGAGTGAGTGATGTAGTTCATGGTGGTTGAGTGCAAATAAATAGGGAAATATACTTTAATGGGCGTAGAATTGGAGATTTCAAAGTGACAGACTGAAATCCCCAATTTGGTCCTATGATTTGGAAACTAAAGCGAGAGTTAGCATTTAAGGGAAGGGAAGTGGGAGCTCTGGAGTGAGAGCCAGTATTCTCCCAGCCTAACCACAGATTAAGGGACTGAACTTAGGATTAGCCAATGTTCTTTATGCGTTTGGAAAATGGTAAAGAATATGAATGCTCCTATTTGGCACAATACATTTGCATCACTGATCTACATCACAATAATCATCATATTATTATTGGAGAGGAGGAATATTCTTTTTTACAACTGAACTTTGTTATAAATTTAGCATTGCATTAGTTTAACTTGCTAGAAGTTAGAGAGTACTTTGGTAGAATTAGTAACTACAACTTTTCATTTATGGTTGAATATTAGTAATTACTTGCAATTGTGCTGTGATTCGAGAAATGATTTCTGTGCTACATTATAAAATTAATTGCCTCTCTGTGGGATCGATATTTAGGACTCCATTAGAGCCCTGTATTACTTGAGCGATATGTAAACTTGCATTTAATTTTGTGACTCAATCAAAAACTAAATCAATATATGTAAATCTGAGTTCATAAATTTTGGCAATTTAAAAAAGTCGCACCAGTCTGCGCCGCGTGTTTATGTGAGAAAATATGGAATTTTTTATTTATTTAAATTTAGTTAACTTTAAAAATCCATACTTGGTGTAGAAAAATCATAAAAATAAAAGAAAATTACTATAATGCTCCATGAACAGAGGAGAACAATGTGGAAATGGTTTGAGGTTTATTTGATGCATATTTTATTTTTAATTAGTTAAATACAGAATGAAGTATTTTAATTCTCTATTGGCTTAGACATTTTACCATGGCATGAAATTTAGAGGTTTTGATCTCTCTGCCATGGGTGATCTCCCCTCATTTTTCCAAGGCCAGGGGACATCTCTATGAAAAGATCCCTATTTTTCAAAATATTGTGTCTGTTTTGGTATAATAATTATAATAATTAAAAAATTGATAAAAAATGTAAGATAAATTTTGGTAGGTTACTTATGACTAGAGGACCCTAGGAAAAATTTGAATTGAGCTAAACCTTTAAGAATGCACCTAATTGTCATTTTAACCTAAAACTAAGGTGGAATAAATTTGAACAAACTAAATATATAAATGACTCATGTTGACCTCATTTTTTGTGAGGTCTTTTTCTCTCCTTAGTGCTTAGGATCTAGCCATAGGACTTCTCCTTGACAATCCTAGAAGACTAGAAATGGTACCCACCACTTAGATATTCAAACCCTTCTTAACTCTCTTCAAACCCCACATGTTTGATTGTAAATCCCCTAGGCCACTTGGAGGGTTAAAATCAATATGTGGAGGTTTAAAGGATGAGTTTCCTATAGGACTCTTTGGTTAGGAACCCTGGGTGACTTGGTCTGGTGATGGTTCAGCTTGCACACACTACACTCTCACACATATTCTAAACTCTAAAACCACTCTTACCCAACTTGGCTTCCTGACTCATGTAGAAAACTCATATGGATGGACCTCAACCCCTAAGCCCCTGGCTAAGAGGTTAGGAACAACATATTGAGTGCCTAAAAAGAGTCCTCTCATGGTTCTTATGAGCTTAAAATAGCTTCATGGCTCAACTAAAATGATTTTATTTTACTCACACATAATCAATCTTCATTTTTCCCAAATTTCACTTTTTGACCCCCAGGGCCCTAAACCCACCAAACCTACCAAATACCCTTGAAATTGCCCAAAATTCTCAAAGATTGCCCAAATCACCAAAATTCCTCAAAATCAATCCTAAACACTCCCCACCACTTAAATTGATCATCCATGGCCAAATATACAAAATTTTCAAAAATAACCTCTAATAACCTCCAAATACCCAAAATACTCTTTTTGGCTAAAAAATCCAAAAATTCCAAAAATTCTCAAAAAAATTCTAAAAACTCCCAAATATTCCCAATTTCATTTTGTTCAACTGCCACATGCCCCAGTTTTGTCAATTTAACCCAATTTGATCAAAAGTCCCAGATTAGCCCTTGAGGCCCAAAATTGACCAAGTGACCCAATCAATCCCAAATTCAACCCAAATGTCACCCAATTTTCCCCAAATTTGTTTTTAAATTTTCATAACATCCCCACAAACAAAACTCTAACTTAATTTACCCAATATTTGGACACAAACATCACCGAAGCCTAACTCAAACCAAAGTTCCCCAAATTGGCCTAAACCAACCATAAACCCAAACAAACCCAAACCCCATAATTAAGATCCAACCAAAATTTAAAACTCATTTTCACACCTCCATAAGCATTTTACAACATTAATTTCATATCAAAATCAACATTAGCCCAACCTTAGCCCAAGTTAGCCCAATTTGACCCACTTTGACCCTATTATTAAAAGACCCAAATTAAAACCCAATTCAACTCCAAATTACCCCAAACTTATTCCAAATCATTCATGGAACATTCCTAAACCAAATGAAACATTTATTTGGCATTATATTTTACAAAATTTTCGTCCAAAAATTTATTCTAAAACCTAAAAAACCCACTTCCTTAAAGCATTTTTAAAAGCTCATTTTCACTAAATTTAAAAAGCCCAAAATTGGCTCTAAAGCCCACATGACATTTCTTTCCATCATTCATTTAATAAAATCATTCCCTAAGTTTAATTTCATCATTTAATCAAACCAAATATGGCCTCATGAAAATTTTCCATCAAAATACCTAAAAATTCAAAAAACTCTTTTTCATGAAATTAACCAAGCCATTCCCAAGCCACATGGAGCCATGAAGCCATGGACAAGCCATATGCAAGCCATGGGAGTCACTTTACACATCACCATGTCATTTATGGCAAAAGGAGGGAGTCCTTTAATGATTCCCTTAAGGGTGATTAAGCCTTTTCATGACTCTTCTAAATCTTGATTAAACCTAAATGTACTTAGATGGTACTTCTCCCCACTTAGCTAGCTGACTTACCTGACCCCCACAGCACCCAAGGTCCCCTTGGTGGGTGCATCAAACCCTAATCCATGACTTGGACCCATTTGAACCCAAAATTAGCCCTCCCCCCATTCCATTTAAATCAACTCCTTTACACATGTCCAAAGCCAATTGAACTCACCAAACCCCAGCCCTGACCTCACCGGTCGAAGATGGTGACCCATGTCCGCGAGGCCGACCACACGGGTCGCCGGAAAACACCACACACGAGAGCTCCATGTGAGCCAAAAATTCAAAACTCCCTTGCTGAGTTGTCCCATGACCAGTGGACACCATGGCCCTTCTTCCCTTGACCTAAGCAGCTGATCCCAGCCCCTGGCTTGCCCTGATAAGCCCTCCAGCCATGGTTATTTAAACACCACCAACCCACGGCCAAAAGGCATGATGAACAAAAACCTTTCCAAAATTACTCCACACTCTTCTCCTAGCCCAGAGAAGTTGAACCCCACTGTTTTCCTGCCCTAATTCCCACTGGTTGAGCCCAATTTCAGAGCTCAAGCTTAGGTCTGAAACCAGGACATCCCTTAAACCTCCACCAAAATCAAATTAAACTCATCCACACCTCCAACAGATCAAGGGAAGAAGTTTCCCAGTGGAAGCCCCCTCACCAGGTCACCCATTTGTCTTTGGAGACCAAAGCTTGAAATCGGGCTTGGTGGAAATCATACTTAGGCATTTCACCACAACTCCAAGCTTCATCCTTAGCTTCCCTGGACTCCAACAAACGTGCCAATCCCCTCTAATTGAAGCTTCACTTCTCAGAGTCAAGGTGTTGACCTCTTCTTCCTCCCGAGCTTCTATGAATTCTCTATTCTATTGGGCTTGATTTCAATGCATCATAGTTGTATGGATATATTCATCTAGTCTAGATGCATCGATAGAGACCAACCACGCATGATTTGGTTGAGTATCGAGCAAGATCTTAGGTATGGAAGGTGAACTGTTCTCGGGTTAGGACGCCTGGGGACGATGAACGGATGTCGTCCATTCGCGCGTGTATTGGATTGTCGGCTAGGATCTCATTGGACGGAGGCATAGAACGGAACCGCGGGACGCGTGGCTGCTGAGTCGGATGGCAACGCCAAATGAAATTTTGCCGCGTGTGGTTTCGACCCGGACGAGGATGACGCGGTGCTGACTGGTTTAAGTAGATAAATAGGATTTTCCTGAATTTATTAAATAGCCAGAACTTCAAAAATTCATATCTTTGCATAGAAAAATCATAAAAAAAAATACCCACTTACTCAGTGAACAGAAAAAAATAATTTGAAAAAAGAAATAAGTTAATTTGTTCAGTCTTTGATTTTTAATGATTTAAATACCCCATGTGATGTTTTAATTCTCCATTTGCATAAACAGTTCATCATGGCATGAGACCATAGGGCTTTTGTGGCGTCTTTTCTTGGGAACATTCCTTGAAATTTTGAAGACTAGAGGCCATCTCTATGAAAAGTTATCTAATTTTCAAGTTTATGTGTCTGTTTTGGTATTTTAATTATAATAATTAGCATATTGCTTACAAAATTCTAGAAAAATTAGGGGAGATATCTCTAGACCAGAGGACGCTAGGAAAATTATGGTTTAATTTAATTGCTTAAAAATAACCCTAATTAGCCTAAATACTTAAAATTGAACTTTAATTAATTAGGGGTAATCACACATCAAAATCACTTGAAAACAATTCTCCATTATCACTTAGGATACAGAGAACCTCACATAAAAATTTCAAGTCAATTGGAAATAATTTAACTCATTAAATGAATTAATTAAGTGACATAGCTATTTTGAAAATTAAAAATTCATAAAATCCAAAATACATTTAAAAAATTCACCAAATTAATTTTGGTAGTTCTCTGTGATCAGAGGAGTCCAAGAAAAATAAAATTGCATTTTTCATAAAAAATTGATTTTTAATCATTTTTAAATATTTAATAATTTAAAAGTATAAAAAACCACAAAAATGTAAAAATTTACTAAAACATCACATTTGGTCTCCTAATCACTTAGAAATCAACCAAATATTTTTCCTAAGTCTCTAAATTAAGATATTAATTTTTAAAGGCCTAGGGTAATTTTTAACATTTTAATTAATACCTTAAAATTTGAAATAATTATATTAAATAAAATACAATTCAAAATATTACCAAAATTAGTCCAAGTGGTCCTCTTGTCGGTAGGAACATCCCATAATTTTTCTAAGGACAGAAACCTTACATTAGTCAATGTTGTTGAATTTTCTTTGAAAACCCTTATTTTCCAAAAAATAATTATATAAATTAAATTAAAAATGGAAAAATCAGTTTTTCTCCTTTAATGTCTTAATTGACATGTGAGTGAGGTGACATAAAAAATTTAAGTTAATTTGAGCTCAATTTAGTGAGTTATGAAATGAATATGCTTAAGAGGGCATAAAAGTAATTAAGGATTTTTAACCCTACTTAATACCTTAGGTCTAATCAAAGGGAGGGTAAAGTATATGATCTTAATTTTCTCTTGGATGATTGAAACTTAGGGAATTAAGAGGTAGAAACCCATTAATCATTTTAATACATCAAAATGGAACCTTAATTAATTAAATCATTTAAATTTTGGAAGAATAATTAAAATTAGGATTATTAAGATTAGGGATATGACTTAAGAAGGTATCATTTCTTTAATCTAAAATCCATAAATGGATCAATTCAATAATACACAATTCTTAATTAATTCTAAAGAGTGATGATATAAATTAATAATAATAGAAAAAAAGAAATAATCCTTAATTAAATAAAAGCTTAAAACATTAAATGATTTAATAATCAAATTAAAATAAATTTAAAACATTAAAACTAATTTGAAATCACTTGGAAATAAACTTAAAACAAATTTGAGACATTCGAGACAATTCATAATTAAAATGTGAAAATAAAAACAATTAAAATTAACCTAAAATACTATGATTAAATTAAATCAAATATGAATCATTAAAATTTAATGAAATTAAATAATTTAAACACCTCTTTCAACTTAAATAATTTGAAACATCAAAGACTAACCTGGAACAATTCATGACTAAAGCATCATAAATTAAAAATTAAATCAGTTTAAGACAATAAAATTAATTTAAAACATTAAGATCATTTAAAATATAAAGAGTTAATTGAATTAAACAACTTGAATACTATTCCAACTTAAAATGGTTTAAAACACCTAAAAAGATCAAATAAAGCTTTATAATTAAATAAAATCACTTTAAATCTCCAACTCAAATTTCAATTAAGAATGGCTAAATCCTTTAACTAATCTTCCCCTAAAGGTTTTCACCTTTATAACTCTCAAATGGATTGCCAAGTGAAATGTCACTTAACTCATCGGATAATCAAATGTCTAAATTCACTGAGCAAGAAACAAAACTTAACTAAATTCTTGGATGACCAAATCACCTGTACAATGAAATTCATTTGGACTCGATATATTCCCAGAAACATTGAAAACATGTTTAGGACCTGTCCTAAACACTTTCTCAATATGATGTGATGTTTTAGAAGAACAATTGAATTTAATTGTTCTTTGGTGAAGAAAATCATCCTTAACAAAACACAAGAACCTAGATGTCATAGGGATTGACAAGCAATAGGATTAGGATTTTGGTAGACAACCAGAACCTTCTCTTAGCTTTACCTAGGTATTTCCTGCAAATATATAAATGCTCTGATATGTGTTTTAAGTGCAGCTGGGAATAACGAGAAGACCCTTCAGGTACGCTTTTACTTTATTGCAATTTATTTACCTGCACTGTACTTTACTTCTCTTGCATGATAAACAACAATGTCACCCTGCATGAAAACTGAAACTTTTAGGACAGCCACAAAACTGAAACCCAAAACTAAATTAAAATCAACACAAGATAAAATTCACCGCCACAACATTCAAAATATAAAACAACTCAAAGTTTAATCACAAACATAACAATAAAACTACAACTACAACTAAATTAAAATGTCTCGTTGGATGATCAGGAATCCCTCGGATGATGTAACCCACGTGTTGCTAACGAGATTTCCCACGGTCTAAATGAATGCGTGGAACTCATTCAGTTGAGTTTAGCAAATTCATCTGGACTAAGTGAATTCGATGAATATAACGGTGCCAGGATGACGGAACCGTAGGATCTTAATCGGTTCTGTTTAACCAACTTTAAGATTTGTTTTAATTAAAAAATTAAGACATTTGAACCTTAAAACTCTTCTAAAAATAAAACACATCTCTCATCTCCTGATTGCCACCTTCTAAAACTAAACCTCTGAAACAACAAGGAGCTTGGAGCACAGTGGGCAGCACGACCATCTTCATCAGCAAAACCTAAGTCTACTTCAGTAAAACCTTTCTTAGAATTAAATAACAAAGCCATAGGATTTTGAGGTAGTCTGCCTAGTGCAACATAAATCCTCAACTTTCCGTTAGGCATTTGCATAATCATGTTATGCAAATTAAGTCCTAACCGGTCTTAGGACTCCGAGGTAGTCGTTTGGTTCGACATAAACCCTCATATCTTCGAGGCTATTTGTGTGATTATATCATACAAGCATAAGCCCTAATTAACTAAAATTAGCAGGATTGAAGCATTAAATAAAATCTCAAATTGAAGCTAAATAATAGGATAGTCTGGCAATCATTGAAGTTCACTTCGGGTCTGTGATAGCCCCTGCTTCTCTTCGTTTGTATTCCTAAAATAAACTGTTCCAAATTTGAGCTATCCCCTATTGAAATTTCAAAAATCCAATTTGTTTGTAACCTTAAACTTTGAAATTCTTGTGAGCAAAATCACTTATCACTATAGAGAGTTTTCTTAAATGATTACCGTCATTTAAGATGTAATTAACTGTAGAGGCTTACCCTTGTAGGGATCTTTAAGAACCCAGGTAATATAAACCCTACTTAATTCCTTTATATTAAGCAGGGGAACTTGTCGGCTTATAAAATTGGTTCGCAGACCAAACGGATTTCACAAATCTTCTAGTTTATTTAATCGAGCCCCATCATCAAGTAGTGTGTCTATTCTTCGGGATAGATACACGGTTTGTGGTGTGGTGCTCGTTTATATAAACTTTTTTGGGATGTGAGATCGGTTTGATTTCATATCTTAAAATTTTTAAACTTCAAATTATTTTCAAAAAATCAAATGTTATTTTTCAAATTAAATTATATATATATATATATATATATATTTAAAGTAAATTCAAAACCTAAAAATTCGCTGACAACTTCTGTAGGCGACCCCTTTTTCTAAAATACAACACATAACCTAAAAATATGCCGACAACTCAAAAATCATTCTCCATTGTGGCCTAGGGTCAGAGGGACTCCCCTAAAAGTTTTAAAGTCATTTAGAATTCATTTAACCACCTAATTGAATTTTCTAAGTTAAAAGTCATTTTTACTACTAAAGTGATTTTTTGTAACTAAAATACAAGCAAAAAATTTATAAAATGGTTTTGGGAGTTCCTCGTGACTAGTGAATTTTTATAAAAATAAAATGGCAATTAAAATAAATATTTCATTTCTAAGCCTAAAAGTGAATTTAAAAATAATTAAAAATGATAAAAATCACTAAAATATTAAAATTTAATAAATTGTCACATTTGGTCTCCTGATCATTTAGGAACAATACAAATAATTTTCCCAAGCTTCTAAGTCAAGATATTAATTTTCAAAGGCTTAAATTAATTTTTGAAGGCTAAGAATGAATTTCCTTAACTTCCCACCAAAAAAATTCTAAAAATTAAAATAAAAATCATAAAAATATGAAATTTATTTTTCTGGGCTCCCTGACCTTAGAGAGATTCAAAAAAAAAATATAAAACTTAATTTTAAATCTTCAAAGTATTTTATTATTAATTAATACTCCAAAATTTACAATAATTCTAGTAATTACATTAAAGCTCAATAAATCATAAAATTTGGTCCAAGTGGTCCTCTAGTATAGGTCTACCTCCAATAACAATTTCAAAGCTAAAGGTTTTGTTTTGGTCAAAATAATTGTATAAACAAAATTAAAATTAAAACAATCAAATTTTCTTTTCTAATGTTTTAATTAACCCATAAGTGGAGTCACATAAAAATTTCAAAGTCATTGAGTTAAATTTAAGGATTTATGAAGTGATAAGGTCTTTAAGGGTAGAAATTGTAATTTTGAAGATTTTAGCCTTAATCAATATTTAGGCTTAAGTGGGAAATGGGCAATGAATGATCTTAATAATTATGTTTGAATGATTGAAACACAAAGGGATAAAAGTTAGAAACCCATCTAATTTTAATCACATTAAAAGATAAAGTTTATGATTTAGTTAATCATTATAAGTTGGAGAAAAATTAAATTAAATAATCCTTAAGGTTAGGGGTTGGTTTTGGAAGTTGATAATCCACTAATCCAACGCCCCTTATTTGATGCTTAAATAATAGCTCACTGATTTGATAATATAATGTTCATGCAACTTAACTTTCTTCAGAAATTATAAATTTATTTACTGAAGGGCTTAGTAGTGAGACTTGACCTAAGTGAAAAAAAAAATGACTAAAAAGGTTTAGAAAAGGAAACACAGTTAATCTTAAACCACTTTTGAAATACTACAAGCACATCAAAATTTGATTAAATTCTTCCATAAATTAAGTTTGCCTCTAAAGACCGCACTTACATAATTCTTAAGTAAAACATCAAATATTAACTACACCAACTTTCGATATAATTAAAACATTGGCTCACTTAACATAAGAATATAAAACAAATGAGTCATTTAATAATTATGATAAGTCCAAAATGATCTCAAGGAAGCTCAAAAGAATTGTGAAATGTCTAGGTACCTCCTAGGCCCGTTTCACAAACCTTTTGGACACCTTGTAGGACAATTGGGCCTCTCATATTTATTAAATGAAGAAATCTCTTAAATGGATGAATATGACCCACCAAGTTATGACATAGGGTTTGATATGCATGTTACGAACCTATCTACAGGCTTTTACTTTCCTGTAAAATTATAAATGTTTATTGTAAAAATATACTAAATTTTCAGGTAGAGGAACGAAAAGATTCGCCAGGTACACTTTTACAAGTTTACAGTACCTTCTTTTCAGTATTTCCTTTACTTTACTTTGCTTGCTTATGAACTTGCATGTTAAGCAACAATGTCACCCTACAAGAAAACCCAAACTTTTAGGATAGCCATAGAACTAAACCCAAAATCAAAATTAAAAATCAAAACAAGTTGAGATTCACTGTCACAACAGTAAAAATATAAAACAACTCAAAATTTAATCACAAAAAAACAAGATCATAATTGCAACTAAATTAAAACGTCTCTATCGGATAATCAGGAATACCTCGGAAGATACAACATACGGTTGTTAACGGGATTTCCCACGGTCTAAATGAAAGTATGGAATTCGTTAAGTTGATTTTAGTAAATTCATCTGGACTAAGTGAATCCGAAGAAAATAGTGGTGTCGGGATGATGGAACCGTGAGATCTTAACC
Source organism: Papilionanthe hookeriana x Papilionanthe teres (assembly GCA_022702705.1). Taxonomy (NCBI): domain Eukaryota; kingdom Viridiplantae; phylum Streptophyta; class Magnoliopsida; order Asparagales; family Orchidaceae; genus Papilionanthe; species Papilionanthe hookeriana x Papilionanthe teres. The sequence goes on from CM040424.1 coordinate 84,403,848, forward strand.
GGTTCCGCTTAATTAACGTAAACATTGTCCCATAATAAGACATTAAGACACCTCAATTTAAAACTTCCAAAACATGACTGTTGACCTCACTTTTGTGAGGACTATTTACAAGATATATTAGATTGGGGTGTCTACCAAAATTAATTCCCTAACTCTTAATGAGGGTCACTAAACCCTAATATCTAGGGAGAGAACTTAGGAAACCTTTTAACATAAATTTGTATGACATCTTAAAAGGATCAAATCAGTAATGAAAAATACTGACATAATCAACTATTGACCCAATATGTCAACTTTTGACTAAAAAGTCAACTTTGATCAAAATGGTCAATCCTGACCCAATGACCAACACTATTGACCCAATAGGTCAACTTTTGACCTAAAAAGTCAACTTTAATCAAACCAGTCAATTCCTTACCTAGTGACCAACCCTATTGACCCAATAGGTCAACCTTTGACTAAAAGTCAACTTTGGTCAAAATAGTCAATCCTGACCCAATAACCAACACTATTGGCCCAATAGGTCAACTTTTGACCTAAAAAGTCAACTTTGGTTAAAATGGTAAATCTTGACCCAAACCCTATAGAACCAATAGGACAACTTTTGACCTGAAAAGTCAACTTTGGTAAAAATGGTAAATCCTGACCCAAACCCTATTGATAGGTCAACTTTTGACCTAAAAAGTCAATTTTGGTCAAAATTGTCAATCCCGACTCAATGACCAACCCTATTGACCCAATAGGTCAACTTTTGACCTAAAAAGTTAACTTTGGTCAAAATGGTCAATCATGACCCAATGACCAATCCTATTGACCCAACAGGTCCACCTACGACCTAAAAGTCAACTTTAGTCAAAATGGTCAATCCTGACCCAATGACCAATGATTACAGAAAAATTCATTAAGAAATTCATATCTATTTTTAATGAAATTGCATTTTAAAGAAAGGTATTTTCTTTATTTTACTGCAGGAATGAAGATTTATAAGTGATGGAAGCAAAGAGCATGAAATGGAGCGAATTTGGATCAAAAAGGAAGAAATTCATGCAAATTGAACTAAGTCACCGACGGCGAGATCGAGGCCGCCGACATCGAGATTACTAAGCAGAATTTCTGAAGGATTTATAACTACCTCGCCGGCAGCGAGCCCGAGCCCGCGGACAGCGAGATCACGCTGTTTGAAGACCTTCCAGAAGCCCTGCTGACGGTGAGATTGTTTCCCGCCGACGGCGAGATAGTTCAAAATGCAAATACTTTGAACCTGGACACTTTTTGAAGAGGTGTTTAAGCTCCCTTGGACCTTTGCCTACCTCTATAAATAGAGGCCAAATTCTAGTGTCTTAGTGTGTCTCTTGAGTCTTCTGTGTGTCTATTTTAGTGAGTCTGAGTGTGTTTGTTTATCATTAGTGAGTTTCTTAGTTTAATTGAGTGTTATTTAGTTTGCTGTACTAGAAGGAAAAGTCAAAGGAACTTCAAGGAGTCTGCTTAGGGAGGAAATTAAGATAAGTATCTTTGTTTATTGTTGTTTTTAACTTTAAATGAAATCCATGCTTTGTTGTATTCCCATGCATTCTGAGTAGTTTTCTTAGTCTTTCTCCTTGTTTATGAAAATTATGCGAATTGATGAAATTAAATAAAAGTACCAAATATATTAAAATAAATTGTGATAATTTTTACTTAAAACTTAATTTACTTTCAATCCGACGATTGAGTTGTTAAAATATGTTGAATTATCAACTATAGTAAAAATTACATCCAATATTCAGGGAAGTCAAAAGCCTTGGAAGGAGGGTGCATATAAATAGAGAAATATTAATTATCGGACGTAGAATTGGACATTTTAGTGTAACAGACTAAAATATTCAATTTGGTCCTATTGTTTGAGAGCTGAAGTGTAGATGTTAGCCCTCAGGTGAGGGGAATGTGGGAGCTCTAAAGTGGCAGCCGATATCCTCCCGACTGCTGGCAGTGATTCGGTAATCAAACATAGGATTAGTCAATGTTCTTTGCACCTGGACCAAAGGGTAAAGAGTAGGAATGCTCCTATTTGTCACAATACAAATTAAGAATTCTATTTAAAATCATCATTCACTTAATTTTCTAAAAACAAGGAGAATGATACTTTTTCTGAATTATTTAAATCAACTTTATTTCAAGCATTAGTTTACTTTAGTTTGCTTTAGTTACTCTAAATTTCCATTTACTATATTAGTAAGTAATTCCTTTAAATTTACCTGATAACAATTCTGTTAAAAACTTCCCTGTGGGATCGATAACCGAGACTCCACTAGAGCCTTGTATTACTTGATACGATACGTATACTTGCGTAGAATCCACATTAAACATTCAATCATATATATATATATATATATATATTAAAGCGGAATCAAGTTTTTGGTGTCGTTGCTATAAACATAAATTGGAAACATATTAAAAAGTGGGCCAAGTTTTTGGCGCCGTTGCCGGGGAAGTAAAGAAATTATTTACTAGAGTAACGGACTATTTTAAAATTTGTTTTATAAAATTGTATGCAAAAATTTGGAAACGAAAATTTTATACCATACGATTCAGAATTAGAGCGTACAATTAAAAGAATTAGAAAACAAAAAAGGGAAATTATAAATTTAACACAAATGGCAAATATTCCTGAAAATGAAAATATCAATCAACAGAGACCATTAAGAGATTATGCCAACCTTACATTAGATGAAATTCATTTAACTATTCAAAACCCCGATGTAGCTACTAATTCATTTAAACTTAAACCTGCAATTATCCAAATGGTACAAAATAATCAATTTAGTGGTTCACCTACTGAAGATCTGCTAGTTTTTTAGAACTATGTGCTACTTTCAAATATGAAGGAGTATCTAACGATGTTATAAGACTTAGACTTTTTCCTTTTTCTTTAAGGGATAAGGCTAAAATGTGGTTAAATTCGTTAGCACTTGGATCTATTAAAACTTGGGGAGAATTATCACAAAAATTTCTATCCAAATATTTTCCACCATCTAAAACTGCTAAGCTTAGAAATGATATAACTTCTTTTAGTCAGTTTGATGGAGAGTCTATATATGAAGCTTGAAGAGATTTAAAGAACTTCTTAGGAAATGCCCACATCATGCGTTACCAGATTGGTTAATTATCCAAACTTTCTATAATGGATTAGTAGGATCTTTAAGATCAATCATCAATGCTGCTGCTGGAGGATCATTAATGTCAAAACCATTTGATGACGCCTATGCACTCATCGAAGAAATGGCAACAAATAATTTTTAATGGCTTGCTGATAGAATGAATCCGAAAAAGATAGCTAGTATTCATGAAAATGATGCAATATCTATGTTAGCTTAGCAAATCGCTGCTGTATCTAAAAAATTAGATCATTTTAGAATGAATTACTCTACAAATATATCAGAAGAAAATTCATCTGGACAACTTATAGAATCCCAATCTCAATATGAAACTATTAATGCAATTAACAACAGACTCAATAATCCTTATGCAAATTATTATAATCATGGATGGAAAAATCATCCTAATTTTAATTGGAATAATAACACAACTAGTCAACCATGGATGAATAATATGACACAACCATTAGGAAATCCATCTAATCAAGGAAATCCTAATTATAAACCTAATTATCCACCCGGATTTAATAACCCACAATTTAAAGACAAGAAATTATCGATAGAAGAATTAATATTAAATATGGGTCAACATTTACAAAATCAAGTAAATAAATTACAAATACAAGGAAACCAATTACAAAATCAAGGAACAGCTATCAAAAATATTGAAACTCAACTTAGACATATCGCTACTGCACTTAATAATTGAATACCTGGAACATTTCCTAGTAATGTGGAAATAAATCCCAAAGACAAGGGAAATGAACAAATTAAAGCGATACAATTACGAAGTAGAAAAGAATTAGAACCTCGAATTCAGAAAGAACTTGAAAGTCGAAAAGAGGAAGTGAAATTGAAAAGGAAAAGAATCAACAAGATCCAAACTTAAAAAATCCTTTAATACCTATGAAAATTTATGTTGAAAAACCTCCACCACCATTTCCTCAACGACTAATTCAACATAAAAAAGATAAACAATTTGCTAAATTCCTTGAAATTTTAAAAAAATTAACGATAAATATTCCTTTCGTAGAAGCTTTAGAACAGATGCCAAACTACGTAAAATTCATGAAAGATATTCTAAATAAAAAAAGGAAATTTACCGATAATGAAATGGTCGCACTTAGTAAAGATTGTAGTGCTATTATTCTGAAAAAACTTCCTGAAAAATTAAAAGATCCTGGTAGTTTCACTATACCCTGCGCTATTGGAGAAAAATTCTATGGAAAAGCTTTGTGTGACTTAGGAGCAAGCATCAATCTAATGCCTCTATCAATTTTTAAAAGATTAGGATTGGGAGAAATTTCACCTACTTCAGTAACTCTTCGGTTAGCTGATCGTTCGTTACATATCCTAAGGGAGTTATTGAAGATGTATTAGTAAAAGTGGACAAATTTATCTTCCCCGTAGATTTTATTGTCTTAGATATGGAAGAAGATAAAGAAATTCCTATCCTTTTAGGAAGACAATTTTTAGCCATCTGGAAAAGCTATGATTGATGTTCGAAAGGAGAATTAACTATGAGAGTAAATGACCAAAAAGTTACTTTTAATATTGCTAAATCAATGAAATATCCTGCGCTAGAAAAAGATGATGAGTGTTTTCGAATGGAAGTACTCGATCATTTACAAAAAGAACATTTTAAGGAATATTATGAAAAAAAAAATTAGAAAAAGAAAATATTGAATTAATTGAAAAATCTGAGATAAATGAAGAACTAAATTATATTCAAGAGAAATTTGAATTTTTGGATAACACAGAAAACACTGAAAAAAATATAGTTCCATCGATTATTAAACCTCCTGAACTTCAGTTAAAAATGTTACCTAATCATTTAAAATATGCTTACTTAGGTAATTCTTCAACTTTTCTAGTTATTATTTCATCTGAATTAAATGAATCTCAAGAACAAAAACTATAATCGAAAATTATAAGAAAATTTTTTGTTGGACTTTAGCAGATATTAAAGGAATTAGTCCTTCAATTTGTATGCACAGAATTATTTTAGATAATGAACAGAAACCTAAAGCAGATCCACAAAGGAGATTAAATCCAATAATGAAAGAAGTAGTTAAAAAGGAAATTTTAAAATGGTTAGATAATGGTATTATATATCCTATTTCGACGAGTGCTTAGGTAAGCCCAATTCACCGTGTACCTAAGAAAGGAGGAGTGATCATCAAAGCTAATGAAAATAATGATCTTATCCCTATAAGACAAGTTACTGGATGGCGAATATGTATTGATTATAGAAAATTGAACGCAGCCACCAGGAAATATCACTTCCCTTTACCATTTCTAGACTAGATGTTAGATAGATTAGCCTGACATAAATACTTTTGTTTCTTAGATGGATATACCGGTTATCATCAAATACAAATTGCTCCCGAGGATCAAGATAAAACTACATTTACTAGTCCTTATGGAACTTTCGCTTTTCGAAGAATGCCTTTTGGATTACGTAATGCACCTGCAACATTCCAAAGATGTATGATGTCTATATTTAGTAAATTAATTGATAATGGAATAGAAGTATTTATGGATGATTTCTCCGTATTTGGAACAACATTTGACACATGCTTAAATCATCTTGAAAAAGTATTTGAAGTATGTGAGAAAACTAATTTAGTTCTTAATTGGGAGAAATGTCAATTTATGGTTACGAGCGGCATTGTATTAGGGCATAAAATTTCAGAAAAAGGCATGGAAGTAGACCTCGCAAAAATTCAAGTTATAGCTAAATTACCACCTCCAACTACGGTGAAAGGGGTAAGAAGTTTTCTTGGACATGCTCGGATTCTACGGTACGTTATATTAAAGATTTTTCAAAAATTACTAAACCTCTATGCCAACTTCTTAAAAAGGACAACAAATTTGAATTTACAACTGAATGCCAGAATGCTTTTGAATTATTAAAAGATAAATTAATTACAACACCTATAATAGTTTCACCTAACTGGGAGAAACCATTTGAGCTTATGTGTGATGCTAGTGATTATGCTATAGGAGCAGTTCTTGGCAAAGATATGATAAGATTTTCAAAGTTATATACTATGCTAGTAAAAATCTAAATGATGCTAAAATAAATTATACAGTTACTGAAAGAGAATTATTAGCAGTTGTATATGCTTTTAATAAATTTCAGCATTATCTAATAGGAACTAAATGTATTGTACATACTGATCACTCTGCTATAAAATATTTAATGCAAAAGAAAGATTCTAAACCAAGATTAATCAGATGGATATTATTAATGCAAGAATTTGATTTTGAGATCATTAACAAAAGGGAACCGATAATCAAATTACGGATCATTTATCAAGATTAGAAAATCATGAATTATCCGAAACCGATAATGACATTTTGGACGATTTTCCTGATGAACAACTTTATAATATTAATGAGTTGAAAATACCTTGGTATGCTGATATAGTAAATTATATTGTAAGTGACATTTTACCACCTATGTTAACTTTGCAACAACATAAAAAATTCATTCACGATACTAAAACATACTTTTGGGATGAACCATACTTATATAAGCAATGTAAGGATTTAATCATTAGAAGATGCGTACCTTATGAAGAAACTGAACCAATCATTCAAAAATGTCATGACTCTGATTTTGGAGGACATTTTGGAACAGATAAAACTGCGTATAAAATTCTACAATCTGGATTCTACTGGCCTACTCTATTTAGAGATGTATATAGATATATAAAAACCTGCGATAAATGCCAAACAGTAGGAAATATATCGAGAAAAAATGAAATGCCTCTAAATTTTATATTAGAAGTTGAAATTTTTGATGTTTAGGGATTAGATTTCATGGGACCTTTTATTCCTTCAGTTGGAAACTCATATATATTAGTAGCTGTTGATTATGTTTCCAAATGGATTGAAGCATAAGCTTTACCTAGGTGTGACGCTAAAAGTGTTTCAAAATTTTTAATGAAAAATTTTGTTACTAGATTTGGAATGTCGAGAGTGATTATTACTGATGGAGGAACTCATTTTAGAAACAAATATATTCACAAACTAGTAGAAAATTATAATATTATGCATAAGATATCAACTGCTTATCATCCACAAACTAGTGGATTAGGTGAAGTTTCTAATCGAGAGATTAAGCGTATATTAGAAAAATCCGTAAACCCTAATAGATTAGACCGGTACTATAAGACTAGATATCGCATTATGGGCATACATGATTGCTTATAAAACTTCGATTGGAATGACTCCTTACGAGCTTATATATGGAAAAACTTGCCACTTACCGGTTGAATTAGAACATAAAGCATATTGGGCGATTAAAGAATTTAATTATAATATGAAAGAAGCTGGTGAGAAGAGATTGTTGCAATTAAATGAATTGGAAGAATTAAGAAACGAAACATATGATAATGATAGGATTTATAAAGAAAGAATGAAATTATGGCATGATCGGAAGATTAATAAGAGAAATTTTGAACCAGGACAAGAAGTTTTGCTTTATAATACTAGATTGAAATTATTTCCTGGGAAATTGAAATCTCGATGTTTAGGACCTTTCACCATAACTCAAATATTTTCATATGGAACTATAGAAATTGAAGATCCAAAAATAGGATATAGATTTAAGGTAAACGGACATAGATTAAAACCATATTTCGAAGGTAGAAGACTAAATTTTAAAGAGGTTTTAATGCTTAGTCAACCTGATGACTAAATAAATTAGGTCGGGCTGACGACGCTAAACCAAGCGCTTTTTGGGAGGCAACCCATAGTATTCTTTTATTTTAATTATCTACAAATTTGTGAGTCTATATTATTAAAACAAATCTTACCACTCAAATTTTTTATAAGAATCATCACAAATTTGAACCTATATGATGAGATCAGAAAATATTCAGACCAGAGTGAAATTGGAAAATTTTACGAAATCTCGCCGACTGCGAGGTCAATTCTCGCCGACAGTGAGATCTCGTGACAAATTTGAGTCAGTTCTAAAACTAGCTCGCCGACGGCGAGAAACTTCCCGCCGACGGCGAGGTTGTTGAAAATTTGGTTTCTTAAGCATTCTTCGTGCGAAATTTAAGCCATTTCTTGCGGTTTTGGACGAATCTAAGCCATTTCTTCTTAAGAAATTATCCCAAATCCAAAATTTCACTGTTTTCTTCCTTAGAAACGACTAGAGACCAATCCTTTCGATCCGAAATGGCCACCAAACTCTTAGAAACCACAAAAACGGAAGTTTTCAACCGAGGAAAATTCGTCAGTTCGGAGGCACAGCGTATCTTCAACAAAGGTTTGATGAAGAAAAGACTTATTAAAGAAAGAGGATTTGTCAACAGAGGAGTAGAGAATTCCACTACAAAAATCGAAGAAATGATCGCACATCGGCTTGGGAGGTATTTTGTTATACGACATCCGCTGTAGTTATTCCAGTAGTTAAAGAGTTTTACTCTAATTTACATGCGATCAACAATGAAAATGTCTACGTCAGAGGAAGATGGGTAACATTTACTCCTTCAAGGGTAAATGAATTATTTTCTATAGAAAATACCTCTGTTTGTTATTATTCCAACTTTGTGCCTTCAAGATACAATATGAACGAGATCTATAGATACCTGACCGACGAACCTGATGATTGGGAGTTACGCGAAGACGGGTATGTCAGTTTTTCTACATCACTTCTTAATACAGAAAGGATGGATTAATGAAGAATCTACTGCAGAATTCCCTTTCAGGCCTTTCTACAATTTATTTGTGCACTTGCGTCGCATCGGGAATATCAGAGAAGATGTTAGTTCAGACACTGAAGAGTAGGAAAGATTTCTATGTTTATGTCATATATTTGTGTATATATGTGTTGATTTGGATTTAGATTTTATTATGAGTCGAACTTTGATTTGATTATCTCATAATTGATGAGATTTTATGTAATTGTTATGTCTCAGCATTTAGAGTGTTGTGGTGTGGATTGCGATGCTGAGTATTATAGATTTAAACATTTAAGTTAAGTATATGTTAAGTTGTTAGTGTGAAGTTTGTATGTCTCATGGATTTCATATATAAAGTTATATTGTTTGTGTTGTACAAACTTTTTGTGAGTTTAAGTATCTAATCTTCATATTATTATTAAATTAAGTGATCAGAAGATTGATTAAAGGCAAATCGAGGTTGAAAATGAATGACGAATTTAAAAAATTTAAAAATTTTTGGATCTCGCCGACAGCGAGAAAACCCGCTGACAGCGAGACCGATCTCGCCGACGGCGAATTTTTCCCGAAACTTTTGCCTTATCAAATTAATTAGCTCGCCGATAGCAAGATCGCAAAAAGACCTATATTTGACCGGTCAACCGACACTATTCATCATCCCTTTCCTCAATTTTTTGAAAAAACCGACCTAGGGCGCTAGAGATCTCGGATTTGAAGTGATTTCAAGACTTTTTGACACCGGATTTCATCTTCTCTCGGTAAGAGCTTCACTCCTATGCAGAAATTTTTTATTTTCACCATGGATTTCTTCTACATTGGGAAATTTTGAAAAAATTCGAAATGTGGAGAAATTACTTGGAAGAAATCCATGGAGATTGATTTAAATCGATTTTAGATGTTGTAGGAAGCCATCTTATTAGTATTTGGAAGTTTAGTTAGAATTTTTTGTGATTTTTATAGATCGAAAGAATGGCTCCTCGACAAAAACGAAGAGTGGATTACAACACTGACCGATTCATCAATGCACGAGCGCAAAATCAATATTTTGAAAAGATTCAAGGAAGGAAGTGCATTGCGGATCGAGTTTTCAAGAATCCAGGAGGAGAAGTGGAGCGAGTTATAAAGGAACGAGGATGGGAAAACTTTTGTTATGTTTCATATAGAGCAGTTGTGGAAGTAGTAAAGGAATTCTATGCAAATTTGATGGCAATCGAGGATGCAACGGTAAAGGTACGGGGATTTATGGTTGAATTCAGCGCTGCAAGAATAAACTTGTTCTATGAAGTTCGTGATCTGCATACTAGCGAGTATGATACTTTCGGTACTGCGGAAGGACCTCTGGAAGAAGTTATAGACTTTCTCACTGACGGGAAAGGAGTTTGAAAGATTAAGCAGCGGGATAGGGTAAATTTTCCTCTCTCTATGTTAAATGCAATCTCTAAAGCCTGGCATTATTTTATTTGCTCTACATTGTTACCCACTTATCACCATAGTGAGGTAACAAGAGATAGAGCAATTCTAAATTTCTGTATTCAGAACAATAGAAGCATCAACATAGATAACATTATTTATAGAAATATTTTAGCCACTGCTCGAAGTGAGAGTGGAGGAGGATTGGGACATCCTGGTTTGATTTTTGCACTCTGCCAACTCTCTGGAGTTGAGCCAAGAGAAGATGAGGAATGGATAGAGCCCATGAAACCTATCACTCCCACTAATATTAAGACTTATGAATCCCATGAGGGATGGAGATCAGGAACGAGGAGTTACATGCCTTCATCAAGTAGAGATATCCCCTCTACCAGTTATGATCCTCCTCAGCCCACCACCCCTACCCTTCAAGATCTGATGAATGAGTTAAACTTGAGTAGAAGAAGTTTTGAGCAGTTTGGAGAGACTATGGAGAGAAGATTTGATCATCTGGATCACATGATTGATGGATTGGAAAGAAGACATGATTACGATAGTGAATATCTCCAGCGTCATTCAGAATATGAATTTGCCTACTACGAAGCTGAACGTCGCTATAGGAGTGGTGATTTAGATGTTGTCTTTCCTGAGTGCCCCCGCTATTCATAGTACCAGCCTGCTCAGCCTCAGCCTGGAGATCAGGGAAATGACATAGCTTGGGATTTTAGTGCAGAAGATTAGAGACTTTGTTTAGTTTATTTAGTTTGTTTAGATTTGTTGTTTTGAAAACTTTATTATTTTGTGTGTAATATTTCAGTACTTTCTGTGGACTATGGACTTGGTATGTTTGTTTGTTTGCTTGAGCTGTGATATTAGATTTCTTATGTGTGTTAAATTAGTTTGCAATTTTTATATATATAGGATGTTAGTTTAAGTTTTTTATAAGTTATGAATGTTAACATTGTTTAGGGTGTTTTAATATGTTTTAAAGTAGATTAGTTGATTGTATGTGTAGTAATAGATTAAGTTTTCAATTGTTATGTTTGATAATTATTTTAAAAAAATTTCATCCCTGCACTTTCTTTTAAATATTATATATGTGTGGAAGAATACTAACAGTACAGGTTCTGTAAGTAATGAAAAAGCCTGCAAAAATTTCAAAGAAAAGAAATACCTAAAGCTCAAAGGTATGATGAATTTTACTATATACTTTCCATTTTTCATTATTTAGTATAGATAGAAAAATTTAAGTTTGGGGGAAGGTAAAAATACAAATTTAATTATTAAAATTGTTCTCAATTTCTATTTTCAAAAATTATTATTAAATGATTTTCTATAGTAGTTTTTCAATTCAATAAACATGAATTACTTTATTTAATTATTATATAAAGTTAAATAAAATGTTTCTAGTAATTCAATTAATTAATAGAATAAGATATTTGGTTAAAAGGAATAAGAATATAGTAAACTATTTAAAATAAGGAAAACTATATTCTAAAAATTGAAAATTCTTAAGTATTTAAGTGAAAAAGAAAGAATAGAAACTCATTGAAGTAAAAGGCTATGAAATATATATAAGCAAGGAAATATTTTAAGTTTCAAATCTAGGAAAAGAAATTAAAGTTCAAAATTGTTAACAGGCTATCCAGATACAGTAATCCTCACTTGAAAAAGAAAAAAAAAAAGAAAAAGGATTGAAAATCAATCCAAAAAAAAAAAAGAAGAAAAAGAAAAATATAAGTGAGGAGAAACTTGAGGAGATGCCTTATCAAAAATTGGCTTCAATAGGATTCAACCTAAAAGGTAGAACTTAATCATATTTCTAAACTTATATATATAGATTAGTATTTTGCTAAATAGTGTTTTCTTGAACTTCCTATCATCTAAATATCTTAAGTAATTTACTCTTTTAAATATAGTCATTCCTGAAATAAATAGAAAACTAGAAATCTTAGACCTGATAACTAGATAATCTTATATCTATGAAGTTAATTTAATTACTTAGAAATATTTTTATTCAACTTTATTATAATATTATTTAAATTTAATTCATAGTATATCTGAATTGAAAAATTCTATTACAGAAATCATTACTTTTATTTTAGTATTAAAATTACTTGAGGACAAGTAATAATTAAGTTTGGGGGATTTTGATCACAGAAAAATTCATTAAGAAATTCATATCTTTTTTTGATAAAATTGCACATTAAAGAAATGTATTTTCTTTATTTTACTGCAGGAATGAAGATTTATTAGTGATGGAAGCAAAAAGCATGAAATTGAGCAAATTTGGATCAAAAAGGAAGAAATTCATGCAAATTGAACTAAGTCACCGATGGCGAGATCGAGGCCGCAGACAGCGAGATTACTAAGGAGAATTTCTGAAGGATTTATAACTACCTCGCCGACAGCGAGCCCGAGCCTGCCGACAGCGGGATCGCTCGGTTTGAAGACCTTCTAGAAGCCCCGCCGACGGCGAGATTGTTTCCCGCCGACGGCGAGATAGTTCAAAATGCAAATACTTTGAACCTGGACACTTTTTGAAGAGGTGTTTAAGCACCCCTTGGACCTTTGCCTACCTCTATAAATAGAGGCCGAATTCTAGTGTCTTAGTGTGTCTCTTGAGTCTTCTGTGTGTCTATTTTAGTGAGTCTGAGTGTTTGTTTATCATCAGTGAGTTTCTTAGTTTAATTGAGTGCTATTTAATTTGTTGTACTAGAAGGAAAAGTCAAAGGAACTTCAAGGAGTCTGCTTGGGGAGGAAATTAAGACAAGTAACTTTGTTTATTGTTGTTTTTAACTTTAAATGAAATACATGCTTTGTTTTATTCCCATGCATTATGAGTAGTTTTCTTAGTCTTTCTCCTTGTTTATGAAAATCATGTGAATTGATGAAATTAAATAGAAGTTCCTAATATATTAAAATAAATTGTGATAATTTTTACTTAAAACTTAATTTACTTTCAATCTGGCCAATTGATTTGTTAAAATATGTTGAATTATCAACTATAGTAAAAATTACATCCAATATTCGGGGAAGTCAAAAGCCTTGGAAGGAGGGTGCAAATAAATAGGGAAATATTAATTATCGGACGTAGAATTGGATATTTTATCGTGACGGACTAAAATATTCAATTTGGTCCTATTGTTTCGTAGCCGAAGTGTAGATGTTAGCCCTCAAGTGAGGGGAACGTGGGAGCTCGAAGTGGCAGCAAGTATCCTCCCAGTCCTAGCCAGCGATTCAGTAATCAAACATAGGATTAGTCAATGTTCTTTGCACCTGGACCAAAGGGTAAAGAATAGGAATGCTCCTATTTGTCACAATACAAATTAAGAATTCTATTTAAAATCATCATTCACTTAATTTTCTAAAAACAAGGAGAAGGATACTTTTTTTGAATTATTTAAATCAACTTTATTTCAAGCATTAGTTTACTTTAGTTTGCTTTAGTTACTTTAAATTTCTGTTTACTATATTAGTAAATAATTTCTTTAAATTTAGCTTATAACAATTCTGTTAAAAACTTCCCTGTGGGATCGATAACCAGGACTCCACTAGAGCCCTATATTACTTGATACGATACGTATACTTGCGTAGAATCCACATTAAACATTCAATCATATAATTATATATATATATATATATATTAAAGCGGAATCAAGTTTTTGGTCTCGTTGCTATAAACATAAATTGCAAACATATTAAAAAGTGGGTCAACCAACCCTATTGACCCAACAGGTCAACCTATGAATCCAACAGGTCAACCTATGAATCAAAAAGTCAACTTTGGTCAAGACGATCAATTCTTGACCCAATAACCACTCCATTCACTCAAATGGTTAACTTGTGACCCAAAAAGTCAAAATTAACAAAAATCATCAACCCAACACCTAAAGACCACCACATTCACCTTATTGATCACTTTTAACCAAAAAGTCAATTTTGGTCAAAATAATCAAACCATACTCCCTGACCATAAAATTGACTTCAATGACAGACATTGACATGATCAACTTGATATTAATCAAAATAACCAGAAGTTAATCCTAGTGTCACCATATTGACCATTGGGCTAACCTAAACCCTAAAATTTGTCAACATGACCAATTTAGACCCTAAAATGACAAAACCACTAATTTTATGACCAAATCAACCATGACAAGGTTGAGAAAGTCACATTAAATATCCTTGAACTAGAATTGATCAACCCATGCCAACTTGAATTAACCTGGGTCAATATTGGTCAACCCTAAGCAACATTGGTCAAAATACTCAATTTTGAACCAAAAATAATGTAAATCAATTAAATAATTATTCCAAAATTATTTTGATTAATTAATCAGCTAATAATAATTTTCATATTTTAATTAATTAAATAATTAATTAAAATAAAAATATAATTAAAAGCCATGAAATGAGACAAAATTCAATTTCAAACCAAAAATGACATAAAATTAATCAAATAATTAAATTAAAATTAATTAATTGGTTAATAAAACAATTTCCAATATTTCTAATAAATGACATAATTAATTAAAATGGAAATTAAATTAAAAAAGGCATAAAATGGAATTTTAACACATGACACCAATTATGACATAATTGATTTTCAAAAAGTTCAAACCCCTCTATGACATCATTGATGACTCAACATGGGTTAGGCACAACCCATATGACCCATTCAATATGACTCAACCCATTAATGATCCATAATAAGGCATTTTAACCATGGTTAAGGGTCATTATTAAGGCACCATCATGAAAAAAGGATTAGGTGTCATTCTCTCCCAAACCTAAAGCATGACTCATCCCTCCTTGACAATGAGGTGGCCGGCCACCTAGAGGATAATTTCCCATGCCTCATGGACCATCCAATAGGAAGAGTTTCGCTTAAGTCCTCACCACATCATGGCATGACCTCATTATTGCCAAATTTTTGAAAATAATGAGAAAAGAAAAATTATGTGTCATGCAATACACCAAGCTTAAATGACATGGTGAATAGAAAGTGACTAACTCTTTGTGAGTAACCACACACCTCTCTTCAAGCCAATAGATATAAACCAAATCAATGAAAATTTTATCGTGACCAATCCATGGTAATGATTAAGAAGACAGCTTAAGTGTCATTCTCTCCTCAAAAACATTGAATGTGACAAATGGACTATGTGGGGAAGGTTTACCTACAGCATTTGAACCAATCTACTAGCCTCCAAGACAATTCATGAGTCAAACTCAAACCATGGTTAAACCACACATGGTTTACCCTTGAAAAATCCAAATCTATCATTCCAACAGCTGAAATCTTATCTGCAAACATTAATGGAGAAGTTAGCAACCTCCCTAGATGATCCCAAACCATCTAAAGCTCAGCCATAGTTTTGTCATGGCTATAAAAGGGAACAAACCAAAGCCTAAGCAAGAGAGGAGGCCAAAAACAGGAGCGACCTAGCCACTGCTCAAATCCCTTGACCTTCAACACAAAAAACTTTCATTAGGTCCTAAGCAGTTGATCCCCAATGAAATCAAGCCCTCAAACTAAGCGCATGAAGCCAATTTAGCCAACCCAAGAGCTTCAAATAAGCCTAAACTAGGACAAATTTGATGTCTGAAACTAATCTCCATAAAACTTCAAATTAACCATCCCTCAAGATTCCTAGGACCCTACGAAGACAAGCCCATTTAAAATTGGCCATCCTCATAGCCTTTAAACCACTGATTGATCGAGCCCATTCAAGCCGAGACACCTCGAGGACGAAGTCATATACAAACCCGATTTCACCTCAAATTGACTTGGGAAAAAGCTTTCTGAGGCTGAGACGAAGCTTCAAAACCATTCAATTTGAATCTAAATCAACTGAGGCCAAGGTATGGTTTTTCACACCTAACCCGAGCTTGGGCTTGGTACAGAGTAGGGTTAGCCATTTCAAAACCCCCCACATATCTGTATGGATATGATCTTCTGCTCAAGACGATCGTGTAGGAACAAGCCTCACTCAATTTCATCAAGAATCGAGCGAGATATTGTCCCTAGATCAATGACAGTAGGCGGGATCAAGCGAGAGATATGAACCAGGATAGTTTATTCCCGTGTTTTGGGAATGGACGGCCGAGATTAAATCCCCGCAGATCCGCTGTTCTAATCCCCATAGCGGATCAGCCGTGTTTCGACCAGTCCGAGGACACGCGGCGCTTTAAGTTTTATTTGGATTTAATAAAATCTGGATAAACCTTAAAAACTTCAAAAATACATAATATTGCATAGAAAAATCACAAAAATAAAATAAAAATACATCAGGATTCAGGACAATGAGCACTACAGTTTGGAATTAAAATTTTGAATTTTTTTTATATTTGATTTTTAATTGATTAAATACTCTCTGGAGCATTTCAATTAATAAAAATTAATTATAAGTCAGAAAAATATGAAACTTTAAGGAATAATCTTTAGATCCTTAGAAACAATCTTTGATTTTTCGAATGCTAGAAAAATTCTCTAAAGTAACCTTTCTTAATTTTCATGAGATTTGGTAATTATTGTTAATAATAATTC
Organism: Papilionanthe hookeriana x Papilionanthe teres; assembly: GCA_022702705.1. Lineage (NCBI taxonomy): Eukaryota > Viridiplantae > Streptophyta > Magnoliopsida > Asparagales > Orchidaceae > Papilionanthe > Papilionanthe hookeriana x Papilionanthe teres. The sequence goes on from CM040424.1 coordinate 84,420,647, forward strand.
TATAAATTAGAAAATAAAAAATTTAATTTGGTAATTGGTTAGGAAATTAGGGGAACAAATTTGAACCCTAAAAAGACAGATTCTAACCTTTTAAAAATTTTAAAATGACAATTTTATTATTAGGGTTAAAGATTTTAAAGTTTTAAAATTTAAAATCCTAAAATACTTTTAAAATCTAAAACTCATTTTTCTTAACTCATGACACTATGAGTTAGGTTAAATTTAAAGTCCAAACATTGAATGGAATTAAATTAGTACATAATTAGGATTAATCCAACATTAATTCAAATTAATTCCATTAAACCTTAATTAAAACAAGGTTAAAATAAAGATTAAATCCTAATTAGGTTTAACCCATATTTAACCTGATTAATCAACTTAAACCTTACTTACATTAGGTTTAAGTGTTCATTAAACCCTAATTATGTTTAACTCATATTAAATCTAATTAATCAACTTAATACCTTACTTAAATTAGGTTTAAGTGTTCATTAAACCCTAATTAGGTTTAACGCATATTAAACCTAATTAATCAACTTAAACCTTACTTACATTAGGCTTAAGTAACCTCTAAACCAGTTAGACTTAACCCTTAATTAAGTCTAATTAATCAATTAAACCTTACCTAAATTATGTTTAATTAATCCTAATCAATTAGACTTAACCCCTAATTAAGTCTAAGTAATCAATTAAACCTTACCTAAATTATGTTTAATTAATCACAAACCAATTAAACTTAACCCCTAATTAAGCTTAATTAATCAATTAAACCTTACCTAAATTAGGTTTAATTAATCTCAAATCAATTAGACTTAAACCCTATTTTAAGTCTAATTAATCAATTAAACCTTACCTAAATTAGGGTTAATTAATCTCAAATCAATTAGACTTAACCCCTAATTAAGTCTAATTAATCAATTAAACCTTACTTAAACTAGGTTTAATTAATCATAAATCAATTAGACTTAACCCCTAATTAAGTCTAATTAATCAATTAAACCTTACCTAAATTAAGTTTAATTAATCTCAAACCAATTAGACTTAACCCCTAATTAAGTCTTATTAATCAATTAAACCTTACCTAAATTAGGTTTAATTAATCATAAATCAATTAGATTTAACCCCTAATTAAGTATAATTAATCAATTAAACCTTACCTAAATTATATTTAATTAATCTCAAACCAATTAGACTTTACCCCTAATTAAGTCTAATTAATCAATTAAACCTTACCTAAATTAGGTTTAATTAATCTCAAACCAATTAGACTTAACCTCTAATTAAGTCTAGTTAATCAATTAAATCTTATCTAAAGTAGGTTTAATTAATCCTAAACCAATTAGACTTAACCCATAATTAAGTCTAATTAATTAATTAAACCTTACCTAAATTAGGTTTAGTTAATCCTAAACCAATTGGACTTAATCCCTAATTAAGTCTAATTACTCAATTAAACCTTACCTAAATTATATTTAATTAATCCTAAATCAATTAGACTTAACCCCTAATTAAGTCTAATTAATCAATTAAACCTTACCTAAATTAGGTTTAATTAATCTCAAACCAATTTGACTTAACCCCTAAATAAATCTAATTAATCAATTAAACCTTACCTAAATTAGGTTTAATTAATCCTAAACCAATTAGACTTAACCTCTATTAAGTCTAATTAATCAATTAAACCTTACCCAAATCAGGTTTAATTAGTCTTAAGCCTACTAAACTAAACCATAACTAAGTCTATCACATTAAACTTAATTAAACTATTAAATCTTAACCAACTAAGGTTTAATCAATCCTAAACCATAATTAAATCTATCACATTATACTTAATTACACTATTAAACCTTAACCAACTAAGGTTTAATCAATCTTAAACCATAATAAAGTCTGTCACATTAGACTTAATTAAACTATTAAACCTTAACCAACTAAGGTTTAATCATTCTAGAACTATAATTAAGTATTTCACATTAGACTTAATTAAACTATTAAACCTTAACCAACTAAGGTTTAATCAATCTTAAACTATAATTAAGTCTATCGCATTAGACTAAATTAAACTATTAAACTTTAACCAACTAAGGTTTAATCAATCTTAAACTGTAATTAAGTCTGTCACATTAGACTAAATTAAACTATTAAACCTTAACCAACTAAGGTTTAATCAATCTTAAACCATAATTAAGTCTATCACATTAGACATAATTAAACTATTAAACCTTAACCAACTAAGGTTTAATCAATCTTAAAATATAATTAAGTCTATCACATTAGACATAATTAAACTATTAAACCTTAGTCAACTAAGGTTTAATCAATCTTAGACCATAATTAAGTCTATCACATTAGACTTAATTAGACTATTAAACCTTAACCAACTAAGGTTTAATCAATCTTAGACCATAATTAAGTCTGTTACATTAGAATTAATTAAACTATTAAACCTTAACCAATAAAGATTTAATCAATCTTAAACCATAATTAAGTCTGTCACATTAAACTTAATTAAAATATTAAACCATAACCTACTAAGGTTTAATCAATCCTAAACCATAATTAAGTTTGTCACATTAGACTTAATTAAACTATTAAACCTTAACCAACTAAGGTTTAATCAATTTAAAACTATAATTAAGTCTGTCACATTAGACTTAATTAAACTATTAAACCTTAACCAACTAAGTTTTAATCAATCTTAAACCATAATTAAGTCTATCACATTAGACTTAATTAGATTATTAAACCTTAACCAACTAATGTTTAATCAATCTTCAACCAAAATTAAGTCTATCACATTAGACTTAATTAAACTATTAAACCTTAACCAACTAAGGTTTAATTAATCTTAAAATCACATTAGACATAATTAAACTATTAAACCTTAGTCAACTAAGGTTTAATCAATCTTAGACCATAATAAAGTCTATCATATTAGACTTAATTAAACTATTAAACCTTAACCAACTAAGGATTAATCAAACTTAATTCATAATTAAGTCTATCACATTAGACTTAATTAGATTATTAAACCTTAACAAACTAATGTTTAATCAATCTTTAACCATAATTAAGTCTATCACATTAGACTTAATTAAACTATTAAACCTTAACCAACAAAGGTTTAATCAATCCTTAACTATAATTAAGTCTCTCACATTAGACTTAATTAAACTATTAAACCTTAACCAACTAAGGTTTAATCAATCCTTAACTATAATTAAGTCTGTCACATTAGACTTAATTAAACTATTAAACTTTAAAAACTAAGGTTTAATCAATCTTAAACCATAATTGAGTCTATCACAATAGACTTAATTAAACTATTAAACCTTAACCAACTAAGGTTTAATCAATCTTAAACTATAATTAAGTCTATCACATTAGACTTAATTAAATTATTAAACCTTAACCAACTAATGTTTAATCAATCTTCAACCATAATTAAGTCTATCACATTAGACTTAATTAAACTACTAAACCTTAACCAACTAAGGTTTAATCAATCTTAAACTATAATTAAGTCTATCACATTAGATTTAATTAAACTATTAAACCTTAATCAACTAAGGTTTAATCAATCTTAAACCATAATTAAGTCTATCACATTAGACTTAATTAAACTATTAAAATTTAACCAACTAAGGTTTAATCAATCTTAAACCATAATTAAGTCTATCACATTAGAATTAGTTAAACTATTAAACCTTAAGCAACTATGGTTTAATCAATCTTAAACCATAATTATGTCTATCACATAGACTTAATTAAACTATTAAACCTTAATCAACTAAGATTTAATCAATCTTAAACCATAATTAAGTCGATCACATTATACTTATTTAAACTATTAAACCTTAATCAACTTAAGTTTAATTAATCTTAAACCATAATTAAGTATATTACATTAGACTTAATTAAACTATTAAACCTTAACCAACTGAGGATTAATCAATTTTAAACTATAATTAAGTCTATCACATTAGTCTTAATTAAACTATTAAACCTTAACCAACTAAGGTTTAATTAATCTTAAACTATAATTAAGTCTATCACACTAGACTTAATTAGATTATTAAACCTTAATCAACTAAGGTTTAATTAATCTTAAACTATACTTAAGTCTATCACATTAAATTTAATAAAACTATTAAACCTTAATCAACTAAGGTTTAATCAGTCTTAAACCATAGTTAAGTCTATGACATTAGACTTTATTAAACTATTAAACCTTAAACAACTAAGGTTTAATCAATCTTAAAACATAATTAAGTCCATCACATTAAACTTAATTAAACTATTAAACCTTAACCAACAAAGGTTTAATCAATATTAAACCATAATTAAGTCTATCACATTATACTTGATTAAACTATTAAACCTTAACTAACTATGGTTTAATCAATCTTAAACTATAATTAAGTCTTTCACATTAGACTTAATTAAACTATTAAACTTTAACCAACTAAGGTTTAATCAATCTTAAACCATAATTAAATCTATCTCATTAGACTTATTTAAACTATTAAGCCTTAACCAACTAAGGTTTAATCAATCTTAAACTATAATTAAGTCATCACATTAGACTTAGTTAAGTTATTAAACATTAACCAACTATAGTTTAATCAATCTTAAACTATAATTAAGTCTTTCACATTAGACTTAATTAAACTATTAAACCTTAGTCAACTAAGGTTTAATCAATCTTAAACCATAATTAAGTCTATCACATTAGACTTAATTAAACTATTAAACCTTAATCAACTAAGGTTTAGTCAATCTTAAACCATAATAAAGTCTATTACATTAGACTTAATTAAACAATTAAACCTTAACTAACTACGGTTTAATCAATCTTAAACCATAATTAAGTCTATCGCATTAGACTTAATTTAACAATTAAACCTTAACAACTAAGGTTTAATCAATCTTAAACCATAATTAAGGGTTTAATCAATCTTAAAATATAATTAAGTCTATCACATTAGACTTAATTAAACTATTAAACCTTAATAACCTGAGATTTAATCAATATTAAACCATAATTAAGTCTGTCACATTAAACTTAATCAAATTATTAAATCTTAACCAACTAAGGTTTAATCAATCCTAAACCTTACTTAAGTCTAATTCATTAGGCTCAATAAAATTATTAAACCTTAATTGAATAAGGTTTAATCAAATTTAAGCCTTACTTAAATTAGGCTTAAATAACTTTAAATTTCAGTTAAGTCTAATTAGACTTAATTAAACCTTAATTAAGTTTACTTTAACTAGACTTAGCTGAAACTTGAGTTTAACCCATATTTAACTTAACTTAACCTTATGTTTAGGTTTAACCTAACTTGAACCTAACCAAACCTAAATCAAACTTAAGTTCAACCCCTATTGAACTTAAGTCAACCTTAAGTTTTGATTCAACCTAACTTAATCCTAACTTAAATCAAACCTAAATCAAACTTAAGTTCAACCCCTATTAAACTTAAGTCAACCTTAAGTTTAGATTCAACCTAACTTGAACCTAACTTAAATCAACCTTAAGTTTAGGCTCAACCTAACTTTAACCTAAATTAAATCAAACCTAAATCAGCATTATTAACTTAAGTTCAAACAGACATGAACTCAAGTTAATAGACATGAACTTAAGATCAACTCAGGTTGAACCCAAATTAATTTCAAACCACATCAAACTAAAAACAAATTTTGATTCAAACTACTTTAAAGATCAAATCAAAGATATTCAGATTCAAATGACATTGAATCTGATTATCAAATGACTTTATTTAAGTCTAATTCATATTAGACTCAACACCAACACTTCTTCTAGATTCAAATGACATTGAATCCAGAATTTTAAAATCTAACCAAAGTTAGATTTTGTAATTAGACTTAATATTTGTTTCGAAAGACATCGAATCTAAGATTTAAAAAAATGATTTCAAAGTCTAATTTATGACATTGAATCTAATTTTCAAGAAAAATCATCAGATCTAAATCTTTAAATTCAAATAAAATTGAATCTAAATTTCTAGATCTAATCAAATCTCAATAATGATTTCTCAAATCTAATCAAAATTTTAGATTTAATTGACAATAAATCTAAAAACACTTAAAAATTAAAACTTTAACTTTAAAAGACATCAAACTTAAAAATTTTGACATCAAATGATATAAAAATTTTAAGAAATCGTAAACAACTTAAAATTTTTCAAACCTTAAATTGGAAAAAGACACTAAAACTTAAATGAAACCTTATTGAACAAACATCACCAAATTCCACTGAACCCCAGTGTTCTTAATCTACGAAGATTTCTCAGACGATACAATCTGGCTGCTGACAAAAACCTTACAGTCCCGGTTTAAACATCTTTCAAACTAAGTAAAATAAGGCCCCTTATAATCCTGAGACGACGGAGCCAGTGACATCTTGACCGAGTTATCTAAAAATATAACTAAATAAAATAAAAAGATTGAAGAAATAAAACTGACATTATTTCTTTTAAATCTGACATTGTTTTCCTTTGCAGGATGAAGATATGTTTTGTTCTAGATTTCCTTTGCATGTTATAGGGTGTGCTAACTCTATTTTGCAGGAAGACATTCCTATGATGTGACGAAAGAAAATTAAAAAAAATCACAATGACATCAAAACAACAATATTGACAAAACAAAACAAAATAAACAACTTTAAAATGACAAAATCAAGACAAAACAAAACCAAAACTTTTAGGATAGCCATCAAACAAAAATGACAAACAACAAAACAAAAAATGACAAATAAAACAAAAATGACAAACAATAAAAAAAATGATAAACAACAAGATGATAAGACAATAAGATAAAAAATTGACATGAAAAAATGACATTCGAGATCGATAGTTGGTACATCTTTCCTTAAAAAAACATTCTAGAAAATAAGTGATTAACATTAATCAGACGTTTTCTTATACAATTATAAATTGCCTAAGATGTAATTAACTATAGGAGCTTGTTCCTTTAGGATAATTAAAGAATTCAGAATAGACATTATATCTAAAAATCTCTTGTTACCAAAATCCTTATACAAATTCTTTAGGATAAGACAATCCTAGAATTTTCATTTCGAGGATTATCACCAACACCTCTTTTTCTACAATTTTGTATATTATTAGCCCTTATTTTCTTCAAATTTTTTATTATCCAAAGATTCTTTTAGATAATCTAAAGAAATAAGATTTTTTGAAGATTAGAGCAATACTATAGATAAACAGAGTGGTGACTCCAAATCGACATCAGCATCGACACGTAAGAAAAATCTCTGACACGTCGACGACACCGCCATCAATGACATTTCTATTCTCTCTCTAATTGACATTTCTTTAAACTAAACTTGTTATGATGAGGAGCTGGGAGCATGCGCAGTGGGTAGCACGATCATCGTCAACAGCAAAACTCCTTAGAAATTAAAAAAACCAAGCCATAGGACTTTGAGGTAGCTTGCTTAGTGCAGCATAAACCCTCACTTTATCTCTTTAGGCCTTTGCATGACCATGTTGTGCAATATAATCCATAACTCGTCTTAGGATTCTGAGGTCATCTTCGGGTATGTCATAAACCCTCATATCTTTCAGGCCATTCACATGATTGGTATCAAGTGAACGTAAGTCCTAAATAATAAAAGTGACAAGATGAAACATCAAATAACTATCTCAAATTGGATATAAACAATAAGATAGTTTGGGAAAGCACCAAGATCCCTCTCGAATCTATGTCTTTCTCCTAGTCTCTCCTTCCTTTGGATTCCTACAAAAAGATTGTTCCAAAAATTTGAGCCTTTCACATATTGGATCACCTATTACCACTCTTTCTTGAAGAACCCTATCCTTTGGAAGTCATTAGTACAATATTTCCTGATCTATATTAAGATTTTTCTTAGGTAACTTCGACTATCTATGATGTAATTAACTATGGGGGATTGCTCTTATATGAAACTTAAAGACCCCAGATAAATAAAAATAATATCTAATTCCTTCATATTAGGTAGTGGAAATTGTTGGTCAACATGAATGGTTCGTAGACCAAATGAACGTCATGAATTCCTTAGTTTATTTGATCGAGCCTCACCACCAAGCCATGTATCTATTCTTCGAGATCGATTTGTTTGTATTTTTCAAATTTAAAAAGTTATTTTCAAAAATTCATATAATAAATTAAATGAAACCCCATATTTTTTAAAACTACATTTTAAAACTTTTCAAAAGTCTCAAACCTCCCAAACAATTTCAACGACCGACAGTTCCCCTACAGATCCAAAGAGCAAAACCTACCATTTTCTTTTCTAGACCAAAAACTAGAAAGATAAGGTTGCACCAAGCCCGCTATTTTTATTAATGGATGGACACTTGAAACACATCGACCAAAAGGATGAAGATATTCCTTGAGTCTTCACCTTCTCGATCGGGGAGAATCCTCTTCGCAAGAGATTCCTCACCTTGTGTCGTGCAAACAGAGGTGGGTGTCTTGTTGCTTCGTGCTATAAGGCATTGTTACATATGTCCATCGCTCGCCTACCCCCACTATCCCATGAGATTTATAAGATGAGGCCAGTTTCATCATCAAAATAGATTGAGCATCACTTCTTTCATGTATTCACATTTATATGGCATGTTTGGCATAAATTTAAAATTGCATAAAAAATTATGATTTTTGCAAGCATTGTCGACCGACCACCTAAGTTGGCACAATCGATCATCTCTTATCAATTTAACTTGTTGATGGACATTTGATCGGCTCGGTTCATCTGACTTTCCTTCATCGATCGGCGGCCTACGCCTATTTAACTAACCATTTTCATTGGTTCGACTGATCAACCTCCACTGGTCTGATCGTATCGACCGACTCCATTAGAATGTTGCATGATTGCATGCTTTGTGTCATATTGCTTGCCTGAATGCATTCACATTTACAACCTGTAGTGCGCTTGTGAGCATATAACCTCACATGCTCGTCATGGGTCTACATACCACTGCGATGCATTACTTCATGCCTATCTTGTTAGATCCTTATTTCAGGGTGCACGACAGCCTATATGGTTGTGTTTACACTTGTGCACATTTGTGCGTTTGAATGCATAACATCTTGAATGTTCATGACTTTTAGGCTTGAAGTTGTGAGCATTTAAATTTGTGTGCTCACACACTCACACATCATGTGCGTAGATGATGTGTGTAAACGAGAGTTGTATCAACTCTTACAGAATTGCTCTGGACTATGGTAGAGATCCTTCTCAAATCATTGATCATTGCACACTCACCCTTCCGAGTCACTGCTCCTTGCACGCTCACCCTTTTGAGACATTGCTCCTCACACGCTCACATCTGACACTCATGTGTCTTCCTTGAGTTATTGCTCCATGCACACTCATTTCTAGACGCTCATGTGTCATCTACAGGAAAGGCTTGTGCATCAAGTCTACTCGGCATGTGTTTCTCTCTAGTGAGAAATACACCACCTCATTTGCATTGTGTGACTTGCATGCACATCACTGCCTTGTCTGTATATTCATCATTAGTATATGTCACTGTATACTTCTGATGAATGGTTGTTTTCTCATGGTAGTACCCTACACTGTCAATATACACTGGATCATTTTGCATTGCAAGTGCATCCTCGATCATCTCAATGATGAAACTGGTTCGTTAGCTGAGTGACCTTCTACTGGTCACAATGCAGTAGCTAGCATTGTTTGTGAGAATGTCTCTGTGGGTAATATTAGCTATCGCGTCGTGACCAACACAGGTATGTTGTGCTAACGTTCTAAGGGATCTAATCAGTGCCACTTAGCTTTTCCTTTTCTTAGGACCTATTTCAAAAAGAATAAAAATGTATATATTTATCATATATGCATAATACTTTGAAAAATATACTTTTAAATTACTTCTATAATTAGCTTATACCATATATAAGGCAACCTATTTTAAAAGTTTTCTATATAACTTGCAGCTAGTGGCACATCTTAATCCTTGGAACCTTAGGACGGGGTCAGGAATTGCGACCTCATCAAAAAAAATGCTAGCTTTGTTTGCCTTAAAATTTCACTCACATAGAAGATATGATAAGATATTGTATGTTAAATGATGTGTCAGGCTAACAACTAGAGGGCTATGTAAACTTTTTTAGATGCCCTAGTTATAGTTCTTTGTTGGTTTGGTTGCCCTAGCCAAAAATCACTTTTGTGTTGCTTTGTGTGATTACTGGGCGTGAGATATGCACGCTAGTATATTAGGGATAGTCTTCTTTCAGGGAGCCATATCAAGCAGGGAGGAGCTAGAACGATTTATCTAATCACAGTTTCTGCAAGTGTTATTAGCTCTCTTCCAACCTAGTATGGCTCACTATGTTGCATGTAGGTAGTTTATAATATCCTTTTTTTTGTGTAGGTCATGCCTATTTTTACTTTCCCTGTGAACTTTTTTAAAGTCCATGGTGGGGCCTTCCATTAGAAATAAGGTATGAGCACAGGTTTCGAGGAGCCAAATAGGTGGAACCATGTGATAGCAATTAGGAGTTGTTTGTTCATGTCCTATACCATAATACTCAAATTCATTCATATATAGAGTTAGGACCAGGTGTGTATCTATGCAGAGCTTGACCTCCTTTTTCTATTTATGTTGTATGTTGTTGATTCAGTGGCACCAAGCCTGTTATTCTTTTAATTTTGCTTGTTTACTTTTCTGCTTCTTGCATGTGAGTGCCAGTTATTTCTTTTTTGTTTGTGGATTGTTTGGGAATCGTGCCTATAATTTAGGCTCTTCAGGACCTAAATTATAAAATTTCTACAAAAATCTTAATAAAAGATTAAGTCTTATCAAAATTTAGGATTAGAACATTCCAAGATTTTTAAACACTTCTTTACTTTTCTGCATGGCCTTCGGGCCAAATTTTGAATAAGTTTCATAGCATGGTCATCACCCAAGTCATAAGTAATAGGGTTTTCATGCTTAGAAAAAAAAAATTGCATCATATTGCATGTTCTGAGGAGAAAGTTCTCGTGCTTCTCCAACTTGACTGACCTAACATAGAATTCTACTAAGGTGGTTTTATGCTGCATTTAAGGAGTTAGAGGCTTCATCGGCTGAGATGAAGAATAAGTTCATTGTGGGAGTGTCTCCAGCTTTGTAGTTGTACTTCCTTTTCTTTTCCAACGGCATCTTACTACTTTGCCAGGTTTAAGTCCTACCTCTGCTCTTCCTATCTACATATCTTCAAAGGATTAGAGTCACCCTCTTTTGACCTTAGGGATATTGAGATTCCATTTGATGATGCAATTTAGGGATTGCTGATGAGGGGATCTCCAATTGTGTTGGGCTGACTACCTTCATGACTAGGTCGACTTGGGGTCCTAGTACCTTGGGATGACAGATCTCCAATATCCTAACTCAGCTATCTCTACCTGATTAGGATTACTCTTCACTTCCTTTGTTGACCCCTTTTGAGCCCTGTCGCTTCTTTTGATGCTTCATTGATGACATCTCACACACCTCAATTGTGGATAGGTTGTCATCCATTTGGGACACAGTGATTCACTCTCTTTCTTTTTAACCCGGTTAGGCCTTGGAAACATAGTATGGACCCTATGAGTCGACTTGGTTAATTCATAGGCCTCTGCTGCCAATGAGCCACCTTTTCGATTCTTTTTGTAAGTCATCATCTTAAGATTCACTTTCCTAACATACCCTCTTACTTGAATCGTATGAATGAATTGGAGTAGAGGATGTGTTGGAAAGATGGAACTAAAATGGAACTTAACAAACAAACTTAAAAGAACTTAGAGAGCTTATGTGAGGTAATTATTGTTTGATAGGTCAAGGGTTTACATCCAAACAGGATTGGATCAAGACACCATGAACCAAATATCCACGAAAGAATACCTATATAAGCTACCCAGTGACCAGAGGATCAAAAGAAAATTTTATTATGGGTTAAGACCAAATCACAAGGAAATGTATCCCCTTGGTTAATTACATCTTTGTGAGCTCCCAAAAATACTCTCAAATAAAGAAGTCATGCTGATAATTAGGTGACAACTAGCCGAGGGTATCACAAAGGATAGTTATGCCACATGAACATCTCAGCATTTTCAAAGCTTCCATAGGGCAGAGAATGAGTCTCTTACATCCCAAATGGGTAGTGACTCATGGGCAATCGAGGCCTATGAAATAACCAAGTCGCCTGGGCGACTTTTTAAATGCCAAAATTTTATGTACTCAGATATATATATTGATTTAGATTTCTAGTGAGTCACACATTCAAAACTCAAGTATACGTATCGCTCAAGTAATAAAGGGCTCTAGTGGAGTCCTTGTTATCGATCCCACGAGGAGGTTTGCAAACTCTATAATGGAGCACATAAATCACCACTCGAATCACAACACAATTGCAGCAATTACTAATAATATAAGAATGTTCAGACAGTAGCAGTTACTAATTCTACCAAAGTAAATTCTACTATTCTAACACAGTTAACAAACACAAGACTAAACTTCATAATAAAAGATCATTTTGCAAGAAAGATTCCTCCTCCTTTCCAATGATAATGTGATGATTTAGTGACATTGATCTGTGATACAACTGTATTGTGCCAAATAGGAGCATTCATATTCTTTACTCTCTTCCGAGCAATATAAAGAACATTAGCTAATCCTAAGTTTAGTCCCTAAATCCGTGGTTAGGCTGGGAGGATATTGGCTGTCACTACGGAGCTCCCACTTCCCTTCGCCTGAAGGATAACACGAACTTTAGTTTCCAAACCCTAGGGGATTTTAGTTTGTCACTCTAAAATCTCCAATTCTATGCCCATCAAAATATATTTCCCTATTTATTTGCATTCAACCCCCATGAACTACGTCATTCATTCATGGACATTGAATGTGGCCTTCACTTTTATTGTAGAAATCGTAGTCCTTTCGGAACGTACGTCTCACAACATGTTTTAACAATTCAATTGGCCAATCAAAAAGCAGATAAAATACAAAGTTAAAAGGTCATCACAAATTTTTCAAATTAAATTGGCACATCATTTTCATATCACGACATAAACACATCACATGAAAAGAAGGAAGACAAAGAAATCTACTCAAGACTCATGAGGAAAATACGACGAAAGATGGATTTTATATAAAAAAGCAACATCATACAAACAAATAAAAGTAAATGCAACTTATCTCAATTTCTTCCCCAAGCGAATGTCTTGAAATTCCTTTAACTCCTCTTCTTTCTCCATAACAACACATAATTCTCTCTTAAGATGAGTAAAGAAGAAGAAATCTCTCACTTTTCCTCTCCGCCAACACTCCTTAGTAGAGAAAAACACACTAAGCACTAAACCCTAGACTCTCTCTAATGGACTCTTCATTCAAGAATAATGAAAAGACTCTGAGAAACACTGAAGATACTCCCTATTTTTTTGCTCCAAATTAGTTTAAATTCGGGTAGAACCAACTTTCCCAAGAGTTCCCTCAAACAGCCCTCCAAAATCCAGACAAATACATTGAATCTGGTTGAATTCGAGATAGGGAGCGGTCTGGCGCCATTTTTAAGTCTTCCGTCCAAACTCTCTGGATTTGAGTGCGGTCTGACACTCGATAGGGAGTTGTCCGGCGCTCTAGGTCAAAATGTCTAATTCGCCTCATTTTGCTCTGAATTCACTCTTTTTTGCTTCCTTTTACTCCAAAGGCGTGAAATCATCTTACCTGCATGAAATCATGAAAAATACCCTTCTTTAAAGTGCAATATTATCAAAAATAGATATGAAATAGGCATTAAAAAGCTATTAAATTTTCAGTGGATCATTGCCCCATAAGGTATGCACTATGCTTACAAGGGCTAACCACACCATAAGGGTAGAGAATGAATGAGTATATCTCAAATGAGTGACAACCTATCCACATTCAAGAACTAGTAGACAACATCGACAAAGCGTCAAGATGAGTGACAAGGTACAAAGGAGGCAGCAAAGGAGAGGAAGAGTGATAGTAATCAGGTAGATATAGCCGGTAGAGGAAACCACAGATTCATTATCCCAAGCTATTGAGACTCCAAGTCTACTGTTCATGGAAGTAGTTGAAGCAACATAATCAAAGACCCCCTTATCAGCAATCCGTGAATTGCATCATCTTAAGGAATCTCAGTAGTCCTAAGTTCAATAGAAGGATGGGGTTTGGGATGACGAACCCCTTGTCAGTAAACCTTTTTTAATAGTATTCCATAAAAAATGCATCCAGTGGCACCTCTTATAATCAAGTGATCCTTAGCGTGCGGTCGAGGATGATGACCTCACCAAAACATACGCTAGCCTTTTTTGCCTTAACCTTGCACTCACTTAGATGTTGTGATAGGAAATTTTACGTTAAATGGTATGTTGGACTAAGGACTAAAATACTAGGTAGTCTTTTCCATTGTATTGCCTATAGTTTTTTATTTGAATGACTTAGGAAGACATCACTTATGTGTTTCTTTTTTGTTTATTGGGTGTGAAACATGCACACTAGTATATTAGGGGTAGTCTTATTATAGGAAGCCATGTTCAATTGAGATGAACTGTAATGATTTATCTTATCCAAGTTTCTGCAGGTGTCATTATCACTCTCCCGACTGGGCATGGCTCATGATTTTGCATGAAGGTAGCTTCATACTAACCTTATTTTCAATTAGGTCGAGTCTTTTTTTATTTTTTTTCCTCCATATGTACATTTATAGACTCCTTAGGAGAGTCTTGTATTAGATAAAAGGTTCGAGCATGCTAAGGCACTAGATGGGAGGAACCACATGATGAGGACCAAAAGTTGTTGGCTTGTGTACAGTACCTTAATTTCTAAATCTCATTTATGTATGTAATTAGGATTAAATGTGTACTTATGTGGCGTATGCCTACCTTTTTCTATTTTCAGGATAGGTTACAGACCCAGTGACACCTATCATATTATTCTTTTGATTTGCCTTATTTACTTTCATGCTTCTTGCATGTCATTGCCAGTTACATCTTTTTTTGTGGTTTATAAGAGAATCATGCACATAATTTAGTCTTTTTAGGACCTAAACTTATAAATTTTCTATAAAAATCCTAATAAAAGAATAACTCTAATCAAAATTTAGGATTAAACATTTCAATATTTTTAAAATCTTTCTTAACTTTTTTGCACGGCTGTCGGCATATTTTTAGGTCGTGTTTTATTTTGAAGAGGGGTCGCCTAACAGAAATCTGTCGGCGAATTTTTAATTTAATTAAAATAAATAATTTGAAAAGTAGTATTTGATTTTGAAAATAATTTTAAATTTGAAGGTTTTAAGATATGAGATTAAACTAACCTCACATCCCAAATAGTTTATATAAACGAGCACCGCACCACAAACCGTGTATCTATCCCTAAGGATAGACACACTGCTTGATGGTGGGGCTTGATTAAATAAACTAGAAGATTAGTGACATCCGTTCTGGTCCGCGAACCAATTTTATAAGCCGACAAGTTTCCCCGCTTAATATGAAAACAT
This sequence comes from Papilionanthe hookeriana x Papilionanthe teres, assembly GCA_022702705.1. Classification (NCBI taxonomy): domain Eukaryota; kingdom Viridiplantae; phylum Streptophyta; class Magnoliopsida; order Asparagales; family Orchidaceae; genus Papilionanthe; species Papilionanthe hookeriana x Papilionanthe teres. The sequence continues at coordinate 84,436,175 of CM040424.1, forward strand.
TAAACGGGGTTTATATTACTCAGGTTCTTTAAAATTCCCTATAAGGGCAAGCCCTATAGTTAATTACATCTTAAGTGACGGAATCACCTAAGAAAACTCTCGATAATAATCAATGATTCTGCTCTCAAGAATTTCAAAGTTTAAGGTTTTCAAAGATTGAATTTTGGAGTTTCAATAGGAATGGATCAAATTTTTGGAACATTTTGTTTTGTGAATCCAAAGGAAGAGAGGTAGGAGAAATCACCGATTCGAAGTGAACTTCGATAATTTCCCGACTATCCTATCGTTTGGCTTCGAATTTAGGAAAGTCCTAATGTTTATTCGATATTTCAATCTCGCTAATTTCAATTAATTAGGGCTTATATTTGTATGATAAAATCAAACAAATAACTTTAGAAGATGTGAGGGTTTATTGTCGTATCGGACGACTACCTCGGAATCCCAAGACCTAGTTAGGGCTTAATTTGCAATGCAAATGCCTAACGAAGAGTCGAGGATTTATGTCGCACTAGTGCAAGCTACCTCGAAGTCCTATGGCTTGGTTGTTTTAATTCTAGGAAAGTTTCTTGAAGTAGACTCGAGGTTTTGCCGATGACGATGGTCGTGCTCGCCCACCATGCTCCGAGCTCCTTGTTGTTGCAGAGGTTTAGTTTTAGAAATCATAAATCGGGAGTTGAGAAAAGTGTTTTGATTTAGAGAAAATCTTAATTTCCAGTGTTCTTGTGTTTTAATTAAAACAAATCTTAAAGTTGATTATAACGACACTGGTTAAGATCCCACGGTTCCATCCTTCCGCATCATTATTTTTATCGGATTCACTTAGTCCGGATGAATTTGCTAAACTCAATCGAATGAGTTCCACACTTTCATTTAGACCGTGGGAAATCCCGTTAGCAACACGTAAGTTACATCATCCGAGGTATTCCCGATCATCCAACAGGACGTTTTAATTTAGTTGTAATTGTAGTTTTGTGTTCTGTTTGTGATTAAATTTTGAGTTGTTTTATATTTTGAAATGTTGTGGCGGTGAATTTTATCTTGCAATGACTTTTAACTTAATTTTGGTTTCGGCTTTAGGTCTATCCTAAAGGTGTGGGTTTTCATGCAACGGTTGTTTTATCATGCAAGAAAAGTAAAATGCATTTGCAATAAAGTAAATTGCAATAATGTAAATTGCAAGAAAGTAAATCGCAATAAAATAAAAGCGTACTCTGGAGGGTCTTCCCGTCACCCCAAGTCGCACTTAAAACACAATTAGAATATTTAAGCAAGTTCCTAGGTAAAGCTAAGGGAAAGGTTATGGTTTTCTACCAAATTCCTAATCCTATAGCTAGTCATCTCCTATGACGTCTAGAGTTCTTTGGGTTTTGGTTTAAGGACGATTTTCTTCATCAAAGAATAATCAAATTCAATCGTTCTTATAAATATCCTATCATATCGAGGAAGTGCTTAAGAAGGATCTTAAACATCTTTTCAATATTTCTAGGATTGTTTTAAGTCCAAATGAATTTAATTATATAAATGAATCGATCGTCCGAGGTTTTCAAGTCTTCGTTAACTCGCTCGATGAATCAGGACGTTCGAATATCCTATGAGCGAGATAACACTTCATTTGATGTTCCATTTAGGAGTTATAATAATCAAAGCTTTCAAGGGTAAATTAGTATTCAAAAGATTTGATTTAAGTTAAAGGGTTTAAATTTGGAATAGTGTTCAAGTTGCTTTATATTTAGTTTAATTTAATTTAATTTGATTTAATGTTTAATTAATTTGATTTGATTTAATTTAATTTAATTATTTAATTTAATTTAATTTAATTCAATTTAATTTAATTATTTAATTTAATTTAATTTTTTAATTTAATTTAATTTAATTATTTAATTTAATTTAATTTAATTGTTTAATTTAATTTAATTTAATTATTTAATTTAATTTAATTTAATTGTTTAATTTAATTTAATTTAATTTTAATTAATTTAATTTAATTGTTTAATTTAATTTAATTTAATTATTAAATTTAATTTAATCTTAATTTAATTTATCTTTAATTTACTTTATTTTTAATTTTAATTGAAATTTCAAAAGAGTTTAATAATTTAATTAAGTCTTTTAATATTTTAAATTTGAGTTATCATTTTAATTAAAAATTGAGTATTAGTTGATATAATTGATTTAGGGATTTTTAAATTAAAGAATAAATCTCTTCCTAATAAAGATCCCTTATTTTAATAATTCCAATTTTATTATTCTTCCAAATTTAATCTATTATTTAATTAAAGTTTAATCATTTTAAAATTATTTAATGGGTTTCTACCCTTTAATTATTTAAATTTCAATCATCCAAATCAGATTAAGATCAAATATTTTACTTGTAGATTTTTTATTAAACCTAAAGTTTTAATTAAGGATTAAAGGTTTAATTACCATTTTACCCTTTAAGCTTAATAATTTCATAACTCATTAAATTGAATTCAAATGAACTTGAAATTTTTATGTGACTTCACTCATATGTCAATAAAGACATGAGAGGAGAAAATGTGATTTTTCTGTATTTAATTTATTTATATAATTATTTTTGGTGGAAAATAGAGATTTTCAAGGAAAATTTGATAACATGACCAAAAGAAAGTTTCTGTCCTTAAGAAAATTAGGGGACATTCCTAATGACCAGAGAAGCACTTGGACCAATTTTGGTGATTTTTTGAATTATATTATTTTTATTATAATTATTTTGAGTTTTGGAGTGTTAATTAATTTAAAAATAAAATAAATGTTGAAAAATGGATTTTATATTTTTCAAAAATCTCTCTGATATCAAGGAAACCAGAGAAGCAAATTTTGCAATTTTCTGATTTGTTTATGATTTATTGTAATTATTTTAGTGAAAATGCTAGAAAATACATTTTTTTAATTTTAAAATTACCCTAGGGCTTTAAAATTTAATATCTCACTAAATAGACTTAGGAAAAATGTGGGATTTGTTCCTAAGTGATTAAAATTCAAAATGTGACATTTTGGTGAATTTTATTATTTTTGTGATTTTTATTATTTTTTAATTATTAAAAATATTAAAATATTATTAAAAATCAACTTTTTTAGAAAATTGAAATTTTAATTTTCTTAGGTTCCCCTGATATCAGAGAGGCTCCAAAACCAATTTGGTGAATTTTTAAAAAGTATTTTAAAAGTTATGAATTTTTAAAGTTTAAAATGGCTAAGTGGCTTAATCAACCCAATTAGTGGGGCTAACCAAGTCCAATTGACCTCAAATTTTTATGGTGGATTCCTCTGATCCTAAAGGTCAGTGGAGAATTGATTTCAAGTCAATTTGATACCTGGTTAACTCTAATTAATTAAAGACCTATTTTGGGTGTTTAAGCCAATTAGGGTTAATCTGAGTGAATTAACTCAAGTCCTATTTTTCCTAGAGTTCTCTGGTCATAAGGAACATCACCAAATATTTCTAGAATTTATTTCACAACATGCTAATTTTTGGAATTAAAATACTCAAAACAGCAACATGCATTTGAAAAATAAATAACTTTTCACAGAGATGGCTCTCGACCTTGGAAAATTCGGGGAATGTTCCCAAGTTCGGAGGCTTCAAAAGTCCTATGGTCTCATGCCATGGTGAATTGTATACATGCATGGAGAATTAAATGTATGCAGAGAGTAAATAAATCATAAAAAATAAAATACTTAATGAAATTAAATGATTTCTTTTCCACATTATTCTCCTCTGTTCACTGAGCAAGAGGGTATTTTTATTTTATTTTTGTGATTTTTCTACACAAAGATATGGATTTTTGAAGTTTAGGGAATTAAATAAATAAGAAAATACCCTAATTATCTATTTATCCACGCGGCGCCAGCGAAACCTCGGCAGCTCCGAACGCACACGCGTCGCGCTCCCATTCGACGCCGCCACCTGAGTCGGCGGCCCGGGCCCCGCGGTTCTCGTACCGTCTCCCGGTCCGACGCAATCCCGGCCGTCCGTGCGCGCGTGTATCGAATGGACGCGCATCCGTTCATCGTCCCCAAGTGTTCTCACCCGAGAGCCGTCCACACTAAATCCCTAAGATCTCACTCGATTCTCAATGGATTTTCATGTTCTTATGCTCTATGGATTCGTCTCGAAGAGACGAACACATCTATACGGCTAACATGCATTGAAACTAAGGCATTCGAAATGAAGAATCTTCGAAGCTCGGGATGAAGAGTTAGCTCATACCTTGGCTCGGAGAAGTGTGGCTTCAATCCGAGAGTTGTTGCACCTTCGATCGGGTCCCAAGCAAGCTCCGCATGAAGTCTCCCGGTCCAGTGAATTGTCTGGATATGATTTCGACCAAGCCCGATCACAAAGCTTGGAGGCTGGAGCAACTGGGTGGCCTGGAGATGGGGCTTTTAGTGGTGGACACCTTCCCTTGGTCTGGTGAAGGTGTAGAGCCAATCAATTTGGGAATTGGCTCACTGTGGAGAAGTGTCCCGGTTTTGGGCTAAAGTTCGAGCTCAAAATCGGGCTCGCTACGAAGGAATTGGCCGGAATTCAGCGGGGATCGGGTGCTCTATGTGTAGAGAGTGATCTGGAGTGATTTTGCGCGAGTTTCCTTAAGGTTTTGTTTCGGCTCCTCTCATGGCCGAGAGGGGTGGAGTTTGAATCAGGAGAGGGTGGAAGGCCTCTCGGAGGGAGTTAGGGCTTGGGATCGAGCTGCTCTCGGTGAGGAGAAGATCAGCCATGGTGACCACTAGGCATGGGGCGACTCAGCAAGTGAGAATTTCAATGTCGGCTCACATGCGAGCTCTCGGCCATGGTGTTTTCCGGCGGCTCGGTGGCCGGCCGGCCAGTGCAATGGTCACCATCTTGGTCGGTGGGTCGTGGCCGGGGTTTAGTGTGGCAATCGAGGTTCGACATGTGTAAAGGAGTTTGATTTAAATGGAATGGGAGAAGACTCACTTTGGCTTGGTTTGGGTCAACCCACCATTTTGGGCTTGGTGCACCCTTCCAAGCTCGATTTTGAGCCGAGGGAATCATTTAGGTCAGCTTAGAAGGAATGGTGAAGTCTCCATCCATGATGAGGCGGCTAAACATGGTTTAGTGTGTGACATGATTAAGGTAAAAAGGGTTAAAGGAGGTTTAAGAAAGAACCCCTCTTCTTGCCATAAATGGACTAATGACAAGTCAAAGCCCTCATGGCTTCATGTGGCTTCGAGAATGGCTTGTTCATGGCTTCATTTGGCTTGGGAAAAGGTTGATTTGTTTCATGAAAAGGGTTTTAAGAATTTTGGATGTTTTGATGGAAATTTGTATGAAACTTGATTTGGAATAATTTGATGGTGACTTTAGGACTTAGGTAATGGATTTAATTAAATGGATGACAAATGGAGATGTCATGTGGGCTTTAGGGTAGATTTGGGCTTTTGAATTTTGAAGGAAATGGGCTTTTAAGAAGGTTTAAGGGAAGTGGGCTTTTAAGTTAGGGGTGTGTTCATGGATGGGAATTTTTGTAGAAGTTTGGGCCAAATAGTTGTTGGTTTTGTTTTAGGGATGTTTCATGAATAACTTGAAGCAAATTTGGGGTAGTTTGGGCTTGAATTGGGTTGAATTTGGGTTTATTTGGTAAATGGGCCAATGTAGGTCAAATTGGGCTAACTTGGGCCAATGTTGGGCTAGGGTTGAAATTGATGTAAAATAAATATTAAGAAATGTTTATGGGAGTGTTTCCAAGAGGTTTTGGCTTTGGTTGGGTTTTAATTTTGAGGTTTTGGCCTATTTGGGTTAGATTTGGGTTTAGGTCAAAATTGGGCTTTTTGATTTTGGGTTGAATTCGAGTGGGGTTTGGGTCAAAATCTTGGGCAAATCATGTTAGTGTTTTGTTTATGAGGATGTTAAGGAAGGTTTAGAAAAGATTTGGGGTTAATTGGAGTTGAATTGGGTTAGTTTGGGCTAAGTTTGGGTCATGGGTCCAAATTTGGGCTTTAAGGCCCAAAGTGAAATTGGATCCAAATGTCAATCAAATTGGACTTGGATTTGGTCTAAATTGGTATTGGGAATGTTGAATTGAAGTTTAGAATTGAATCGGACCAAAATTGGGGTCAATTGGGTAGGTTTGGTTTGACATCAGGTCCACTTTCGGGTTAAAATGGGTCAATTTGGGGGTTTTGACAAAAGTAGGGTAAATTGACAAAATTGGCCCATGGTGTAGTTGGACAAAATGAAATTGGGAATATTTGGGATTTTCTGGAATTTTTTGGGAATTTTCTGAATTTTTGGATTTTTAGGCCAAGAAGGGTATTTTGGGTATTTGGAGGGTATCGGGGGGTATTTTTGGAATCTTTGGTATTTTTTGGTATGGATGATCAATTTGAGTGATTTGGAGATGTTTGGGATTGATTTTGGAAAATTTTGGGTAATTTGGAAATTTTGCAAAAATTCGGGTAATTTCGAGGGTTTTGGGTAGGCTTAGTAGGTGTAGGGTCCCGGGTCAAAAATTGAAAATTTGGGAAATTTAAGATCGGGTGAATTTGAGTGGGGTGAAATCATTTTGGTTGAGCCATGAAGCCATTTCAAGCCCATATGAGCCATGAAAGGACTCATTTGAGGCATTCACTATGTTGTTCCTAACCCTCTTAGCCGAGGGCTTAGGGGTTAAGGACCATCCATGTGAATCACCTACATGAGTCGGAGGTCAAGTTGGGTATGGGTGTGGTTTTAGGAAGTGTGTGGAAATGTAGTGTGTAAGTGTAGTGTATGTCAGCCCCTCACTGTACTCAAGCCACCTGCAGTAGCGTCCTAAGGCCAAAGAGTCCTATAGGAACTCATCCTTTAAACTTCCACATTCGATTTCAACCCTCTAGGTGATTAGGGGTCTATAGTCAAGTTTGTGGAGTTTGCAGGGAGTTTAGAAGTGGTTTGAATTTCTAAAAGGCGGGTCCCAATTCTAGTCCTCTAAGATAGTCAAAGGAAAAGCCTAAGGCTAGATCCTAAGCACTAAAAAGAAGAAAGGAAGACCTCATCAAAAATGAGGTCAACAACGGCCTTCAGGCTGGATTTTAAACGGTTTGCATAGAATGACTGACACACCAAAAATATATACGGTTGTTGCTATATAATTTTACTCATTTTTTATGATATTACACTTTAAAGGAAGGTATTTTGTATGTTTTTTTGATTTTAGGTACAGGAAATGGTGATTGGAGCAAAACGAAGCAAAAATGATACAATTTGGAGCAAAAATGAGCAAGAAAGTAAATTTTGGCTTGACACATTTCGATAAATTTTTCTATGTTTAATCTCTTTTACACTTCTTGCATATTTTTTTAATGAGATTACACTTTAAAAAAATGTTGTTTTTATGCTTATTTTGTAGGACTATCTGTTAGGAACGCAATGCAACTGAAACAGGGTGAATCAGAGCTGAAACGGAGCCAAACAGAGCAAAATGGTGGAGCTGCGCAGGATGGGTGCCGAGGCCGCCCAAATCTGCGCCGGCGGCGCCAGAGACCCGAGACTACCAAAATAGGGCGCCGGTAGCGCTCCGGACAGTTGGGATGTGATATTGGGCGGTTTTTGGAAGGTTTCTTCATGCACCTCTTTGGAAATTCGTCCCTACACTATTTTAAACCGAATTTGAAGCCAAAAAAGTGGGATATACATGGAGAATGATTAGAGATCTTAGAATAGGAGTAGAAATGTAGATTTCTATATTTTTGGAGAGATTGTGAGGGAATTTTGAGAGAATCTGTAAGGGAATGTTCTAGCATTGCATGGATCTGCGGGAGACTTTATGGGAGAGATTTTCATCTTTCTTTCAAGGGAAAAAAAGCTAAGTATTGTGTTCTTCATTATCTTATGATTTTGTAAACACTTATTTTGTGGATGTATTTTGAAATGAAATTTTTCATTATGTTTTCTTCGTGCTTTGTGATGTTTTTCTCTTACTCTTTCTTCTTGTTTAGAAATAGTGGAATAAGAAAATTATGTCATTATTTTCAGTCTACTTTTCTTTTGCAATGAGTAGGATTCATGTTTAGAATATTGGAATGCTTTCTAAAAGAAGTTTAATTATAAATGTGATGGTTTTTACTTATGCTTCATTTACATTACAAAAAGAGCTTGTTGTAGTGTTAAAATTTGTTGTAATTGAATTGCCCGAAAGGGCAGTGTAATTCTCAACAAAGTGGAACCACATTCAATGTCCGTGAATGAATTGCATAGTTCATAAAGATTGAGTGCAAATAAATAAAGAAATATGGTTTCATGGGCGTCGAATTGGAGGCTTCAGGGTGATAGGCTGAGATCCCCAATTTGGTCCTAAAGTTTGGTAACTAAAGCTAGGATTAGCCTTCAGGTGAAGGGAAGTGGGAGCTCTGAAGTGTCAGCCAGTATCCTCCCAACCTAACCTTAAGCCTAGGATTTGCTAATGTTCTTTATAGCACTCTGAAGAGGGGGTACTCGGAAGAGGGTAAAGAATAAGATTACTCATATTTGGCACATACAATATTTAATGCATCTCATTCATGTACATTATCCAATTCGTTACATGAGAATAGTAGTTTTTATTATCTCAAAATTTACCAAATCAATTTCCCCAAAAGGATTATCTTTAGTATTAATATTTGTATTAGGGAGTAGTTATTATTCTTACATATAATCATATGCATTTAGGAGTAGTTGTTAGAAGAACCACTTATATCATCCTTCCAAACTAAGGTTGTTAGTAGTAGATTAGAATTTGACTAAGAACCTCTTACTTCGCTTACATGTGGGATTGATAAACGGGACTCCATTAGAGCCATGTATTACTTTATATGATACATATACTTGTGTTGGATCATTGTGACTTTATAAAAATTATTATATATATATTGTTCATAAATCCTTGCATATAAAAAAAGTTCCATCAAGTTTTTGGCGTCGTTGCTGGGGAAGCTTCATTAAAAATTTTAGGAGAATTTTTGTTAAAGTAATTAGACTTAGAATTTCAAAACTTTAGTGTCGTAAAATTGTGTTTGTATGAAAAGTGTTTTTTTTGTATGAAAAAGTGTTGTGAAAAAAAAATTGTTTGTGTGAAAAATAAGGTGTTTATGAAAATATTTTGTTGTGTTGAATATATTTTTCGTTTTATTTGTTTTATTATTAATGTATTGCTTGTTGTATTATGTATGCAAAACAAAGGATCTGTAGAACTTATGCCTTATGATCCCGAGTTAGAAAAATGTAAAAAAAATAAAAAAAAAACCGAAAGGACTTGAAAAACTAGAAATGGAAATGGAAAACATTCAAAATAATAACTTGAAAAATCATCATAAATCATTGAGGGATTATGTAAAATCTACAATAGATAAAATTCACTCAAGTATACAAAACCCTGTTAAAGAAGATGACTCATTTGAACTAAATCTAGTGATTATCCAAGTTGTGCGGAACAACCAGTTTGGGGGAACTCCTTCGGAGGATCCATATTTACACTTATCTAGTTTTCTAGAACTTTATGCTACATTTCGTTATAATGGTATGTCAGACGATGCTGTTAGGCTAAACCTTTTTTCATTCTCACTAATGATAAGGCTAAAATGTGGTTATACTCATTAGCACCTGGTTCTATTAAAAATTGGGAGAAGTTAACTAAAAATTCTTAGCTAAGTATTTTCCACCTTCAAGGACTACTCAACTTAGAAATGATATTATCTCATTTAATCAGTATGAAGGGGAATCAATATACGAACCCTGGGAAAGATTTAAGGAACTCCTAAGAAAGTGTCCACATCATGCGCTTCTAGATTGGTTAATCATTCAAACTTTTTATAATGGGTTAGTAGGATCCCTTAAGTCCATTATTGATGCTGTTGTTTGTGGTTCATTAATGTCAAAAATATTTGATGAAGCGTATGCATTAATTGAAGAAATGGCTACAAACGAATTGCAATGACCCTCTGCAAGGGTAAATCATAAAAATTAGCTAGTGTTCATGATGCAGATGCGATTGCAATTCTTGCATCTCAGGTTGCTGCAATATAAAGGAAGTTGGACCAATCTGGAATGAACCAACCTCAATTTACTCTTGTAAGTGAGGAAAGTTCATTAGGGCGTATGATTGATTCCAACTTATTTTATGAGGCTTTAAATACCATAAACAACCCATATTCTAACTTTTATAACCCATGTTGGAAGAACCATCCTAATTTTAACTGGATTCATACTACTGATGGTGGAAACCAACAATGGGAAAACGATCATGCAAATACTAATGGAAGTTGGAATAGGCAAAGTAACACAACATATAGGCCTTCACATCCACTGGACTCTAATATTGATCAACAATTTGAGGATAAGAAGATTTCTATAGACAAAGTGGTATTGCAAATGGGAACCAGTTGCAAAGTCAAAATGCTACGATTAGAAACATAGAGAATCAACTGGGAGAAATTGCTAATTCACTTAGCAATAGACCCAAAGGAACACTTCCTAGCAACACTGAGATCAAACCTAAAGAGAATGATAATTAACAACTATTCCTTGTTACTTGACAAACTATGATAGATGTGCAAAAAGGAGAGTTGATTATGAATATTAATGACCAGGAAGTCACTTTTGATGTGTTGAACACTACAAAATTTCCAGCTGAGAGAAAAGATGATGAATGTTTTTGGATGGATGAATTTTATTATCTAAGTAAAGACCATTTCCAAGAAAGCTTTGAGAGTAAGATAACAGATGAGGTCGGAATGGATTTTCATGACGACTTGAAAACATTATCTAAAGAAGATTGTATGTATGTTCAAGAGAGCTGTGAAATGATGGAAGCTGCCAAAAATAGTGAACTTGTAATTCCATTTATTGAAAAATCTCATGAACTGAAGATGGATGTACCCCATACAATTTTAAAGCCTGCCTATTTAGAGAATTCATCTACACCAACAGTTTTTATATTTTCATATTTTCATATTCAAATTAATTACAAGAAAAGCTTGAATTGAATGATGAACAAGATAAAGTTATTGAACTAGGACTTGGAAGAGAATTTGAGGATAAATTTCTAAAGAACTTTGAGTTGAGAAAAGAGGATAAGGATATTGGATGACCATTGGAAGAAATTCTTAAGAAATTAGAAAAACATATTTCCTCAACTAAAAAAGATCCTCCATCATTTAATAATTATAAAGGGGAAGAATTTGAAGATAACTTGAAACAGAAGAGTGACATAGAAGAATTTGATCCTGAATCTGAATTATCATGAGAGAGTCTGATCCAAAATTTGGGAGATCTTGAATTATCTTATAGAGATCTATTTCTTATAAATTTTAAGGATGATATTAATATGCAAATTCAGAAAATCAATAAAAGAATATTAGAACTAGAAAGAAATATGAGAAACAATGATATAAATCCATCTGAAAAGGAAGAGCTGAATAAAAAATTACAATTTGAGGATTTTGTAGGAATTCCTAAATCTGAAAAGGATTGAGCGATTGATCGAGGATTACTTAATTGAAATTTTGATCCAGGAGGAATTATTTGTCGAGCCCGCGACATTAAAACCAAGCATTTTACGGGAGGCAACCCATAGTTATCAGTGCTTTGATTTAGTGTGCCTGAGAGTCAAGATTGTTAGTGTTGTATGGTGTTTTCTTTAGAGTGGATTGACTTGATCTTTATGTGTCATTATGGATTGATAAGTTTGATTTTTGATTGGTAGATATTTGGATTGTTAGTAGTTTGATTTGAGCTTTATGTGTCATGAGGGAGGTGATTCATTAACTTCTTATTATGGTTAGACTTGTATGTTCTCTTGTAGTAGTTGGATTGATGAGTTTACTATAACTCAGGTCTTACTCGGACTTAAGTTTTACAAGAGATATCTTGAATTTGAACAATGACAGCTTCATCTTAATTTTGTTACATCCTTTCTCTAACTTCTTTTTATTTGATATGAGTCATGAACCTATTTGATGAATAACTTGCGGATGATCTTACACTACGATTTATAATAGTTAGAGATGCTTAATTATAGGGATTAGAGATGTCTGAGATTGGTGCCTAGGAACCAATTTATCAGAGATAATCTTATCTTTGGGATTATAATCTATAAAATCATTTTAAAATGTACCTAATTTATTAGTGCAGAGATTCTGTTAGAAATTGGAAGTAAATTAAAGTGATGTGATGAGTTAATGGAAGAATTGACCTTATTTGTCTTATGTGTATTTATATTTGTGTTACAATTTTATAAAATAATTGAAGAACATTTTTATATTTCCTTGCTGACACCTGTTATGCTATTTAAACGCTTATTTAGTGAATTTCATTCTAGGATGATTAGTTTAGATTTACTTTCGGTTGCATATTATTTTGTCCTAATGAATACTTGTAAATGGTTTTGATAGACATTTGTGGTAGATAGAATTTCTAAATTATTTTTCTTCCTGCTTATATTTTCTGTATTGAATGCTATATATGTTAAAAATTAAGTTTGGGGGTAGGAAGAAAAATAAAATTTTAATGTGAAAATACTTCCTTTTAGTGTAATTTTATTACAAGCATGTTTTAGGTTAGATTTACTTTCTCCTACAATCATTCTATCGTGATTATGCATGTATATGAATTTAATAAGATGTTGTAATAGTAAGTATATTCAACCATTACTTTTTCTTCCTGCAACATTTTATGGAATTAATTGCAAAATATTTTAAAATTTAAGTTTAGGGGGAAGAAAAATTTTTAAAATTTAACTTTATTTGTTTTCAGTAGCTTGTATTTAATTTGATATCACTTTTAAAATGACTTGTGGTATGTGGTGTTACCTTTAAGTTACTATAATTTCGATTTTAGGAATGTTAGAAAAATAACTTAGTTGAAATCCTATGTGAAGAAACTATTCTAGAGTTAAGATATTTTGTAGGAAACATTGGAAAAATGAATTTTCTATTTATGGTAGAAAGGAGTTGAATATTTAAAAAGCTAAAATTCTTAGATTTATACTTAATGAGAATTGAGCCTTTATTGAAAACCTTTTTTGAACTAATACTTACACTTATAAAAAGTGAGGGAAAGTTTTGAGTTTTGGATTTTAGAGAAAGGATAGTGAAATTCAATATTATTAAAGGTATATCCATATATAGTAATCCTCACATAAAAAAAGTAAGAAAATGATATTAAAAATGATCCCGAGAGAAAGAAAAAAAAGTGAAAGAAAGGGGATTGAAAATGATCCATAAAGAAAAGAAAAAAAATGAAAATAAAATAAGTGAAGAGAAGCTTGAGGGGAAGCCTAATCAAAAATTAGTTTCACTTAAATCTTTTTAAATGAAAAGACTTAAAAACAATCCTAAGCTTATTCTTATTTCAAAAGGTATTGGTTAAATTGGAATAGATAAGGTACTTAAATTCCGTTTTTATACTTTTTATGAATCTTTAGTTTGACAATTTTCAATAACTTTTAAAGTAAATAGAAAATCAGGATTCCTAAGTTGAATATGAGATATTCTTAAACTCTAGTCCTAGGTTTATTTGCTAGAATTTCTCCTATGTTATACTATAATATTTCTGAGATGAAATTATAAGAAACTCTATTGAAACCCATAACCACAAGTCAACATATTTTATTTTTAAAGTTATAGTGTTACTTGAGGACAAGTAACAGTTAAGTTTAGGGGTATTGACACGCCTAAAATATATACAATTTTTACTATATAATTTACTCATTTTTTATGATATTACACTTTAAAGGAAGGTATTTTGTATTTTTTTAGTTTTAGGTACAAGAAATGGTGATTGGAGCAAAAGGAAGCAAAAATGGTGCAATTTGGAGCAAAAATGAGCAAGAAAGTAAATTTTGGCTTGACACATTTCGATAAGTCTTTCTATGTTTAATCTCTTTTACACTTCTTGCATATTTTTGAATGAGATTACACTTTAAAGAAATGTTGTTTTTATGCTTATTTTATAGGTCTATCTATTAGGAACACAACGCAACTGAAACGGGGCAAATTGGAGTTGAAATGGAGCTAAACGGAGCAAAATGTTGGAGTTGTGTAGGATGGGCGCCCGGGGCTCCCAAACCAGCGCCGACGGCGCCAGAGACACGAGACCACCAAAATAGGGCATCGGCAGTGCCTTATTCAGTGTCGGCGGTGCTCCGGACAGTTGGGATGTGATATTGGGTGGTTTTTGGCCATATACATCGAATCTGGACCTTTTTTGTAAGGTTTCTTCATGCACCTCTTGGGAAATTCGTCCCTACACTATTTTAAACCTAATTTGAAGCCAAAAAAGAGGGAGAGATGATAGGGAAAACGTGGAGAATGATTAGAGATCTTAGAATAGGAGTAGAAATGTATATTTATATCTTTTTGGAGAGATTGGTGAGGGGATTTTGAGAGAATCTGTAAGAGAATGTTCTATCATTGCATGGATCCGCGGGAGACTTTATGGGAGAGATTTTCATCTTTCTTTCAAGGGAAAAATAGCTAAATATTGTGTTCTTCATTATCTTATGATTTTGTAAGCACTTATTTTGTGGATTTTCTTTGAAATGAAGTTTTTTGTTTTGTTTTCTTCATGCTTTGTGATGTCTTTCTCTTACTCTTTCTTCTTGTTTGAAAATAGTGGCATAAGAAAATTATGCCATTATTTTCATTCTACTTTTCTTTTGCAATGAGGATGATTCATGTTTAGAATATTGGGATGCTTTCTAAAAGAAGTTTAATTATAAATGTGATGGTTTTTACTTGCGCTTCATTTACATTACAAAAAGAGCTCGTTGTAGTGTTAAAATTTGTTGTAATTGCATTGACTCGAAAGGGCGGTGTAATTCTCAACAAAGTGGAACCACATTCAATGTTTGTGAATGAATTGTGTAGTTCATGGGGATCGAGTGCAAATGAATAGGGAAATATGGTTTCATGGGCGTCGAATTGAAGGTTTCAGGGTGACAAGCTGAGATCCCCAATTTGGTCCTAAAGTTTGGTAACTAAAGCTAGAGTTAGCCTTCAGGTGAAGGGAAGTGGGAGCTCTAAAGTGGAAGTCAGTATCCTCCCAGCCTAACCTTTGATTTAAGGACTAAGCCTAGGATTTTCCAATGTTCTTTATAGCACTTTGAAGAGGGGGTACTCAGAAGAGGGTAAATAATAAGATTGCTCCTATTTGGCACATACAATATTTAATGCATTTCATTCCTATACATTTTCTAATTCGTTACATGAGAATCGTAGTTTTTATTATCTCAAAATTCACTAAACCAATTTCTCCAAAAAAGGGTTATCTTTAGTATTAATATTTGTATTAGGTAGTAGTTATTATTCTTACATATATTCATCTGCATTTAAGAGTAGTTGTTAGAAAAATCACTTATATCACCCTTCCGAACTAAGGCTGTTAGTAGTATACTAGAATTTTACTAAGAACCTCTTACCTCGCTTCCATGAGGGATCGATAAACGGGATTCCATTTGAGTCATGTATTACTTGATACGATACGTATACTTGCGTTGGATCATTATGACTTTATAAAAATTATTATATATTTATTGTTCATAAATCCTTGCATATAAAAAAGTCGCATCAATGACCATCACTCTAGTCATTATTAATAGGGTCTCCACGCTTGGGAATAGACAACTAAATCATATTGCATATCCACGGAGAAGTCCATGTGCTTCTATAACCCGACTGACCCAACATATATTTCTAGTTAGGTTGTTATCTAGTGCGTTTAGGGTATTAGAGACTTCCGCGACCAAGATGGAGAATAATTCCTTCGAGAGAGCGTCTCCAAGTTCTTATTTGTTCCTCCTTCGTCTTTCTTTCCAGCGAATCTAACCATATGCACTATCCTTAATCAGCTTGACCATCTTAGTCATATATCTAGCCTTTGGTTTTTCTGGTGGTAGATTCTAACTTTACTTTTAGGTCAAAATCATGATATACTATACCCTTATCCCCATATCAGTTATGAGAACATGAAACATTTATATTTATCATATATTATCAATATGATATATAAAATATGGTAATATTAAATTTTCATAAAATGGAAACTAGAATCCTTTAATGAAATTCAATATACTTGACATTAACTACATGGGGTCAAATATATATTCAATCATATATTTCCTTCTTGAATCATCTTGAATGCTTTAATTTTATAGCAATACACTTCAATTTTTTCTTCTCAATAAAATATATTTTATTATATTAAATATAATGAGAAATCATAGTCATTTAAGAATGTGTAAAAATTGTTGCAACCACCAAAATTATTTGTAAGAAATCATCTTTAAGAGAAAGGAAGTTAATGGAAGTAATTTTGGTGGACTTCTACTAATCCTCATTAATCTAAAATAGGAAGAGGTCATCATCAACAATCTCATGCATCCATGAAGGTCATAGGTTGCTAATTGTAATGATATTGGCCTTCTTGAAGGTTCCAAAATAAGCAAGATTTATAATTCATGTAAAATGCCTAAAAATTCTCTTCCTTGCATGAATGTTCCTAGTAGTCTTCCTATAAGACTAGAGAAATGAAATTTTAATAAAAAATGTAACTTAAAAGTTAGATTTAATTAAAAATCATCAAAAAAATTAATTACAACTTAAATTAGCCTCCATGTGCTCCAATGAACTACAATGACATCAGAGGGGACATAACCCCAAGTAAATAAAATATGGGAAAATGTATTATTTGGTTCCTTTAAGGCACATGTAACACTATGGTAAGTAAAACTAAAATGAGGAAGTATTTTAATCAAAAGCTGAAATGACCAATCCTAAATTAAAGCTTATCACCATTTTTAAATGATCTCTTAAACATATAACCAAACTTGTTATTGACCTTTAGGGTTAGAGAAGGTGAGATATGCTACCCGACCATTAGTACAACACACATATCATTTCACAATTTTAAATTTTTAATAAGAGTGAAATTAATTGTAGCTAATTTTGAAAATATGAAAAATTATAATGTTCATAATGAAATAAAATAATATAAGTTAATTTTATTTCATTAGAAATCTTTATTTTCTTGAAATAGAAATAGTAAGTTATAAAAAGAAAATGTACAGATCATCCATATCAATAAAAAGATAGCATGTTATGTATGATTTAAATAATATTATAACTAACACTAATCAAAATTTTCACTTGGTTCTTCTATCACTTCACTTTTTTCATGGAATCGAACTATTATTGCTAATGTATTCCCACCTTAAGATAAATAAATAAAAGAATTTTTTCATTTACATACACTTCCTCAGTGCTTTATTTATGAAGAAAATTTTTTTGTCATTTTGCTCAACAGAAAGTGAAATAAATTGTGATATGCATTTATTTTTATTGATAAATAACTTTATCTTTTATCTACAATTCCTCTAAAATTTTGAACTGTGATATGGTATCTATATTATGCCAGTATTTCACAAAAAACACACCACTCAACTCTATCTATTTATTTGGATGGATAACTTATTTAATAAATTTGTTGTGTAAGAAGTTCATTTTTAGAGCTCATGACAAGGAGATTTGTTGGAAACCAATCTTTGGTTGCCATGATCGGTTGTAGTAAAAGTTATTAAGTTTTATGTTTGCAACTTGTGGGCCATGGACTCAGTGTAAGAGAGAAAGCTTGGGATTTTACATAGAGAATGGGAGGAAATGGGTAATGGAGCCAACTTGGTCTATTTTATTTGGATTATGTAAACAAAAAGAAATTATTGCTAAACTTGTCATAAGTAACAATGTTTTGGAATCAGCTATATTTTGTACTTTCAATTTTTGTCAGGAATAAGCAAGACTTTTGAAAATAAAATTATAAATAGGGAGTCAAATGATAAACCTGTTTTCTTCTCATTAATTCGTTACATTAGTCTTCTACTAACTTGTAGCAATGTAATAAATATCTCAGGTATTTTCTCTTTTAAGTTTGATCTATGTTTTTTAGTAAAGCTCTGGTATTGTCCACTAATAGATTGCCCAACTATTAAATATTTGGCATAATATCATCATAAGCTTTGAAGAGAAACTTATAACCAATTATTTCATTTTAAATTTGCAATAACTTTATAATGAATTTACAACAAAAAGAGAGAAAAAAAATAACTTTATAATGAATTTACAACAAAAAGAGAGAAAAAAAAAACCTTAATGGTACTTCTGTGGCAAGATTATCAATCTTAAAGCTATTATTTGTATTGGTTCATTTTTGATGAATACATTTATGTATTACTAGTTCACTTTTAATTTAAATGTATTTGTGTATGTGAGTGTATGACTGTGTGTGTAGATGTAAAGAGAGAGAGTACGTGTGTGTGTGTAAGTGTGATGGGACACCTATTGTTTTCTAAAAAGCTATACCCAAATCTTTGATTTTAAAATGATGAACAATAAATCACACGTATGTAGTTCAAACTCATAATCCCAAAGAACAACCATCTCTTATAATCAACGGGTTACTAATCCTTTCACTCTATTAAAAAAATATGAGACATAGAACAACCCAACACCTATGCCTTGCAAGAGGGTCAACTTGCCCATCATGATTTGACTCCTCATAAAAAATAACAATTTCCATTGCTTCCAACATCAACATTCATTTGTTCAACTATAATTAGTAAACAATCAAAGCTTATGCAAACTAAACTTTGAAGGGCTTGTTTTCATAATTTGATCTGACATTTATTAATGTTGAATTTCAAATTTCACGAGTTATGACTTTGTGAAAAAAGTAGTATTTTGAATGAATCAAACTCTTCAATATTGGTGGGATGATTAGATGACTTCCTAAACATACTCAAATACTGCTTTCACATTGTTTTTTCTTCCTCTGTTTTCTTATGAATCATGCACACGTAGTTTGGTCTGTGCCCTCTTAATGTATTACTTTTTTTTCTCTTATACGTATGAAATATTTGTTTCATTCCACGTGGCAAAAGCTAGCTTTGCAGATATAGACAAATGGCTATAACTGAAACTTCCCATTTTTTGAAGTTTTAGAGTTTTATATTGATGGGGTTGGGGAGATTTTCAGGTCAAAGAATTTATTGTTGTTATACTTTTTTGGCAAAGTGCGCAATAAATGGTTCGTGTCTTGGTGGCATAGTTAATAATATGTTTTGTGTTATTAAATATTAATTCTATAGTAATAGCCAAAATTTAATTGTGTTTACATATTTACCACACAGTTCTTATCTATTTATATGTCGAGAATCTAAACTTTTATGTTTATATGCATGACACTTGAATTGTTAATATTACATATGAAAATAATATTATTACATAAAAACTTTTGAAATGTACAAATATTTTTTCATGCATATGTTTACTATTATAAATGTAAATGATTGTTAGATAGGTAAATAGATAAGAATTGTGTTGTTTGTATGTAAATTTCTGAATCCATAGCTAAGTTTAAGATGTTTGTTGTAGAATTTGTCTTGCTGCTCATGGTTCCCAAAAAAGTTAGATAAATTTGAGCAATATTATTTTAATAATCAAACCAAAGTACATGCATGAGGTGTAATTAACTCAAGCTTAATCTATAGTGTATCATAATATCATGTTTGTCTCTTTTTTATCACTCGGCTTACCAATTTTGTCTTAATTTGTGTCACTGGGGAGAGGGTCATTAGTTTTGAATCACTCAAACATTTTGTTGGGTAAAATTTTTTCATCTATATGGGAATTAAAATAAAAATAAGTCATTTAAGATTATTTTGAGATTATATCTCCAGTTTTCATCTTAGTTTTATGTTTTTCATCGTATGAGTTATCAATCCTTAGAAGTAGCATGCTTGACAAATTATGTCTCATGAGAATTCAAACAATAATTCAGTTTGTTACTCATGACAAAAAAAGTGAGAAATGTTGGTGAGAGCAACCTTTCATCAAAGTGGAGGATCTGTGACAAGAGGACGAATCAATAGTTTAAAATATTGATGAAAATACCTTTGTTCAATTGACTGATCAATATTGTTGCCTTTAAACAAAAAATTATGGTCTTAATCAACATGCTCATAAGAATTAGAGAATATTTTACAAGATGTCTTTTTAGAGGGGTGTCACAAAGTGAGGATGAACATCTTGATGTCATATTGAACCTAATGAAGTCCTGATAAGAGGAGTTCTAGCTCTAGCAATAGAGCAATCTTTAAAAAGAATTGGAAATAAGTAAGAGATGGATCAACTAGAAGAAGAAAATGAACAATAACAAGAAGAAGAGCATGACGCTTATCATTTAGATTTATTGGTTATAGTATAATTGTCCAAGATTCTGATACTTGAAAGTTTTTCTAATTCATTATGCATTTGTTGATTGGAAGAAGCTCCATTGAAATTATGTGAAATTTAGCATGTAGAAAGCATATGAACTATTAGTCTTCATTGACTGAGTAATCAAATGTGGTATAAAACTCTTCTTGATCAAAATTATCCTTTGATAGCCAATCTAGCTTGACTTGGGCCATACTAATTAGATAAAGACACCCCTATGGTGCAGTCACATATCATGATTCCTATATAATGAAACCTATAAAGGCATGCCACATAAAAAGAGTTTAATATTCCATCATGTTGTTTCCTTAAGTAATGAAATGAATATCTACCTAAAAGCATATAAATTAGTTTTTATTAACCACCACAAAAAATTAAAACATCATAGTAAAAGTTACGATTATTCCATTAAGTTCTTGCAAATATTAAGGGGTGTGAGACTATGAGAACAATAAGTGTGATTCTATTTTTTGTTTGAGCTTTATCAAAAGTTGACAAAATGGATAGCTATCTAGAAAGGTATACCAAGATCTGACTGCATCAACCTTTCATCTTTAATCTAAGGTTGGAGATCTTAACCTAATATGTTGTAGCACAAATCTTGGCATAGTTTATACGATGATTCACAACAATATGTTCTTATTGATGTTCATAATATGAAGTGTATTCTTTATTGTTTGTGTCATTATATATGATTTCTTGAATGTGTGATGCATAAATAAATTCTTGTGAATTTGTAAAAAAAAAGGGAAAGTATAACTTAGATTGGGTTGACTGGCACATTTTCATAGACCTACAAACTTAAGCGTAACTCACAAAAAGTGCACCCATTAATATAGTCATGAATGAACGAGTAAGTAAAATAAGAATTAATTATGCTTATACTCTTGTTAGAAGTAACTTGGAGTTGAAAGGAGGGATACACTATAGATTAGCATCTTGTATATTAGTTATGTATATGTGGAGTAGTTGTTGTTGTTATTATTATTATTATTGTATCAATAATAGATCTTAGCTCTCTAGTAGCTATTGATGGTGTACTTAAAAAAAGAACATATTATTTGTTAAATTAATTAGAAGTTTAATGATGGTTGAAAATGATATTCTCCAAATGATCAAAATTTATGCATCATAATTCAAGCATTACTTCATTGGAATCAACTTTTCTAAATGTAAGATTCTTAAATATCTAAATGATAAAAGATTATGAATTCTTAGAGTAAATTTTATTCTTATAAACTTGAACAATTGTAAATAAAGTGAAAGATGCTCTAAGCAGAATATTCTTACTTCTACATATTCTATGTAAGAATTATCTGATTGATAAATAATCTCCAATTTTCTCAACTTACCATGCTTTTAGTTATAATATATATATATATAAAGTATTTTCCTTAGAAGAAATATACACTCAGGTTTAACTTCCAATTGTGATCAAGATTATCTCTTTTGATATTCTTCCCTTCTCTATGATTTTCTCAATCGATACTTTATTGCTAAAGGCAATTTTAAGCATTTATATTTGATAGGAATTTTTGATAAAACGAATCTCCAAATTCCCAACTTATCTAGATTTTAGTCTATAAGTCTTATGCTTAGGAGAAATATAGAAATATAGACTCTTTTGATTTACTTCATTTCTCTAAGAATTTCTAAATAAGTATTTGATTGATCGAAAAAATTTTAAGCATTTATATTTAATAAAATTATTTTTTTGACTAAGTTGATTTTTTAGGTCTAATCTAAAGCATGATATTGAACATTATCTTTACTCAATGCCATACTAATTA